>CM035418.1:58894023-59094023 GCA_020310875.1 Ceratopteris richardii
ATTAGTTGAGGTCCTAAATAACCATACTTTATATTCTCATTAATGTGTGGATCATATTCAACCTAACTCCATATCGTTCCCCATAAAGTATCTTCTTGCTGAGAGCTTGGAAAACAATAACGCATTACCCTTATCGCCTATCTTCACTAGACAACAACTAGCCCGAATACAACATCGTTTTATCATCTTAAACTTGACATTTAATTCGTAATGGATGCTGAAACCATGTGATCGAAGTGAGCAACTACTGGTCTTGTCTGAGGTCTTTAAAATAAAACCAATATGGTTGTCAACTACATGAATTACTTATTTTGAGGACCTCTTCATTCTACTCAATAAATTTGTAGCAATAAAAGTTCTAGTTACTTCATTTCTTTAGATTCCTTTTTTATTGAATCCTTTAGCTACTCTAGGGATTTTTGTAGGAAGTTCTATAATAATTCAATCTACGGAACCACTTACACATTTGGATTCCACCTTTAAGAAATCCATTTAAGTTTATGTTTTTCCACCCCATACAATCGACCATCATAACCACAATTGCACACTACATAATTAGAAGTTCAACTTTTTGGAATTTCAAACTATCCTTTAGAGAGGTGGAGTACGTTGGCACAATTTATCTAACTTAATGGTTTGCATCCAGCTCTAGGGATGCAAATTATATATCCATAGCATGTTGTAACATTGAAATGTAAACAATTACAACTTAGTTAAAGGTACCTATCTAGAAGATGTTTTGGTTATATTTGATTGTTATGTACAAAAAGAAAAAACTAAGTTATGATTGCATGAAAACTTGTTGATCTTAACTATAAATTTCTCATAAAGGCATCTTCGTTTACTTGCTCTTACATATTCATGATCTTGTAATCGTTGTTTGGGAAAGCTCATGATATAATGGCAATCTGTGATACAAACAATGTCAAATACATCCTAGTCCAAGATCAACCTAGAGAGACAACAATCTAACTTACTCCAAGATTGTAACTAAACTCACAAAGGGCGAGAGATTGACCTATCTACTCCACCAAATTCAGCCATGTATATATAACACAAGGGGAGAAATTCGACAAGAGACTACAATGTATGTGAATCACATATCTTGTATTCCAAAGACTTCTACCTTAGAACGCACATGAAATCTAATGGGACTCATATGGATTAGAAAGTATTCCTCTCAAGCATGTATGTGCATATCCATAGGCTTGAGAGTCCTCCGTAAGGGCTAAATACCATGACCTTAGGAAATATAAATCCTAAGCATCAAAATCCTTCAGTTGGAGGTAAATAAATTCAAATAGCTAACTTTCAAGAGTAATCTCATCAGAAATGATAAACCACACAATGGGAATAAAGTCTAATGAGTAAGAGCATCATCCCGATTTTCATGGGCTACAACAGAACTCAGACCAGCGAGGAGTAAAATTTCTAAGGATCTGATTTGAATGAATCAAGGAGATTTGCCTTCAACTAATAGAAGTTTTGAAAATGGTAGAACAAGTGAATGTAAAATGCCGTTCTGAAATTTGTATAGTTAACTCAACAAACATCATGGGATGATAACTTAGAACAATTTTTAAGTATATTTTCTTTGTGAAGGACATATCCATCAAATAGGAAAACAAGCATATTCTAGGTAATCTATGTTTAACCAAGTAGTAAAATTGTTAAGAAGCCAACTTTACTACATGCTATGGTTATATAAAGTTGGAATCCCTAAAGTTGGTTGTAAACCACCAAGTTAGATATATCCTAGTAACACTTTCCTTCTCACAAGGAAACTATTAAATTTAAATAAGTTTCAATTATGTAGTGTGCAACCATGTTTACGATGGGTAAGTGTACTAAAGGAAGAACATAACCTTAAAAGGATTTCTTTAAGTTGAAGTTTAAATGCTTATGAGCGTTCATTAGTAGAGAGATTCCTGCGAAATCCCTAGGGTAACTACTTAAAGCTTTGATGAGAAAGGAATCTAAAGAAATGAAGTAACTATGAATTTTCTTGCTAAAAACTGGTTCAGTAACCAAAAAAGTTTTAGAATATAAGGATTTCATGTAACTTAGAGCTATACTGGGTTTCTTTTGAAGACCTTAGAAATAAGGGATTGATGCTTACTTCCATCAAATGACTCCAACTTCCAAAATAAAAACATTTCATAACCATCACCCGAATCACATTAGCACCCATCAATGCTCTCTCATGAAACACATGTCTATGATCCCAGCTAATTGGTTTTCTTAGTAGTGTAGTGGAAATGCTTCACTATTGACTCAAGTGATGTGCATCATTGAAACAAGTCACTCTTTGAGTATTACTCATGATACCCCCATAGTCTCCTATTCATATTGTGAGACTCTTTGAAGGTATGTAAACCTTGACGATCATAAATGTATCTCCCATAATTCTCTATGAAACTTCGTAATCCCTATAGGATTTCTTGTGCACATTCGTGATGGTGAAGGTATATCTCCTTCCCTTTAGCAATTCTATGGTCTAAATCCATAAGGATTATGTGTAGGGATTTTCTTACTAACGAACTTGCTTTATCTAAGACACTTTGATAGTTGTAAGTCCATCAAGTACATGCTTACAAGCATGGTTATACCCTATTGATTTTTGCACTGAAGAAATGTTAGTATCCATAAAATTCTTACCTAAAGGTACGTGTGCATATAATGACATGAGATGGGAATAATTTTATAGCATTTCCCCAAGGAAAAGAACTTCGAAAGAATTTTCGCCATAATATAAATCATCAGACCTTCTGGGCCAATGGCACATAGGCCATCAATTATGACATAGGGCTTCGAAAGCCCATGGCATGCAAGCTATATGCTCAAATATGAACTCCATAACTTGCCAAACATAAAATGCTAGCAACCTTATTTTGCTTGCATAGCCTTGTACTTTCTGCAATTATCTATCTTGCAAACCATCAAAATTGTATACCTAGTAAGTTAATCCATATTTTAGACTTAAAAAAATGACCAACTTTGATGCGTGCACTCCAATCATATATCCATGCATGTACATAAAAAACATGCCAAAACATAAAACATGAGGCTCATAAAACATAAGCAATACATCTTTGAATGATTTGATGTTGGAAATGCATGCATTCAAGTCTTTTTATGAGCTTTGAGACATTTGCACTTTTCTCTCTAGGTCCCATAAGAACTTTGAAGTTCAGATGGCATCCGATCACTTCCCAAAACATGAAGCATGGTCAAGTAAGTAACAAAATAATGTGAATATACCAAATATTACGTATGTTATCCCTTCTAGACTTGAAAAGAAATTTATATCTAAAAAAGACCACAACGCAAGAGCGTCAAAGAGCAATTACTTCAATCGCATTTTTGGTTTCCGAGATATTGCTCCCAGAAGGTAGTTGTAAAAAATGTTGAGAATTGCACACCAGATCTAGAAGAATATACTATCTAGAAAAACGCTTTTAATAAAATAAAACTTGATCTTGTGATCTTCGAAAGGAACCATAGCATATCCAATTTGAGGTTCTCTAGCTCAACATATGGCCTCACCAAACATGACATGCCAAACTAGTGGACTGGTGGAGGTGCTAAACAAAAGTGTGGAAATCTCAGTTTCGAAGTGCCTAAAATAATTCTTCTAAAAGAAAATCCTAAAATTGTATCAATAACTTGAAAAACTAAGATACAAAGATGCTTTTGAATATTCTCACATTTCCTAATCCTTTCTTTTTGAATCCTAATTTGTTTCTCAAAAAAGACACAAACCAAATTTGTTTTCTAGTTTCATGCAAAAAACGTCAATGGGATACTTTAACACGCTTCTAACCCATTCCTAATGTGGTTTTTTCTTCAATTGTATAAATTTTTACGGTGATATATACACCATAATTCATGTATGTATGCCCTATTCCATAGAAAGCCTCTTTAATGATCTCTTTTCTTGCTCCCAAAAGTGGATTTTTGCTAAAATTAGCACCTTAATTCTTCTCCAAAAAGTGTGGAAAGGAGATCTTTGGGGTTGTAAAGTACCTCCTTAACTAATGATTTTCATGAATCTAATAATTCCATATAAGATACTCTCATTATCTATTCCTTTTCCCATCCATTCATACCTTGAATAGCTCTATTTCCCTCTTCCAAAATGGGAGTTTATTAAAGTTAGGTGTTGGAATTTTTCTCCAACAATGATGGAAGGGGATCTTCTAGAGCCTCAAACTCCTATATAGTGGGCCAATTTTCGGGTTTCTTGCCTCCAAATGGAATTCCATGCTTAATGCTATATGCATGCATGATGTTTCCCACCAATCTATGGAGAATCCATCTTCCTTTTCCCTTCCCAAAATGTCTATGAATCAAAATAGCCCCTAAAACTTATGTAAAAGTCATGCAAGACGGCTATTGTGGAGAAACCTAAAGCCTATTATTTGTGGCATTTTAAGGGAATCCTTGACTCTAGATGAGAGCATAAATCCCAATCTTCCCATGCACATAATTTTACCTAAAAGATCTTTGCCTAAATCTCATCCTATCTTTTGCCAAAAATAGACAGTTAATGTGATTAAATCCTTAATTATCATAAATGTCTTATACATCTTCTTTGATGTAGTATCTTCCTACGGATCTTAATCTTTGCAACTCTATATGCCATGGAAATTCCCTCAAAAAATCTCACCAAAACGTGAGAGCAAAAATCCTCATTTGTCAACCTCATGAAAAATCCTCATGCCTCAACATCCTTCTCCTCCTTCCATTTTCCTTAGCAACCCCTTCTGTATATAGCAAGTGAATCAATTCACACTATTGGCTTCAACGTATGGTTAACATATATGTATATATTATTAAGCAATGATCAAAGCTTGCTCAAGCTCGTGGGCATGCCATGAAGTGTGTTCCATATTATTACTCATATAGTATAACAAAATTTGAATTCTCCACATCAGAACATGATGGCCTCTTGATTAAGCCAATGAGCTCTTGTCCTAGGAGCTTGAGTTTGACCTTGCCTAGTGCAATGGTACTTGCTCTCTTTGTCGAGCATGGCCTACCATGACACACACATATATCTACTGTTTGGTTTGACTGCCCAACCAGATCTATGTTCGAGGAGATGGTCGATAGTCTTCAGAGATGAAGTGGTGCTTCTTGATCCTGCTTCATGCCTACCAAGAATGATTGTTGGAGAGTATAGTGCGCTTCTTTACCTAGATAATGATCATAGATAATAACATATGTTGCTTGAAACATGATCCACTAATCAGTGGATCAAAACAAATAGGTAGGAATTTATCCAAGGGTAAGAAACTTGCAATTCTTGTCTATACACTTGTTCAATGTTTTGGAGAGTTCTCTGAGCACAAGAGAAATAAGCTTAATTCCTTTTGGGGATATCTAATTAGATTAGATATCTACCAACTATGAGTGACTTCATAAAAATCATGACTACACACTAAGAAAATGTTTATCAAATCACAGAACCTTCGGACAATTACGGGATGCAACAATCAACTGACTAGAGAGTAGAGATGTGTTAATGGCTCATGATCTAGAGAAGCAATCATAATGAGACTTTGTATTCATATGCTAGATAGTATGATGAATCTATCATGCTTTAAATCATGACAAATGATCAATCATACACTGAGAACAAGCTCTTAGAAATTCACTGTTTTGATGTAGTCATAATAGAGAAGTGAAATGAGAATGTAATGATGATATGTATATTAAATCGTATACAAATACAATGTTATTGGAAATCATATATTGCACAATGTTTGAGAGGTGAATGAGCTATGAGATGAGCTCTCAATTCATAATAGATGCCAGTCAAATTGATCTCATGGAGTCGAGATATCATGCGGGTCATGTCATCCTCTTTTTATAGTTGGAATTGGATCCAATATTTTAATTCAAATTCAAAGCGTTATACCTAAAAGTGAATCCTAAAGTATAGGATACTCTCATCAATCAACAACCAAGAACTTCAAGGTTTCATGCTTCCTAACTTCCTCATGGTTTTAGGACACTTGGTTCTATAAGAGATGCACCAACAGCTCCCCGTCAAGCCTAACATGCTTGGTCTTCATTCCTTTTTAATTTCCTGCAAACCAATCATGAATTAGAATTTGTTCATCTTGGTTCCATCCAAAGACTTTGTGAGTATATCTGCACATTGTAAATGAGTTGTTACATAGGATAGTTGAATATTCTTGCTAAGCAATTTCTCCCTTACATAATGATAGTGCACTTCAATATGCTTAGTCGTGGCATGATATACAAGATTAGCAAAGAAATGAAGTGATTTAGTGTTGTCTCCAAAGATTATTGAGGTGTAAGAGTGTAACCCCAAATGTGCATAGAGTTGTTTGAGCCAAATAGCTTCTTGAGTGGCATTTGCCAAACTTCTCTATTTTGCTTCTATAGATTCTCCTTCATGAGAACTAAGATTATGGTTGAATTCCATTGGTGTACCTGCATATTTGGTATTCTCCAATTTGAATTTTACCAACATATCATGTATATATTTTCTCTAATTCATGAACATACTACAATCTATATACACAAGCTCTAAGCGAAGAAAATATGTTAACAACCCAAGAACACTAATTTTAAACTCTTCTATTAGTTGAGCCTTAACGTGCTTGATACCATTAGCATCATTTCTTGTAATTATAATGTCATCCACAAAGACAAATATGTAGATAACTTCAAAAAAAGAGCTTGCTTTATGCGATAGAGTGCCTTTCTTAGCTTGCATACATAACCTGATTATTTTATCTTCAAATCCTGGTGGTTATGCGATAAATCACTTCTTCTGATATCCATCCATTTAAGAATTCATTCTTGACATCGAACTGATATAGATTCCAATTCTTAGGAAGTAGCAATAACTTACCAAACCCTCATTGTTGGCATCTTTGCCATAGGTGAAAAAGGTTTCTTCATATTCCACTATGTGAGTTTGAGCAAACCGCTTTGCCACTAGTCTTGCATTCACACAAATGGCAAGAATAAAAGAGAAGAAGAACATATGAAGACTCATGTAATGTCAATTACTAATTGAGGGGGAGATTTTGGGGGCTCCCTCACTTATTGTGCATTAACTCATGAATTATTTGAAGAGTATTTATGAGTAAATAAGCGAAGGAAGGAGAAAAATATCATGAATCTTGGATATTCAAAGTGATGCCTATTTGAAGGAACAAATTCGCATTTCTAACATATTCTTAGAAATTGGATCCAGAATAGCTCAAGAAAGTTCAAATTTCTGAGTTTAAGCAATAAATACATAAAACAAGATTGTGTATAAGTCAATTAGAATCATATACTTAGATTGAGAATTTCATCTACTCAAATGAAAGTCCTAAATGTGGTTGAAGGCAGCCAAGTTAATCAGGATGAGAGGTTGTGAAGAAAGATCATTCACACTCAGAGATCTTTCTATGGTAATGAGCAAATTCAAGCCATAACATTTGTATACACGTTCCATGATAGGAAATCAACATTTGTGTAGAAGTAATTGAGTCCACTATCATTGTGTGAAGAAGCTCTCTACCAATTAACTCTAGGGGACCACTCATACATTTGGATTTCACCTTTAAGAAAAATATTTAAGCTTATGCTTTTATGTCCCTGTAGATCCCTATCTTTTTCTCTCTCGTCATTTTAAACAATAAGGCTTTGTAGCCTGTTGAAGAGAAGATGGCAATTGTAATGGTAATGGAGCCACTTCGGTTCTCTCCTGGGCATTGTCCTCCGCCCTCCTCCGCCCTCCTCCGCCCTCCTCCGCACTCCTCCACCCTCCTCCACCCTCCTCCGCACTCCTCCACCCTCCTCCACCCTCCTCCACCCTCCTCCACCTTCCTCCGCCCTCCTCCACCCTCCTCCACCCTCCTCCGCACTCCTCCACCCTCCTCCGCACTCATCCGCACTCCTCCGCCCTCCTCCACCCTCCTCCACACCCCTCCGCCTTCCTCCGCACTCCTCCGCCCTCCTCCGCCCTCCTCCACCCTCCTCCGCACTCCTCCGCCCTCCTCCGCCCTCCTCCACCCTCCTCCGCCCTCCTCCACCCTCCTCCACCCTCCTCCACCCTCCTCCGCACTCTTCCACACTCCTCCATCCTCCGCACTCCTCCACCCTCCTCCACCCTCCTCCAACCCTCCCTCCGCACCCTCCTCCACCCTCCTCCGCCCTCCTCCGCCTTCCTCCACCCTCCTCCACCCTCCTCCGCCCTCCTCTGCCCTCCTCCGCACTCCTCCACCCTCCTCCACCCTCCTCCGCACTCCTCCACCCTCCTCCACACTCCTCCACCCTCCTCCACCCTCCTCCGCACTCCTCCACCCCTCCTCCACCCTCCCTCCACCCTCCTCCGCACTCCTTCGCCCTCCTCCACCACTCCAGCACCCCCCCACACAACTCCACACCCCTCCACAGCCCTCCACCACTCCACGACCCCCCACACAACTCCACACCCCTCGACAAACCTCCACAAACCCCACAAATCCCACAATTTCCCACGACCTTCTCATGCAGTTTTGGATGGATATTTGGAGGATCATTTCTTAACCAAACCCTACAGTGTTATATATCGTTGGAAAGCTCTCGACGAGTACTTTCCAATGATGCAGTAATAACTTTGAAATCTTGGATCAACTTTTGACCACACCCCAAAAACCCCCACAACTCCCCATAACTCACCTCTATTCCCACCCAACAGACAAAACCCCACAAACCCCACACAACTCCACACAACTCCACACCCCTCCACGACCCTCCACAAACCCCATAATCTCTCTCAACTCCCCACAACTCACCTCCCATACCGCCCACTTAATATGAAGGATCAAAAGCTACTAAAAAAATTAGGTGAAGGATGTGCTTCTCAGGGACATTCAAATATCACAGGCGGCACAAAATGAGGATCTCAGCTTGCATTCAAAAGTGACAGTAAAGGTGTAAGTGGTAAAAGTAAAAGTGGTGAAATGAGTGTTGCCGCCTACCATTCATGGCGACTGCCTATTTTTGAGGATCGAATTCAAATCAAGTGGAATATTTGATCTACCCCTCCAATCTTGGCAATCAAGCGACGCGTGATCAGTGGACGTGAGGAATCGGCAAGGCCCTCTTGGCCTATTGGGGCCTATAAAACAATGGATTTATGCTCATTTGGGGGTACAATTTTAGAGATACATTGGTTCAGCTACGCGTACGTGCACAAGACCTCTCTTGCACTTTGTGGTTTCAAGCCTATTAGAGGAGCTACTCTGTAGTGTGGATACAGAGGGTAGGCTTCTCAGTGGAGGGCTATGAGCACTATAGTGTAAGAGAGTGGCTTGGATTTTTCTTTTCTGTGAGTCAGTGTTGCTGTTAAGCTCTATTCTCTTGAGAAATTCTTACCATTTGTATTGTTCTGAGTTAGTCTGCATATCATTGGCCCCTTATGCTGATGGGAAGAATCTGTTGTATTGGAGTTATTTACTTTTAGGGTGGCTTGTTAGCCCTAAGTTTGCACTTTTGAGCATCACTCTGCCCAACCTTGTAATCACCTGATTTGAATCAAGAAGTGTACGCTCTTCTTGGGTCATTTGTTGTCCATATTTTCCGAAGTATTTACCACTCTGTGCCATCCGTGTTATCTACCTGCTCACAGAAATGTTAAAGGGTATACTTCCCTAAAGAGAACCCCCCTTGAGTAGGCGACGTACTGGAAGTGTTAATCTTTAATCTTTACTCTTGTTAAAAGCGGATACCCCAGTACCTCCTCTACAATAATCTTAACCACCCTAATCATAGTTCCACGCAACATGATTAGAAGATTAAAATTTTTAGACTTTCTTACTTTCCTTTGCAAAAGTGGAGTATGTTGGAATAAGCTATCAAAACTTTTTGGTTTACAAGAAACTTGAGGGATCCCAAATTTCTATATCCATAGCATTCCATAACATTGATTACTAAAGGCTTGAACAACCTCTGTAAGGGTAGATACAATACTATTAGGAAACATCAATCCTAAGGATGAAAAACCTTTGATTGGTAGTAAAGAAATCCAAATCGCTTATGCATTCAAACAAAAGTTTGGAGAAACTTTCCAAAGAGTTTCTTAACAAACTCAAAGGGTTTTCCAAATGACTTTAGGTCCTTAAACTCATGGCTTTCTATTTGGACCCATGCTTATACAAGATTCTTCCCCCCTTTGACATTTTCATCCTCAAAAATGTGTCTAGGTATAGTATGTGGAGTAATCCCACATGCTCCATGATCATTTTCATCAATGATGGTCTTTATTTCTCTGATTTTCCACTTTATGAGAAGACAATTCTATATTTGACTATATCTAAACAGAGGGGAATCCGTGCATGGGCTAAGCTCCATTCAAGTCATTGTGAACTTAATTATTGCAAACTATCTACTTGTAATTTCAACTTCTGACTCACATTTTCACTTCTCTTAAAGAACTATGGCCTTTGGTCAACATGCTAAAAATGTTCTTTAGCCCATGTCTCCCTTCGAACTTTCTATTTACGTAATTGTACCAATTCTTGACAAGTTTTTGTATTTTTTGATTCCATTTTGAAGAGTTTTTCTCCTTGAAACTATACATTCTATGTCTTCTTTGAGAACTATCGAGTCATTACTAGCACTCCTCCATCATCGCACTGCACTTCAAAACACTGCCCATGCATGTCCAGTTCACTTCATGTGCCGTAGTCAACTATCAGCATAAAAGAATCCCATGCCTATTGCCACAACTTATCCTTAGAACGAAAATAAATTGTTGTAGGGCCCTTTTCGAGCACGGAACACTATATCCTTTTCAAGCACCGTATGCTTGGGGAGAGAGAGAGAGAGAGAGAGAGAGAGAGAGAGAGAGAGAGAGAGAGAGAGAGCGAGCACTGTAAAGAAGACATTCAATTGTGTTTTGTGTGCACGAGAAACGCAACCTAACATTCCTCACGTCCACTAGTTATGACTGAACTTCAAACATCAATGTAGACACACATGCACATGCACAATTGTTGATTGTTTTCATTGTCGTCAGATAGGCTATTTATGTGTTGAAAACAAAGATGTGCACTTTGAAAGAATAAGTCAACTGTACACAAAAGCGTTAGGAAACGAGAATAAGAGAACAGTAAAGTACGGGTATTCGTATCTTTGCAGTGCAATCATAAACATATGTATCATTCAACTCTTGGAATCGGTCAAAGATGACTTGGAGTTAAACTTATATTAAAGTTCCAAGAAGCTATGTGTAGATCTAGACAAGAAAAGGATTGATCTGCACATCATGCGGAACCTATTAAGGCTAAGAAATTGCCTCACTTGGATCAACACTTGATTGTGCACGTGTAGAAAGAGGCAACAAAGTGTCATACACATTTTTCAAGCTAACTACAGTCTCCATGGTACATGAAAGTAATGGATGAACTACATCTTTAACAAAAATTGCATCATTGCTTTAAAAATGCATTTAATTTGTGGATGATATAGATGATAGGCTTTTCTTTATAACCTATATCTAACAAGAATTCATTTTACTAATCTCTCATCGAATTTTCTACATTGTTTTCAGACACTAATGCACATTTCAAACAACCAAAGACAGAGGAATGAACTGCAAATGGCTTGGATTGCTAAGCCTCATATGGAGTGATTGATTGCAATGATTTGGTGGAAGACCTATAGAGCACATATGCTTCAAACATAGCAGAGTCAAGTGAGAAGCTCTATGGTAAGGCCTGTCTTTTGACGATAAACCTTGCCATTTCCATAAAAGATCTATGCCTTCTTTTCGAAACTCCATTTTATTGAGGTGTATGTGGCACTGTATACTAATGTTTTATCCCATGCTCAACTAGAAATGGATTCAAATAAGAAGACATGTAGTTCTCCCTCCCCCCTGCCCCTATTTGATGAGAATGGAGGATGACCATTTAACATGCTGAACGATTTTCAGCCATAACCATAAATTTTATAGATCACATCAACACTGCTGAACTTTCTCTCAATGGATACATCCATTGATGCAAAGAGAACTCATCAATAAAACACTACAACATATCGAGGGAATACAGACGCTCAGTGTACCGACGTGCATCTGTCGGCGTCGGTATACCCCTCGGGAAATTTGGGAAAGCTGCGTTGCGTCGAAATCACTGCCGCGTTGCCTCGGAATCATAATGTCCGTATAAGCGTCGCTATATGCGTCGGTATACGCGTCGGTAATTTGCTGAATCTACCGATGCTTATACCGACGCATATACCGACGCTCTCTTTTTAACTGGGCCCGAACCCGAACTTCGTGATTCTGAGCATTTCAAATGTAGAACTTCTCCTTTCGGGTTCCCACGCGCCAACAATAGAGCAGAACTCTGTTTGTCATCCTCTCTCTCTCTCTCCCTCTCTCCCTCCCTTCCCTCTCTCTCTCTCCCTCTCTCTCTCTCCCTCCCTCTCTCTCACAGTCTCTCTCTCTCTCTCCCTCTCTCTCTCTCTCACTCTCTCTCGGTCTCTCTCCCTCTTTCTCTCTCCCTCTCTCTTTCTCTATCCTCTCTCTCGCTCTCTTTATACAGACCTCTATCTTTATAGATCTGAAGTTTTGGTTTTGCTCATATGTTCTTTGTTTGGTTTTGCAAGAGAATTTGGCATCAAAGCTTTGGAAATTCGACGAAGAAGCACTTCAAGTGGAATTACAAAAATTACCTCAATGTAAGTATAACATATATGACTCTTTTATCTTTCTTTATATTTTTGTTTCCTAATATATTCTCTCTTTATATTTTTGTTGTCTAATATCTTCTCTCTTTTTTTTTTCTTGAGAGAGAGAGAGAGCGAAAGAGAGGGATATGCATATGCATACATGCATGAATGCACATGCATACATGAATGCATGCATATGCATACATGCATGAATGCACATGCATTCATGCATGCATGCATATGCATACATGCATACACGCATATGCATACATGAATGCATATGCATACATGCATGCATGCATGCATACATGCATATGGATACATGCATACATGCATATGCATACATGCATACATGCATATGCATACATGCATATGCATACATGCATACATGCATGCATATGCTTACATGCATGAATGCACATGCATACATGCATGAATGCATATGCATACATGCATATGCATGCATGCATATACATGCATGTATGCATATACATGCATGCATGCATGCATATGCATACATGCATGCATGCATGCATATGCATACATGCATGCATGCATATGCATACATGCATGCATGCATATGCATACATGCATGCATGCATGCATATGCATACATGCATGCATGCATGCATGCATGCATACATGCATATGCATACATGCATACATGCATATGCATACATGAATGCATATGCATTCATGAATGCATATGCATACATGAATGCATATGCATACATGCATGCATACACATGCATACATGCATGAATGTACATGCATATATGCATGAATGCACATGCATACATACATGAATGCACATGCATACATGCATGAATGCACATGCATACATGTCATGAATGCATATGCATACATGCATGCATGCATGCATACATGCATGCATGCATGCATACATACATACATGCATATGGATACATGCATATATGCATACATGCATATGCATATGCATACATGCATGAATGCACATGCATACATGCATGAATGCACATGCATACATGCATGAATGCATGCATACATGCATGCATGCATATGCATACATGCATGTGCATGCATGCATGCATATGCATACATTCATGCATGCATGCATACATGCATACATGCATATGCATACATGAATATATTTTTGCTTTCTTTATATTTTTGTTATCTAATATCTTCTCTTTATATTTTTGTTTTCTAATATCTTCTCTCTTTATTTTTGTTTGAGAGAGAGAAAGAGCGAGAGAGAGGGATATGCATATGCATACATGCATGAATGAACATGCATACATGCATGCATGCATATGCATACATGCATACATGCATATGCATACATGAATGCATATGCATACATGCATGCATGCATGCATGTAAATGCACATGCATACATGCATGAATGCACATGTATACATGCATGAATGCATATGCATACATGCATGCATGCATGTATGCATGCATACATGCATACATGCATATGGATACATGCATATTCATACATGCATGAACGCACATGCATGAATGCATATGCATACATGCATGCATGCATGTATACATGCATGCATGCATGTATACATGCATACATGCATACATGCATATGGATACATGCATACATGCATGCATATGCATAAATGCATGAATGCACATGCATACATGCATGAATGCATATGCATACATGCATGTATGCATATACATGCATGTATGCATATACATGCATGTATGCATATACATGCATGCATGCATGCATATGCATACATGCATGCATGCATGCAAACATGCATACATGCATATGCATACATGAATGCATATGCATACATGAATGCATATGCATACATGCATGCATACACATGCATACATGCATGAATGTACATGCGTATATGCATGAATGCACATGCATACATGCATGTATGCATGTGCATACATGCATGAATGCATATGCATACATGCATGCATGCATGCATGCATGCATACATGCATACATAAATGCATACATGCATGTATATGCATACATGCATGCATATGCATACATGCATGAATGCACATGCATACATGCATGAATGCATGCATACATGCATGCATGCATATGCATAAATGCATGTGCACGCATGCATGCATATGCATACATGCATGCATGCATGCATACATGCATACATGAATATATTTTTGCTTTCTTTATATTTTTGTTTTCTAATATCTTCTCTTTATATTTTTGTTTTCTAATATCTTCTCTCTTTATTTTTGTTTGAGAGAGGAGAGAGAGCGAGAGAGAGGGATATGCATATGCATACATGCATGAATGCACATGCATACATGCATGCATGCATATGCATACATGCATACATGCATACATGCATATGCATACATGAATGCATATGCATACATGCATATGCATACATGCATGAATGCACATGCATACATGCATGAATGCATATGCATGCATGCATATACATGCCTACATGCATATGCATTCATGCATGCATGCATATGCATATATGCATGCATGCATATGCATACATGCATGCATGCATGCATACATGCATGCATGCATGCATACATGCATGCATGCATGCATACCTGCATACATGCATATGCATACATCCATACATGCATATGCATACATGAATTCATATGCATACATGAATGCATATGCATACATGCATGCATACACATGCATACATGCATGAATGCACATGCATATATGCATGAATGCACATGCATACATGCATGAATGCACATGCATACATGCATGCATGCATGTATGCATGCATACATGCATACATGCTTATGGATACATGCATATGCATACATGCATGAATGCACATGCATGAATGCATATGCATACATGCATGCATGCATGTATACATGCATACATGCATACATGCATATGGATACATGCATATGCATACATGCATACATGAATGCATATGCATACATGCATGCATACACATGCATACATGCATGCATACATGCATACATGCATATGGATACATGCATATATACATATGCATACATGAATGCATATGCATACATGAATGCATATGCATATGCATACATGAATGCATATGCATACATGCATGCATACACATGCATACATGCATGCATGCACATGCATACATGCATGAATGCATATGCATATCCCTCATGCATGCATGTATGCATATCCCTCTTGCATTCATACATGCATATACAAATGCATATGCATACATGCATGCATACATACATACATACATGAATGCATATGCATACATGCATGCATACATACATACATGTATGTATGCATGCATGTATGCATATGTATACAAGCATGCATGCATATGTATACATGCATGCATATGTAAGCAAGCATATGTATACAAGCATGCATATGTAAGCAAGCATGCATATGTAAGCAAGTAAGCATATGCATACATGCATCCATATGTATACAAGCATGCATATGTAAGCAAGCAAGCATATGTACATGTATGTATACAAGCAAGCATATGCATACAAGCATATACTAGGAATAATATGTATATGTATATGTATGCACGTATATGTATACAAGCATATGTATACATGAATGCATATGTATACAAGCAGATGTATACGTGAATGCATATGTATACAAGCATATGTATACATCAATGTATATGTATACAAGCTTAAGCATGCATATATATACATTGGATGAGATGAGATCTTCACATTGCATCAGATGGGATCTCCACGTACACCATGGGGTGCACAAGATCACGACGAATCATATCTGTAATGGAGCTTCATATCATATCCGTAATGGAGCTCCAGTTATGGATGCGGCGGGGAAGTCAATGCGACAACGTATACGACAACTCTGCTCGATCGAGTTCGGTCATTCAGTAATGTTAAAATGGACCGAACAGGATAGAGACTCTAAAAATCATATCACACAATGCATATATGAAGAGTACCGGCCAGCACCTAGCAATCCTGTTGTGACTTCCGATTGGATACAACATACAGCACGGGAGGTGATGTCGCATCGACGATCGGAAGCTCGCGATGCTTTCAAAGCAGGCTTACCGAAGCCTGTATGGCTAGACGCCGAAGAATGGGAATCGATTCAGGATGAGCATCAACATACTCCTAATCGGTATCATCAACAAAGAGATGCGGCGGCCACACGGTTAGATACGGTTGGAACGTCGCATTTAGGTAGCGGCGGATACGACAGTATGCGCTACCAATTTGTAAGTATGATGTTAATTATTGAAATTGTTTGTGTTAAGTATATTATGTATATTCATCTAACATTTTGCATATTTACTATAGGAGTTGGCAGTGGGTCGTCCTCCAACACGAGCAGAAGAATCGTATGGATATCGACATGGATTGACTGCAGTGTTACAAGACTTAGAGGGACGTGGTGCAATCGTCTCATGGGAGAATATTCTTGATTAGGTAAAGTTATATCTTGGTTTCGTGTTTCTAGTTGTTGTTTATAAATTTCATGTTAATTGGTTTTATTTTATACATATGTTTTGTTGCAGGATTGTAGGTGTAAATATTTTTATCAATGCCACAATTTTGTATCACACTCGCATACGACAATCATGAACCATAATTTTGTATTCGATTCTTATATGGAAGTGTTTTGTCACATTGCCACAATTTTGTATTACACTCCTATGTGGCAATGATGTACCATAATTTTGTATTCCATTCCTATATGGAAGTGCTTTGCCACACTTATGTACATTTTTCATTTATGGATATACGACTTTCTGTACATGAATCATTGTTCATTTTTACTCATATAAGTTTATGTTTTGGTTGTCATTAGAGTACATAACACATGTACTCAGTTGGGCAGAGTGTATTGTCTTTTGCTAAACAACATCATGTTGTAGCAAAAGACAACACACTCTGCCCAAAAAAATTTGTGCAGGTATGGTCGTCGGTATACGCGTTGGTAGCTCCAGTATGGTCGTCGGTATATGCGTCGGTACTCCCAGCGGCCCGTCGGTATAAGCGTCGATATAGGCGTCAGTATTTTTGGCGCGTATACTGACGCGTATACCGACGCTTATACCGACGCCATACCGGTGCTTGAATTCCGACGCGTGTACCGACTGCTACACCGATGTCGCGAAGAAATCCCGCCCGTTCATTTGCCTCGGTAGCAGCCTCGGTATACCCTCGATATGTTGTAGTGAAAAGGAATTAATTCATGATAGGTTTCCAAATAAAGATATCTTCAAATGTTATAGAGTTTGTATTTCCTTTCAACATCAATTGAATAGTAGAAGAAAGAAATAAAACATCGCACAAGTACACTATCTTGCAAGAACTCATCAGTAAAAATCAATTGTTCCTTCTAATTTCTGTTCTTTGTTATATTCCACAGAATGATATGCCCGGGATTCACCTCCCAACCTAGTTATAGCCCTTGCCTAGTAACCATCTATATCTCTCTCTAAAGTCCCTCTACTCATCTCGCCATCATGAGTAGGTACCTCGTATGAACTCTATGGAACATAACACTATGATCTGGCACTCCCAGATATATTCAAGAGTACTTATGCTGCACACATATCGACTCTGGAATATAACATTCTTTGTCAAGAAAAGTATTAATCGAATCTCCCTTATTCATAACGCTCAAAATTTTATGTTTTTTTATGGGTAAGAAACATGAGGCTTATTTTTTCCATAGGATAAATTTCTAACAATATCCTCAGCATCCTTTGTTGTATTGAACGAGAAAATGTGAGGAATTATAGCATGTATGGGCATCTTTTCCATCCGAAAAACGTTGTTGTATTGTATGTGCAGTCGGAACTACAGCAAGACTAGAAGGTTGAATAAAAGTTTGAAAAGTGGATTTTGGTGAGAAGAATCCGATGAAAGATAGTGACGTTCTCTTAACTACGTGTTTCTGACACACTAAGTACATGTTTTCACCTTAAAATTCTTCTCCAAACTCTATGAACATTAACTAAAATAATAGTTCAAGCTTCAAAAAAGTATAAAAACCATTGGAAAATGAGCTTTGAGAATGAACCTATACGTTTTGGAACATATAATAAGCATTGATGGTTGAGAAATGAGAGGTTCAAGGAACGGTGGTAATTTCAAGCCCTTTTCTCTCATCAAAACTGCTTTGGGAGTAAATTCGCTATCCTACAAACTAGAAGCACATAGGATCGTAACCCCTGTACTCTTTCAAAAATTCCTAAATGAGCCTTCGTAAAAGTGAAAAATGTTATCCAAATAGTAGTTTTCACACTCTTATGTTGGGGGGGGGGGGGGGGGGGGGAGATCCTACCTCATAGTGAACAAGAGGTCATAAAAGTAGCACATGAGTCAAGCCTGAGAACTAAATTTCAGGGTACAAGATCTGGTCCCTCACTTCATAAATCCTTGCATAGAAAATTTCTTCTGTACGCTTCCATTATTCATTATCCAGACATATTGTTTTTGAATCCTTGCATAGACATCATATTCAACGTTTGACTTGGATGAACTTCTATGCTCAAATTTCTTCGGATCTACATACATAAAGTTCATATTCATGATATGTCATCAGCCCTACGTAAATGAAGTTCTCTGCTCAGATCCCCGAGACTAAAACTCGGATTGTTTTTGTCATACTCGATTGCTTATCTATCAGTCAATTCACTATGCGTATTGCCAACGTCTATGGTTTGGGCTCTGTGCATTGCTTTTCCTCTAACTACATAGAATTTCTAAGTAAGAAAAAGACAGATCCTGATTCTTCCTCATTCATAGTACAGTGGTTTCAATATCAGTGTATGAAGAGAAGGTAATTGCCTTAAATCATAATGCGCACCGTTTGGAAATGTACTTTCACATCTTGAAGAAAAAACACAGAAGGATCAGGTATTTTATTCCCTCTACATTACAATGTATGGATGTCGGCAAGTACCTAAGGAGTTATGCCTTCAAATTCGGACATAAGTTAAGACATTTCTCTTCCCATATGAAAGGATGAACTTATCATTAGGAAATGTAAAAATTTCTAAGAATTGGATCTCAGTTAATCCATGAGCTTTCCCTTCAACTAATAGAAGTTTGTGAAAATGGTGGAACAAGTTAATGTAAGAAGCCGTTATGACAATTTTCTAGTGAAATTCAACAATCATCATGTGATGATAACTTAGAACACTCCCAAAGTATATTTCCTCGGCAAAGGATATATCCATAAAATAGGAAAACAAGCATATAGATCTTTGAGATAAGTTTGAGGAACATAGAGTTTGACATAACTCACTTTAAAGCATCTTAGTAGTTTGGATTGTTTACACAAAGTTTTCCTTCTTTCTTCTTAGATAGTTTTGCTTCTTCTTTGGGTTTCTCTTTTCTCTATTAAGAGATCCTTCTCCCTTTAAACTTGCTAAGATAGCTACCATACATTGGATGTTGATGGCTCTTAACATGAATACTATCCTCTATGAACATTGCATGAAACACTCGAGATGTGAGAGAAGAGGTTAAAGAGTAGGTAATGGGAACTCAAACTAATCTTTCATAATGTCTAGATAGTTACCTATTCTCTTAGACATATAATCCAATTGATGGAGCTGTTAAGCTTCTGCACTTTTAGATTCTTCTCTCATTTTCAAGAAAATTCACAACATTTTGGATTCGAATGTGACTCTTAGTTTCATATTTGGGATATAATATGTGCATCCTTTTTGCATTTTCGTTATTTGATGAAGTAAGATGAGATTTTAATCCCAAAAAAGTGTACTGATTCCACAAAATTCATATTTCTTCCACCTCCTCCAACCTCATCTACGGTCTCAATCGACGTGAACGATTACTATTGATTTTTTTGGGTGTTGCGTTGAGATAGGCTCAAGGTTAGTCTTCTTCTTACCCAAATGTTATCGACTAACTCACATGAGTACATAGTCATTGAGATTTATAACCTCCACAATGTCAATGTGAATTCAAAACGTAGAAACAATGGAAGATGAAAAGACCACTAGTGGATACAAAAGATAAAGTCATCCGTAGGTTATACAGTTAATATAGATCAAGCTTTTATACATATAACAAGAAGCTCTTAATAACTATAACCTCCCTCAAAGCTTGGAGAGTATAGAAGAAGTAATCGAACAAGAGGGATGGTAGTAGTACAAATGGAAAGAATACATATAGTAGGAATGGAAAAAGTTATCATGAAAAACAAGTAGAGTAATGATGACATTATAGACTCATGCATTTTCAAAGCAATGCTTGAATCAAAATTCCGAGAACTGTAAATGAGATTTTGCAAGAAAAGGGTGTGATGCATAAATACGATTACTAGAATGGTACCACTCATAGGTAAGTAGGATGCCTAGAATAGTATCAATGTTATGTATGAATAGTACATTAGAACATGTGAGTTTTATGATGGATTTTACATGGGTAATTATGCATCGATGGCCTCATTCCTAAGTTTTCCACTTTAGAAGTGAACAAAAATCAAGCAATAGAACTTGAGGTCCTTGTCAAAAATTTTAGGATTCCTTTCACGGATTATTCATGTGGTGGAAAGAGTTAAAAGATGAGTCATTTGCTCATGAGTAATAAGAGTGCAACTATGGTCTCATAATAATTTCTCCTTCATTAAAACAAGTACCTAAGAAATTGAGTCCTTCAAAAGTAATGTGAGGGAAAAGTCCTTCAAATTAGACAATAAGTTTAGGAATTTTTCCTACCATATGAAAGGACGACCTTATGTTTTCATAATGTTAAAATCTCTAAGAATTTGATCTCAATTAATCCACGAGCTTTCCCAACAAGAAAGAGAAGTTTGTGAATATGGTAGTACAAGTGAATAAAGTTTCCCTTATGACAAATTCCTAGTTGAACTCGACGAATATCATTTGATGGTAATTGAGAACTCTACTTAAATATAGTTTTTGGGCGAAGGACATATCAATTAAATAGGAAAAGCAACATCTTCTAGGTAATAGATGTTTAACCAAGTAGTAAAGTTGTAAATAAAGCAACTTTATGGCATGCTATGGTTTTAGAATTTTTGGATCCCAAGAGTTGGTTGTAAACCACCAAGTTTGATGCATCATAAAAAGAAATCCACTTCTCTAAAGGAAAGCATGAATCTCAAAAAATTTCAAGTTATGTAGTGTGCAAGCATGGTTACGGTGGCTAAGTCAATGGAAGGTAGAACATAACTTTAAAGGTATTTCTTTAACATGAATTAAAATGGTTTCTTAGAATTTACTAGTAGAGAGATTCCTACAAAATCTCTAGGGTAGCTAGTCAAAGCTTAAATCATAGAGGAATCTACTAATTGGGTGAGTAAGAACCAAAGAGGTCCACAATATAAGGAATTCATATAACTAGGAACTATGACGGTTTTCTTTGGAACAATTTAGAAACGATGGATTGGTGGTTACTTCCATCAAATGGTTTCAAGCTTCCAAAACAAAGCACATGTCCAGTACAAGATCGTGGAAGCACTTGAAACTTTAATAACCTTTCTTCAAATACTTGGCAAAGATAAATGATAAATTTAAAACCCTTTCTTCAAATACCTTTGTAGGATTTGAATAAGAAGGTGCTCGATAGATATCATCCACATGTTAATGATAATATAAAGTATGGTTTTATGGGACTTCAGATTTTCTACTCACACTGATTTAGGAAGGATGGTATGGAACATCAGTTGATAAAATACACTAAAACCTTGATTTCATAGATCTTTCAATTTTCCTTCTAGAAACATAGTGTGAGACAAATTAATTTAAAGCACGTTAGCATTTTCGATGTTTACACAATGTTTTGGTATTTCCTTCATGCAAAGATTTTCTTCTTCCTTCCTACATTCCGAAAGTATGCCTTGAGATTCTTCTTCTTTGGGTTCCTCTTTGATCTATCAAAAGATCCTTTTCACTTTACATTAGCAAAGAATGCTAGCATATTTTGAGCACTAATAATTTTTAACATAAATTCCATCCTCTATGAACATTGAACGAAACTCCTTAAATGTGAGAGGAAAGGTTAAAGATCACTAGGTCATGGGAACTCACACTAACGTATCCTATTGTATAGATGGTCACCTCTTCTCTTAGATGTATTATCCACTTGATGAAGCTACTAAGCTAGTGCACTTCTAAATTCTCCTCTTTTTTCCAAGAAACTTCACGAGATTTTGAATTTGTATGTGGCCCTTAGTTTTAAATTTGGGATACAATACTTGCATCCTTTCTACAATTTTGTTCTCCGATGAACTAAACTAAGAATTGACTCACTCACAATCGTACCAATTGCATGTAATTCATATGTTTTCCACCTCCTCCAACCTCATATACGCTCTCAATTGAGCTGAACCATTACTATTGAGTTTCTTGGGTGTTGTGTTGAAATAAGCTTGGGGTTAGTCTTGCTCTTAGCAAGATATTATCGAGTAACTCACATGTGTTCATAGTCATTGAGAGTTACAACCTCCACAATGTGAATACGAAGTCAAATAGTAAAAGCAATAGAAGATGAGAAGTACACTAGTGGATGTGAAAGATTAAGTCATCCGTAAGCTACACAACTAATATAGAAGAAGGTTTTATACATCTAACAAGAAGTTCTCAATAACTATAAGGCCCCTCAAAACTTCGATCGTATATAGCAAAGTAATTGAAGAAGAGGAATGTCCATAGTAGAAGTGGAGAGAATATATATATTAGGAATTGAAAAACTTATCATGAACAAATAAAGTAGAGACGAAATTATGCACTCTTGCATTTTCAAAGAAGTGCTGAATTAAAAATTCGGAAAAATGTAACTGCGGTTTTGCAAAACGATTTCTGAGAAATTATCTCCCAAGGATTGATAAAATATACTAAAATCTTGATGTCTAGAGTACTAACAAAGTCATCTATGAATGGTACATTTGAACATGTGCATGTATAAGCCAGCCTTGGCTGGGTGAATAAGAGGACGTCAATGCTTGAAGTGCTCAATGGATTTTCTTTCAATAGATATATTCTTTCATATCTGATACTAACTTTCAATAACTTGCACTATAATTTTATTTGATAAGCTTATGTCATCTCATGACAATGCCATATGGAGTCATCTTCAAATTTTGGGTCCCAACTTTGGAGTATAGAAAATGCCCAAGTAGTTGTTGCAAGCGCATAGAATCTGGAGGTTGTTCGTTTCCTATAGCTAATAACGCACAATGAGGAACTAGTTCATGAGATCTCCTTAGTTGGGCATCCCGAAGGCTGAGAATGATGGTGTGTGATAATTTCGATGTGAACTAGACCATCCAAACTAGCAATAGTCACATGCGTAAGCAACAATGTTACCTGGCAGTCCTAAGTGTATTCACACACTTCACTACCAAAATATATCAAAGGCTACCAAGAAGCTTTTAAGTGTCCACTCGATACGACTGAAAAGATGTCTTCAAAAGATGATACCATGCTTTGTGATTATATTACTCTTTAAACGAAAACCATACTAACCATCCTGTTACCTCAAGAAGTTGATGCAAGCTTGAAATCTATGAATGAGTTCTCACTTCTCCAACCATATATATCTATTTTCTTTTTCAAAAGCAATCATGAATAGCTTGCATGGTTCGTTAGTAGTGAAGCATTCACATAAATTTCAAGCAGGGCTTAAGCTTTCCGACAATGCAAACAGAAACTCTATTTCTATAATTTGCCGTCATTTGCTAGAAAGGTGGGTCACTTTCCATACGCATCTTCACATGAGTGCCACATGAAATCCATGTGAGAGCCCAAGTGTGTTGCTACAATTCTTGTCATAGCTTATGAGCTACCTTTTGTAAACTGATTGATGAGAGAGAAAGTATGATGCCTATGCCTGTTTTTTAATGGTAACAATGGCACAAGATTGGAAACGATGGCTCTCGAAATGGGAATGGTGACTAATATGTGACTTGATTGGGAAGGGGAGGCTGTGTTTTCATGGCTTCTTCATGCTAAATAAGAAAATGCTTCATCTGCATTATATCTCAACAGGAAAGGAGAAACATGCTTCATCTGCATTATATCTCAACAGGAAAGGAGAAACATCGGTTTAGACAAGAATCCGTGTCTTTTCGATCATCCAACGTTGGATGCAAATGAGAAATTCAGACAAGCGAGTGCACATCAGAGGAGGAGGACGCAACATTATAAACATCATTATATTTGCGCTTAGTAGGATTATAAACATTATTATCTTAGAAAACTCATAACAGAGTTTTCTTTTATTTCATATTGTAAGATTGCACGACGTAGACGACGTCGTCGTTTTCGCCGACCGGGCAGAGCACTTAATATTCCCTTCTTGCCACTGCCGGTCGTTTGGTAGTTAACTTCTGATTTCTCTCCACCGTCAGCCGATTCACGCCCCTTAAATTGTTCCATGTCAGCTGCACTGACCGCGCCGTGGCCGACTATAAGCATAACTACCATCATCAGAACCAATACGCGAAGCAAACGCAAAGATGATCCCATGTCTACAGCCAAAGCTGCTGTTAAGAACTGCAAGATAGATTGTCGTTGGGCGTCTCGACGAGCTTGCTTCATCCCCCTCAGCCTATATATATGAGCCAGCGTTGGCTAGGTAATAATAGGACGTGAACGTGCAGGAAACGCGCATACAATTGAATCTCAGACCTCACCTAACTCTTGGAGCACGGTACGCGCTATCCTCTTCTCACTCCTCGCAGGAAAGAAAAGGAGTGCTCGGGTCGACAGAGAGAGAGAGAGAGAGAGAGAGAGAGAGAGAGAGAGAGAGAGAGAGAGAGAGAGAGAGAGAGAGGACACATTGCATTACAATGGACGGAATTCACTTGCACATGAAGGAAGGCCGAGAAACTCAACCGACCATTCGTCACCTCCATCAGTTATGACCGAAACATGTGAGAGATACTAAACTTTGTAGGTACAACTGCGAACATCAATAACATTCGACGGTCGCCTCTTGTTTTCTCCATGCGTGAGTTCCTTCGTCCCTCCTTGCGTGAGACCCTTATGGGTGTTAAACATGTGATAGTTCTTTCTTAAAATAGACTAAATAATGTTATGAGAACATACCTTCAAAAGGTTGAAATGGATCGCCTATATGTTGTAGAATACGATGGTAGACATGGAATTTCAGTAGACTAATGGTATGAGTTGACTTATTGTCCGTCATGTGCGTTGCATGCTTTTTAACGCTCAAATAGCATATGGCATGACGGTGCATCTGTGGATGACACTCAATACGATTAAAATAAAATATCTACTAGAAGTTGACCACAATCAAGTATAGGTCACCATAGAGGTCTTTCATGGGTGATAAATATATAATAATTCTCTCATCAAATATAATACATAATGTTTTGACAGCCCTAGCTTACATACCATATAAAGGTTTCAATAGATCCTCTATGTCTTGTAGAATTCAAAGGAAGACATCGACCACAATCAAGTGGGTTGCTTCATATATTGAGGTTCTGTTGCTTACGTGTTTTTTAAAGTCGGTTTTAAATCATTCTTTTGGCTACCTTGAACTTGAAATTCACCGCAAGCATCATTCCAAGACTTGAGGATACCTACCATTTTAGCTCCAATGTCCCATAACATGCTACCTTAATCCATTGTCCGATCCTTCCTTAATCCTCAATGTCCCATAACCATATGAGATTTCACCATTGAGGGGGGAGAGACATAGTCCTTCACCACCTATCGAGATTGATGATCAATGAATTTGAAGTTGAGCATGTCCTAGATTCCAGAATATCGTGAGGAAGATTGGAATACCTTATTCATTGGAAAGGGTATGGCATCAGTGATCGTACTTGGGAACCTGTAGAAAACCTTCAAAGAGCACCAATCAAGATTCAAGAATTCCATAAGAGAAATCCAAGGAAGTCGAGACCAGATAACATGACTTCTCCTCGTGGAACTCATTGCTTGAGGGGGAGGTGATGTCATGGACAAAGGAAACCATCATGAACCTTATATTCCATTCGAAACCTGTATCTCATGATTGGTTTACAACTAAGAGAAACCAATGCTTCCATTATGTTCGAAACATGCCAAAACCCTAAGATCCACTATCTACTTACCTGATTCGGATATCCAGAGCTCATGTTTCGAATTGATAACATCATCATATCTACACCTACGGTCCTGGGTTGTTGGACTTCTTGTATCAGCTACATATTCCTGTGCTATTTTCCCTACGTGGGTTTTCTTGTAATCAGAAGTATATTTCAGAAATCTTGTCTAGTGCTCCCCTGACAAGACATTCCTACAAAATCTCTAGGGTAGCTACTTAAAGCTTAAATCATAGAGAAATCTACTAATTGGTTGAGTAAGAACCAAAAGGTCCATAATATAAGGAATTCATATAACTAGAAACTATGATGGTTTTCTTTCCAACAATTTAGAAACGACGGATTGATGGTTACTTCCATCAAATATTTTCAAGCTTCCAAAACAAAGCACATGTCAAGTACAAGATCGTGGAAGCACTTGATTCTTTAATAACCTTTCTTCAAATACTTGGCAAAGATAAAGGATAAATTTAATACCCTTTCTTCAAATACTTCTATAGGATTTGAATGAGAAGGTGCTCGATAGATATCATCCACATGTTAATGAGAATATAAAGTATGGTTTTATGGGACTTCAGATTTTCTACTCACACTGATTTAGGAAGGATGGTATGGAACATGAGACTTTGGAAGGTAGGTATTTTTCTGCATTGCAATGATCCTTGAAGAACGAGTCCCCATGCGGATTGAAACTTCAAAGGTGAATTTCAAGCTGAATACCTCTAAGAAATTTGTTTGAGTCTCCCGAGGATTGATAAAATACACTAAAACCCTGATTTCATAGATCTTTCAAATTTCTTTCCAGAAACATAGAGTCTGAGACAATTTCATTTAAAGCACGCTAGAATTTTGGATTGTTAACACAATGTTTTGGTTTTTCCTTCATCCAAAGTTTTGTTTCTTCCTTCCTACATTCCGAAATTATGCCTTGAGATTCTTCTTCTTTGGGTTACTGTTTGATCTATCAAAAGATCCGATTCCCTTTACATTAGCAAAGAATGCTAGCATATTTTGGGCACTGATGATTCTTAACATAAATTCCATCCTCTACGAACATTGCACGAAACTCCTTAAACGTGAGAGGAAAGGTTAAAGATCACTAGCTCATGAGAACTCACACTAACGTATCCTATCGTGTAGATGGTTACCTATTCTCTTATATATATTATCCACTTGATGAAGCTACTAAGCTGGTGCACTTCTAGATTCTCCTCTTTTTTCCAAGAAAATTCACGAGATTTTGGATTTGGATGTGGCTCTTAGTTTTAAATTTGGGATTCAAGATTTGCATCCTTTCTACAATTTCGTTCTCCGATGAACTAAACTAAGATTCGAGTCACTCACAATCGTACCAATTGAATGTAATTCATATGTTTTCCACCTCCTCTAACCTCATATACGCTCTCAATTGAGGTGAACCATTACTATTGAGTTTTTTGGGTGTTGCGTTGAAATAAGCTTGGGGCTAGTGTTGCTCTTAGCAAGATCTTATCGAGTAACTCACATGCGTCCATAGTCATTGAGAGTTATAACCTCCACAATGTGAATACGAAGTCAAATAGTAAAAACAATATAAGATGCGAAGTACACTAGTGGATGTGAAAGATGAAGTCATCCGTAAGCTACACAACTAATATAGAAGAAGGTTTTATACATCTAACAAGAAGTTCTCAACAACTATATGCCCCCTCAAAACTTCGATCGTATATAGCAAAGTAATTGAAGAAGAGGAATGGCCACTGGAGAGAATATATATAGTAGGAATTGAAAAACGTATTATGAACAAATAAAGTAGAGACGAAATTATGCACTCCTGCATTTTCAAAGAAGTGCTGAATTGAAAATTCGCAAAACTGTAACTGCGGTTTTGCAAAACGATTTCTGAGAAATTAGTTTGATTCTCCCAAGGATTGATAAAATATACTAAAATCTTGATGTCTAGAGTACTAACAAAGTCATCTATGAATGGTACATTTGAACATGTGCATGTATAAGCCAGCCTTGGCTGGGTGAATGAGAGGACGTCAATGCTTGAAGTGCTCAATGGATTTTCTTTCAATAGATATATGCTTTCATATCTCATACTAACTTTCATTAACTTGCACTATAATATTATGTGATAAGCTTATGTCATCTCATGACAATGCCATATGGAGTCGTCTTCAAATTTTGGGTCCCAACTATGGAGTATAGAAAATGCCCAAGTAGTTGTTGCAAGCGCATAGAATCTGGAGGTTGTTCGTTTCCTATAGGAAATAACGCACAATGAGGAACTAGTTCATGAGGTCTCCTTAGTTGGGCATCCCGAAGGCTGAGAATGATGGTGTGTGATAATTTCGATGTGAAGTATACCCCATCCTTGTGAGGCGTCATATGTGGGGCTAACCTAGATCTAAGGGGAAGAGATGACTTCTGTTTCTGCTAATAATATAGGCTCAAAAATCCTCCTATGCGCCAACATTCTAATCGCATTCCTCAGAACAAAAATATGGCTCTGATACCCCACTATAATATATGAGCAACCACAACTACAAGCTACTCAAAGACCAACCCTAACTGCAATCATAAACATATGTATCATTCAACTCTTGGAGTCATTTATGGCTTCGACTTAGCCTTAAATTACCATTCAGGAGTCCTAGCAACCATCCAAACTAGCAGTAGTCACATGCCTAAGCAAAAATGTTCCCTCGGAGTCCTAAGTGTATTCACACACATCACTACCAAAAGATATCAACGGCTACCAAGAAGCTTTTAAGTGTCCACTCGATACGACTGAAAAGATGTCTTCAAAAGATGATACCATGCTTTGTGATTATATTACTCTTTAAACGAAAACCATTCTAACCATTCTGTTACCTCAAGAAGTTGATGCAAGCTTGAAATCTATAAATCAGTTCTCACTTCTCCAACCACACATATCTATTTTTTTGCTCAAAAGCAATCATGAATAGCTTGCATGGTTCGTTAGTAGTGAAGCATTCACATAAATTTCAAGCAGGGCTTAAGCTTTCCGACAATGCAAACAGAAACTCTATTTCTATAATTTGCCGTCATTTGCTAGAAAGGTGGGTCACTTTCCATACGCATCTTCACATGAGTGCCACATGAAATACATGTGACAGCCCAAGTGTGCTGCTACAATTCTTGTCATAGCTCATGAGCTACCTTTTGTAAACTGATTGATGAGAGAGAAAGTATGATGCATATGCCTGTTTTTTAATGGTAACAATGGCACAAGATTGGAAACGATGGCTCTTGAAATGGGAATGGTGACTAATATGTGACTTGATTGGGGAGGGGAGGCTGTGTTTTCATGACTTCTTCATGCTAAATAAGAAAATGCTTCATCTGCATTATATCTCAACAGGACAGGAGAAACATGCTTCATCTGCATTATATCTCAACAGGAAAGAAGAAACATCAGTTTAGACAAGAATCCGTGTCTTTTCGATCATCCAACGTTGGATGCAAATGAGCAATTCAGACAAGCGAGTGCACATCAGAGAAGGAGGACGCAACATTATAAACATCATTATATTTGCGCTTAGAAGGATTATAAACATCATTATCTTAGAAAACTCACAACAGAGTTTTCTTTTATTTCATATTGTAAGATTGCACGACGTAGAGGACGTCGTCGTTTTCGCCGACCGGGCAGAGCACTGACCGCGCCGTGGCCGACTAAAAGCATAAATACCATCATCAGAATCAATACGCGGGGCAAACGCAAAGATGATCCCATGTCTACAGCCAAAGCTGATGTTAAGAACTACAAGATAGATTGCTGTTCGCTAGGTAATGATAGGACGTGAACGTGCAGGAAACGCGCATACAATTGAATCTCAGACCTCACCTAACTCTTGGAGCACGGTACGCGCAATCCTCTTCTCACTCCTCGCAGGAAAGAAAAGGAGTGCTCGGAAAGAGATAGAGAGAGAGAGAGAGAGAGAGAGAGAGAGAGAGAGAGTGAGAGAGAGAGAGTTGATTGAAAGGAGACATTGCATTACAATGGACAGAATTCAGTTGCACATGAAGGAAGGCCGAGAAACTCAACCGACCATTCGTCACGTCCATCAGTTATGACCGAACATGTCGGAGATACTAAACTTTGTAGGTACAACTGCGAACACCAATAACATTTGACGGTCGCCTCTTGTTTTCTCCTTGCGTGAGTTCCTTCGTCCCTGCTTGCGTGAGTCCCTTATGGGTGTTAAACATGGAATAGTTCTTTCTTAAAATAGACTAAATAATGTTATGAGAACATACCTCAGAAAGGTTGTAGAATACGAAGGTAGACATGGAATTTTAGTACACTAATGGTATGAGTTGACTTATTGTCCTTCATGTGCGTTGCATGCTTTTTAACACTCAAATAGCATATGCCATGACGGTGCAGCATATGCCATGACGGTGCATCTGTGGATGACACTCAATACGATTAAAAGAAAATATCTACTAGAAGTTGACCACAATCAAATATAGGTAACCATAGAGGTCTTTCATGGATGATAAATATATAATAATTCTCTCATCAAATATAATACATAATGTTATGACAACCCTAGCTTACATACCATATGAAGGTCTCAATAGATCCTCTATGTCTTGTAGAATACAAAGGTAGACATCGGCCATAATCAAGTCGGTTTAAACCGTTCGTAAGTGTTTTTTAAGTCGGTTTTAAATCATTCTTTTGGCCACCTAGAAATTGAAATTCATCTTCAAATTTTCAATCGCTATGGGGATTTGTATTCACCGCAAGCATCATTCCAAGACTTAAGGATACCGACCATTTTAGCTCCAATGTCCCATAACATCCTTCCTTAATCCATGTCAATAAATTAGTTGAGGTCCTAAATAACCATACTTTATATTCTCATTAATGTGTGGATCATATTCAACCTAAACTCCATATCGTTCCCCACAAAGTATCTTCTTGCTGAGAACTTGGAAAACAATAACGCATTACCCTTATCGCCTATCTTCACTAGACATCAAGTGGTGCGAATAGAACATCGTTATATCATCTTAAACTTGACATTTACTTCGTAATGGATGCGTCAAACCATTTGATCAAAGTAACCAACTACTGGTCTTGTCTGAGTTCTTTAAACGAAAACCAATATCGTTGTCAAGTACATGAATTACTTATATTGAGGACCTCTCTCATTCTTACTCAATAAATTTGTAGCAACAAAAGTTCTAGTTACTTCATTTCTTTAGATTACTTTTTTTATTGAGTCCTTAATTAGCTACTCTAGGGATTTTGATGGTAGTTCTATAATAGTTAAATCTACGGAACCACTTACACATTTGGATTCCACCTTTAAGAAATCCATTTAAGTTTATGTTTTTCCATCCCATACAATTGACCATTATTACCACAACTGCACACTACCTAATTAGAAGTTGAAATTTTTCGGAATTCCATACTATCCTTTAGAGAGGTGTGTTGGCACAATTTATCTAACTTTGTTGTTTGCATCCAGCTTTAGGGATGCAAATTTATATATCCATAGCATGTTGTAACATTGAAATCTAAACAAGTTACAACTTAGCTAAATGTTCCTTTCCTCGAAGGTGTTTTGGTTTATAATTGATATGTACATAAAGAAAAATCTAAGATATGTTTTGGTTTATAAGATATGTACATATTTGATATGTTTTGGTTTACTTGCACTTACATATTCATGATATTGTAATCGTTGTTGGAAAAGCTCATGATATAATGGCAATCCGTTATACAAACAATGTCAAATACATCCTAATCCAAGATCAATCTAAGAGAGACAATGGTCTAACTTACTCCAAGATTGTAACTAAACTCACAAAGGGCGAGAGATTGACCTATCCACTCCACCAAATTCACCCATGTATATCTATAACACAAGGGGAGAAAAATTCGACAAGAGACTACAAAGTATGTAAATCACATATCTTGTATTCCAAAGACTTCTAACCTTAGAACGCACATGAAATATAATGGGACTCATATCGATTAGAATTATTCCTCTCAAGCATGTATGTGCATATCCACAGGCTTGAGAGTCCTCCGTAAGGGCTAAATACCATGACCTTTGGAAATATAAATCCTAAGCATCGAAACCTTTCAGTTGGAGGTAAATAAATTCAAATAGCTCAAGAATTCAAATAGCTAACTTTCAAGAGTAATCTCATAAAAAATGATAAACCACACAATGTGAATAAAGTTTAATAAGTAAGAGCATCATCCGGATTTTCATTCACTGCAACAGAACTCAAACCAGTGAGGAGTAAAATTTCTAAGGATCTGATTTGAATTAATCAAGGAGATTTGCCTTCAACTAATAGAAGTTTGTGAAATGGTAGAACAAGTGAATGTAAAATGCCGTTCTAAAAAGTTTATAGTTAAACTCAACAAACTGTTGTCAGGATCTTGCTCACGCACATACAGAGATTACGGACGCAGAAAACACACAGAAAATAGAGGCAACAAGAGACAAGATTGAACACAAGATTGGGTCCATCCTTGAAATCATCGCGAGCGCCTTCCATAAATAAGAAAGAGAGAGAACTTGAGTACAACTCCAAGAGATGGTGGAGTGGTCAAAGTACTTCCCTTGAAAGTAGGAGGTTGTGGGTTCAAATCCTCCTACCTTAGGGACTCTAAACCTCTCTATTACCACTCACAAATTAAAATTGTCTCGCGCGTAGCCAACGCCTGCCAACCGTCGCCAAGGGAGCCTTGGGTGCCAATGTTGCCAATGTATTGCCTAAGTTATTGCCTAAGTTCTTTGCCTTAGTGGACGCCTTGGAGTAAGCCGAAGGAGAAGACGTAGGTGAAAACGTAGGTTCTGGTTCTCGATCAGAATCAGAAACAGAAACAGAAACCGAAACCAAAACCGAAACCGAAACCGAAGACGGAGATGGAGATGGAGATCGAGATGGAATTCAGAATCGCGAACAGAGAACAGAACCCTCTGTATTGACGCGTGCAGAGCTCTGATACCACTGTTGTCAGGATCTTGCTCACGTGCATACAGAGATTACGGATGCAGAAAACACACAAAAAATAGAGGCAACAAGAGACAAGATTGAACGCAAGATTGGGTGCAATCTCCCCCCATGCACTCTGTTTCGACAGTCCACAGAGTGCATGTATTTATAGGAATTTTGATTACGTCGAAAAGAGTGGTTACAAGAGGGCGGCTTCGAAAAGTAGGCGTGAAACTAAAAGTTGATAACTTTTACAAAAAGCCATTGCTTTCAATAACAGAAACTACGGCCCACAATGACCCTTATGCTAACCATTACTTTTCTAACAATAGAACCTTCTACGCAGGTTTATTTACAAGCTAAATAATAATTATTCGAATCATTGATGTCGGCCCTTTCACGCCTTGCACGCTCCTCACGAACCTTCAACTGCTATAGCAAAAACATCAAAAACATATTAATACATTAATAATTTAACATTTTAACAATGCCTGTTCAATAATATACAACACAAACATCATGGGATGATAACTTAGAAGAGTTTTTAAGTATATTTCCTTTGTGAAGGACATATCCATCCAATAGGAAAACAAGCATATTCTAGGTAATATATGTTTAACCAAGTAGTAAAATTGTTAAGAAACCAAGTTTACTGCATGCTATGGTTATAGAAAGTTGGGATCCCTAAATTTGGTTGTAAACACCCAAGTTAGATATATCATAGTAACACTTTCCTTCTCACAAGGAAAATATTAAATTTAAATAAGTTTTAATTATGTAGTGTGCAACCATGTTTACGATGGTTAAGTGTACTAAAGGAAGAACATAACCTTAAAAGGATTTCTTTAAGTCGAAGTAACTACGAATCTTCTTGCTAAAAGTTGGTTGAGTAACAAAAAAAAATTTGAGAATATAAGGATTTCACGTAACTTAGAGCTATACTGGGTTTCTTTTGAAGACCTTAGAAATAAGGGATTGATGGTTACTTCCATCAAATGGTTCCAAACTTCCAAAATAAAACACATTTCATAACCATCACCCGAATCATATTAGCACCCATTAATGCTCTCTCATGAAACGCATGTCTATGATCCCAACTAATTGGTTTTCTTAGTAGTGTAGTGGAAATGCTTCACTACTGAATCAAGTGATGTGCATCATTGAAACAAGTCACTCTTTGAGTATTACTCATGATACCCCCATAGTCTCCTATTCATGTTGTGAGACTCTTTTGAAGGTATGTAAACCTTGACAATCATAAATGTATCTCCCATAGTTCTTTATGAAACTTCGTAATGCCTATAGGATTTCTTGTGCATGTTCCCATTGGTATAGGTATATCTTCTTCCCTTTAGCAATTCTATGGTCTAAGTCCATAAGGATTATGTGCGGGGATCTGCTTACTAATGAACTTGCTTTATCTAAGACTCTTTGATAGTCGTAAGTCCATCAAGTACATGCTTACAAGCATGATTATACCCTATTGATTTTCGTAGTGAACACATGTTAGTATCCATAAAATTCTTACCTAAAGCTACGTGTGCATATAATGAGATGAGATGGGAATAATTTTGATAGCATTTTACCAAGGAAAAGAACTTCCAAAGAATTTTCACCATAATATAAATCATAAGACCCTTTGGGCCAATGGCACATAGGCCATCAATTATGACATAGGGTTTCGAAAGCCCATGGCATGCAAGCTATATGCTCAAATACAAACTCCATAACTTGCCAGATCATAAAATGCTAGCAACAACATTTTGCTTGCATAGCCTTGTACTTTCTGCAATTATCTATCTTGGAAACCATCAAAATTGTACACCTAGTAAGTTAATCCATATTTTAGACTTACAAAAATGACCAACTTTGATGTGTGCACTCCAATCATATATCCATGCATGTACATAAAAAACATGCCAAAACATAAAACATGAGGCTGATAAAATATAAGCAATACATCTTTGAATGATTTGATGTTGGAAATGCATGCATTCAAGTCTTTTTTATGAGGTTTGAGATCTCTGCACTTTTCTCTCTAGGTCCTATAAGAAACTTTGAATTTCAGACGGCATCTGATCACTTCCCAAAACATGAAGCAAGGTCAAGTGAATAACACAAAAATGCAAAGATACCAAATATTACATATGTTATCCATTTCTGGACCTGAAAAGAAAATTTTATATCTAAAAGTGACCACAACGCAAGAGCTTCAAAGAGCAATTACTTCAATCACCTTTTCGGTTTCCAAGATATGGCTCCCAAAAGGTAGTTGGCAAAAAATGTTGAGAATTGCACACCAGAGCTAGAAGAGTACACTATTTCCAAAAATTATTTTAATAAAATAAAACTTAATCTTGTGCTCTTCGAAAGGAACCATAGCATATCCAAGTTAAAATTCTCTAGCTCAACATATGGCCTCACCGAACATGACATGCCAAACTAGTGGACAGGTGGAGGTGCTAGACAAAAGTGTGGAAATGTGAGTTTTGAAGTGCCTAAAAGCATTCTTCTAAAAAGAAAATCCTAAAATTCTATCAATAACTTGAAAAACTAAGATACAAAGATGCTTTTGAATATTCTTACATTTCCTTATCCTTTCTTCTTGAATGCTAATTTGTTTCTCAAAAAAGACACAAACCAAGTTTGTTTTCTAGTTGCATGCAAAAAACGTAAATGGAATACTTTAACAAGCTTCTAACCCATTCCTTATGTGGGTTTTTCTTCAGTTATATAAATTTTTTAGATGATATATACTCCATAATTCATGTATGTTTGGCCTATTCCATAGAAAGCCTCTTTAATGATCTCTTTTCTGGCTCCCAAAAGTGGATATTTGCTAAAATTAGCACTTTAATTCTTCTCCAAAAAATGTGGAAAGGAGATCTTTGGGGTTGTAAAGTACCTGCTTAACTAATGACTTTCATGAATCTAATAATTCCATATGAAATTCCATATAAGATACTCTCATTATCTATTCCTTTTCCCATCCATTCATACCTAGAGTAGCTCTATTTCCCTCTTCCAAAATGGGAATTTATTAAATTTAGGTGCTGGAATTTTTCTCTAACAATGATGGAAGGGGGTCGTCTACAGCCTCAAACTCCTATATAGTGGGCCAATTTTCGGGTTTCTTGCCTCCAAATGGAATTCCATGCTTAATGCTATATGCATGCATGATGTTTCCCACCAATCTATGGAAAATCTATCCTCCTTTTCCCTTCCCAAAATGTCTATGAATCAAAATAGCCTCGAAAACTTATGTAAAAGTCATTCAAGAGGGCTATTGTGGAGAAATCTAAAGCCTATTATTTGTGGCATTTTAAGGGAATTGTTGACTCTAGATGAGAGCATATATCCCAATCTTCCCATGCACATAATTTTACCTAAAAGATCTTTGCCTAAATCTCATCCTATCTTTTGCCAAAATAGACAGTTAATATGATTAAATCCTTAAAATAGCATAAATGTCTTATACATCTTCTTTTATGTAGTATCTTCCTACGGATCTTAATCTTTACAACTCTATATTCCATGGAAATTCCCTTGAAAAATCTCACGAAAACGTGAGAGCAAAATCCTCATTTGTCAACCTCATGAAAAATCCTCATGCCTCAACATCCTTCTCCTCCTTCAATTTGCCTAAGCAAACCCTATTGTATATAGCAAGTGAATCCATTCACACTATCGGCTTCAACATATGCTTTACATGTATGTATATATTACTAAGCAATGGTCAAAGGTTGCTCAAGCTCGTGGGCATGTCCTGAAGTGTGTGTCATATTACTACCCATATAGTATAACACCATTGATGCATAATTACCCATGTAAAATCCATCATAAAACTCACATGTTCTAATGTACTTCATACATAAAATTGATACTATTCTAGTCATCCTACTTACCTATCAGTGCTACCATTCTAGTAATCGTATTTACGCATCACACCCTTTTCTTGCAAAATCTCATTTAGAGTTCCCCAAATTTTCATTCAAGCACTGCTTTGAAAATGCATGAGTCTATAATGTCATCATTACTCTACTTATTGTTCATGATAAGTTTTTCCATTCCTACTATATGCATTCTTTCCATTTGTACTAATGCCATCCCTCTTGTTCAATTACTTTTTTCTATACTCTCTAAGCTTTGATGGAGGTTATAGTTATTAAGAGCTTCTTGTTATATGTATAAAAACTTGATCTATATTAACTGTGTAACTTACGGATGACTTTATCTTTTGTATCCACTAGTGGTCTTTTCATCTTCCATTGATTCTACGTTTTGAATTCACATTCACATTGTGGAGGTTATCAATCTCAATGACTATGGACTCATGTGAGTTAGTCGATAACATTTGGGTAAGAACAAGACTAACCTTGAGCCTATCTCAACGCAACACCCCCAAAACTCAATAGTAATCGTTCACCTCGATTGAGAGCGTAGATGAGGTTGGCATAGGGGGAACAAATATAAATTGCGCGGAATCAGTACACATTTTTGGGATTAAATTCTTAGTTTACTTCATCAAATAACGAAAATGCATGAAGGATGCACATATTATATCCCAAATATCAAACTAAGAGTCAAATTCGAATCCAAAATGTTGTGAATTTTCTTGAAAATGAGAGGAGAATCTAGAAGTGCAGAAGCGTAACAGCTCCATCAAGTGGATTATATTTCTAAGAGAATAGGTAACTATCTAGACATTATGAAAGATTACTTTGAGTTCTCATTACCTAGTCTTTAACCTCTTCTCTCACATCTCGAGTGTTTCATGCAATGTTCATAGAGGACAAAATTCATGTTAAGAGTCATCAGCATCCAAAGTATGGTAGCTATCTTAGCTAATTTAAAGGTAAAAGGATCTTTTGATAGAGCAAAGAGGAACTCAAAGAAGAAGCAAAACTTCCCAAGAAGAAAGAAGGAAAAGTATGTGCAAACAATCTAAACTACTAAGATGCTTTAAAGTGACTTATGCCAAACTCTATGTTCCTCAAACTTATCTCAAAGATCTATATGCTTGTTTTCCTATTTGATGGATATGTCCTTCGCTGAGGAAATATACTTTGGGAGTGTTCTAAGTTATCATCACATGATGAATGTTGAATTTAACTAGAAAATTGTCATAACGGCTTCTTACATTAACTTGTTACACCATTTTCACAAACTTCTATTAGTTGAAGGGAAAGATCATGGATTAATTGAGATCCAATTCTTCGAAATTTTTACATTTCCAAAACATAAGTTCATCCTTTCATATGGGAGGAAAAATGTCTTAACTTATGTCCCAATTTGAAGGAGTTTTCGTTCGCAACTCCTTAGGTACTTGCTTTAACAAAGAAACAATTATTATGAGCCCCTATTTGCACTCTTATTACTCAAATATGAAAGCATATATCTATTGAAAGAAAATCAATTGAGCACTTCAAGCATTGGCGTCCTCTCATTCACCCAGCCAAGGCTGGCTTATACAAGGTGGAAGGGAGTGAAGCTGGCTCATCTAGATGCTCGACAGCAATCTATTTTGTAGTTCTCAACATCAGCTTTGGCTGTAGACATGGGATCACCTTTGTGTTTCCCCCCCATTTATGGTTCCGATGCTGGTATTTATGGTTATAGTTGGCTACAGGGTGCGCACCGCTGTTATGGTTGGCCACGGGGCGGGCACTGCTGATAGTGAAGGGAAACCAAAAGTTAACTATAAAACGAGAACCTCCTCTCCTCTATCAAGTCATGGAAACACAGCCTCCTCTCCCCAATCAAGTCACATCATAGTAACATAATAGTCCCATAATACTCATTTGACGATTTGTATAGAAAGTGACACACGTTTATGGAAAAGGGCTCCAAGTGAAAGGAGTAGAGTTTGGAAAGCTGAAGCGTGCTTGAATTTTATGTGAATGCTTAATTACTAACAAACCGTCCGAGAACTTCATGCTTTATTTTGAAAGGGAAAATAGATATATGTGGTTCTAGGAAAAAAAAAGACCTCATTGATAAATTTAAAGCTTCCATGAGCTTAATGAGGTAAGATAATGGTTAAAATTGTTCGCGTTTGACGAGTAATAAAATAACCAAGCATGGTATCAACTTTTGAAAACATCGTATCATTCATAATTAAGAAAATCCAATCACAACACTTTCATTCAATTCAGTTCAATCACAACCCTTTCATTCAATTCAATGTTCAATCACAACACTTTCATTCAATTCAGTTCAATGTTCAATCAATGTGCAGGAAATCAATTTGATTCATGCATTTAATCATATCAATTTCATTCAAGCATTTAAGGAAATCATTTCTTTGCTAATTTTAAATCCATACATTGTAATGTAGAGGGAAAAAAATACCTGATCCTTCTGTTTTTTTCTTCAAGATGTGGATTCGGACACCGGATGAAGCAGAGGGCTGTTCGTCATAAAGCAGAGGAAGGTGAGTCCATTACGGAGTCCGTCTGTTATGAAGCAGACAAAGTCTCCGGAGTAGAGGAGGATGCAGAGCTCATGCACCTAAGCTCATTCATTGAAAGCAAGCTTCAATAGGATTCCTTTGCGACGCTAACCTCTTGCACCTGAACTCTTTCATTGAAGACAAGCTTCACTGAGTAATTCTACAGTGCAACGCAGTCGCAACAAAGCGCAGTGTCTAATTGGCGACGGAGCTGGGCATCAATTGCAACTGTGTGTCAATCGCGACAAAGCTAGGCATCAATCGCAGCTCTTCATCAATCGCGATGGAGTTGGGCATCAATCACGACTTTGTGTCAATTGCCATGGAGCGCGGTGTCATTCGAGTTTTGTCAATCATGGTAGGGCGGGGGGTTGTGCCACGTGTGTCAATCGCGACAGAGGGTTGTGTCAATCGTGACAGCGGGTTGTGTCAATCGCGATAGAGCCAAGCTTGAGGGACATTTTCATTCGTGCGAGAGAGCTTTGGTGGGTTGCGATAGAGAAGCTTTCAACTTGCACTTAAGTCATGTAAATCATCACATTAAATTGAAAAAGCTTAGCGACCTCCCTTCAGCTGTGATGAAGTTGCCTCTACACCTTCTCCCACCACTCCCTAGTTAGATTGCGATCTCCATCATTTGCAAAGGAGGTAGAAGAAACGTTTGTCTCTCTCAAAATTTAAGTTGTAATGAAAGTTATAGTTGGTGTGTGTTGATGGAAAGCTTTGAACCAAGTAAGAAATGCTAGCAAAACTGTAGCATTAAGAAATCCATTAATTGGATTTAACAAAAAAAAAAAGAAGAAGAGCCACTCTTTTAAGGCTTTCAAATTTCCTAAGACTTTGTCATGGATTTGGCGACCCCCTCCTTTGTGAGAAGTAACCTGGCCCCTCCTCTGGGGAACACCGATAACCTAGCCTCTCTATTGGAGGGGGGATCTTGTGCCGCCCTTGGGGCCTCTGAGAGTGTTGAACTCCCCTTGGTCTCCCTCACTAGATCCGTAATTCTGTCAAATCAGGAGGAGCTCAAGAAAGTTTTCCTAGTCGGCCAATTGTTTGGCCCTAGGCCCCCGCTCAAAACCATGCGACAATGGCTTCGCAACGAGTGGTTCCCCCGTGCGCTAATTGTTTGTGTCAGTTCTTATCGGCAAGCCACATGTTGCTAGTCTTTGAAAATGAAGATATGGCATTTCAAGCCCTAAGTGTCGGAACCTGGCAACTCGACCAAACCACCCTATGCCTATTCAGATGGTCCCTTGATTTTACTCCCGACAAATCAAAATCGCTTCGGTACCCTCTCAGGGTTGATCTCTCTAACTTGCCATACTTGTTGTACAACTTCGTGTGGGACATTGTTTCTCCTATCGGCAAGCGGTTGGCCTCATGCGAGGACATTGGTGGTCTCATTTATGAAGGTGCAAGACACTCGTTCAACGCTCGGTGGCACCCTTAAATTTGTGTCGAGGTTGACCTCAGCATGCCGCTCCCATCAAAGATCAAATTGGACTTGGGCGAAGGGGATGTATGGGAGGAAGACATCATTTACAAAAACCTTCCCAATGCGTGCTTTTGTTGTGGCCAACAAGGTCATAGGATTAAAGATTGCCCTTTGAGACAAAAAGGAAAGCGAAATCAAGAAGCCCCCAGAAACGCTCAAGACAACAAAGGGGCATTGACTCACTCGACGAAGAATGAGGAAGTCAAGGGCCCTCTTAATCGAGAAGCTGATGCAGACGGGTTCATCGAAGTCGGCAGAAGAAGGAAAAGAAGCCCTAGGGCGACTTCTGAGCGAAACATGTCTGTTACCCCCTCCATCAACTTATATTGCAATCTGGAAAAGGAGATCAATGAGTTTGACTACCCAGGTGGGAACCAACTTGACGTGGACACCAACGACAAAGCCCTAGAGATCCCTGACAATAAAGAAACCTCCCAAGAGGGTTACACTACAAGCAAAGAAGACTGCTTTACTACTAGTAACAAAGATAACATGGATAGTGAAAGTTCCATCATGTGATCGACTATTCCGGAAACGGTGTCGAAAACGGTGCCCAGTTCTTCCCAGCAGGAGACATCCCGCAAAGGAAAACAACCTATGGAGCTACCTTGGAAAAGCCCCCACAAGAACCTATTGCTAATTCGGGATCCGATCCTAGTGAAAATAAAGATGAATCCAAGAAAAGAAAGGACAAAGCTTCCTCCCGCAAAGAGGGCTCACTACGTCAATGATCATCATCTTGCTAAATGCTAGAGGGATAACCGACCCCTCAAGAGCGACCATCATTGGTCAATGGCTTCACGACATTAGCCTAAACCCTGAATTTATATGTATTCAAGAGTTTCAAATTGACGGAGAAGACCTCCAAAAACGGCTTAGACATGTCTCCTCGACCCATGTTTGGATTTCAACGGTGCACCAGCGGGGGTCCGGTGGAACGGTAATCGGTATTAATTAATTCTGGTTTCAAAAGCTTGAGAACTCTATTGAAGATGAATGCCATCAATGGATTGCTGTTTCTTTTGGTGCTCCTTTTTGTTTTACTTTAGTTTCTCTCTATGCCCCTAATGGGGAGTTAGAGAGACTGAACACTTGGGCCTCCTTGGACTCCCTCCCCCACAACGTGCTTATTTGTGGTGACTTCAACATGGTGGAGGACCCGATGGACAGATGGATGGGCAAGGGCAGGGTCATCGATCGTCGGGAGAAAGAAACATGGGACAAAACCAAACTTCCCTTGGATTTGGTCGAATTTAAAGATTCGATTGGCTTTTCTTGGTCAAATCTCCAAGCCGGCGAGGAGCTGAGGAAAGCTAGAATTGATAGATGCTACATTTTGCAGAGTTATATTCATCAGTGGGGCCACCCTTCCCTATCGCAACACACTGGCCTCACAATCTCTGATCACTACCCGATCGTTATCACTTTCCAACCTTCCACCAAGATCCGTAAGGGTTCTTGGTTCCACGCCAGTGCGCCCTCCTTCTCTCTCCCCTCCGTCCATCAAGAAATTGTTGATGTGTGGAAGGAGGCGTTCGCCTCCGGCTTGTCCCCAGCCAAGTGCTAGAGAAGTGCGATTGATAAGTCACGACAAATCATGATTCGATCCAAGAAGATGCTTGAGACTGTGCGGTGGGCTCGTAGAGAAGATCTACATCATAGACTCTAGAGGTTGGAGGACGAAGTGAACAAAAGAAAATCTCAAGCCGAGAAAGGTCTTTGAAAAATCAGAGCGCTGCTGAGATACGAGGAAGAAATACAAAGGAAAAAATTGCAAATTTTCTTCAAGGAGTGGTGGGCTTGCAAAGCCGACAAACCCACCAAAGAGATGTGTCGTATCCTTAAAAGGAAACATAACAGAGAATCGATCCCGTTCTTGCTAGACTTAAATGGCAATGCATGCAATACAGAAGAATATAATTATGGGATCATTGAAGGGCACTTCACGAGACTCCTAGGGACCTCGAACCCCCTCTCCCACCATAGAAGGGACTGTATGGCAGCCATATTGTAGAGCAGGTGAGCTTGCTAGCATTTGATTGGGGAAGGAGCATAACTTGGGCGACACATGCCCTTTATGGGAACGCATATTGAGGCGAAGTCATATCTCAAAGAGCATCCAAGCATTTGTTGCAAGGTTGGGCGACCACCATTCGCATTGCCAACTATATTAAGGCAACCACTTCCTCTAAACTTGGGCGAGCCTCCTCCTTTTCTCCTCATGGGGCAACCCTAGCCCAAGGCGACCACCTCTCTTCTCATGGGGCGACCCTAGCCCAAGGCGACCACCTCTCTTCTCATGGGGCCACCCTAGCCCAAGGCGACCACCTCTCTCCTCATGGGGCGACCCTAGCCCAAGGCGACCATCTCTCTCATCATGGGGCGACCCTAGCCCAAGGCGACCACCTCTCTCCTCATAGGGCGACCCTAGCCCAAGGCGACCACCTCCCTCCTCTTGGGCGACCCACCTCCTAGGCAACCCTCCTCCGAATCTACATGAGGCGACTCTCTTCCCAGATGCATCCTTGCGCGACCCTCACCCAAGGCGACACTCCTCCTATTGGCCACATCTCCTTGAAGTGGGCGACCCACTCCCTTTCAACCATGTGGGCGACCTCCACCTTGGGCGACCTTCTCCCTTAGGCGACCCCCCACCTTGGGCGACCCTTCTCCAGAACAACTTGGGCGACCACCATTTTGAGATATGTGCAAATTAAGGCGACCACCTCCAACCTTTCCCCTCCACCTACTCAATCTACTACCAAGGCGACCATGTGAAGCGCATCAACCTGGACTTCTAAACTCCATAATCAAGTGACTACTATTTTATGAAGGAATACCAAATTGGGCAACTACCGACTTAGTATAGGCCACCATAAGCTACTTGGGCGGCAAATGACAGGCAGAGCATATTTTGTCAGTAATGTGTCAGAATGAAAAAATAATGCAGGGAATATTGCCACTTGGCTTTGGCGGTGTCAGAAGCTAAAATTGGGGGCCTTATTGAAGTTGGCTACCATCCTCTACCTCTGGACCACCACTTTGGCGCGTGCGGCACTTAAGGCTGGAATTCAGCAAGGCCACCCTTGGCCACTCTGGGTCTATATAAACAGAGGTTTGGCACTCATTTGGGGGCCGAATCGGATGTAATCTGAATCGTGTGGGCTATTGCGTATCATCGCTATCATCATTTGTTGATGCTACTTAAGGCTATTTTTTTTTGGTCTACTCTCTGCACTCTGTTGCTACAGGCACACTGTGGGAGCTCACTCTGTGATGATTATACAGAGCGTGGGCCTCCAGTGGAGTTGCTGATTAGCATTACAGGGTGATTGAGTGGCTTGGATCTAGTCATTGGCATGCATCGGTGAATTTCTTCAGGATCAAGTCATCATCTTTATTGTATTGACTTTGTTGGTCTCACTCTTGTATTTTTGCTAATTAGTTTTGGAATGGCATGCTAGCCCACTGTTACATCCTTTTGTAGTATTTTAGCTCTCTGTAATCATTTTCAAAGTTACGAAGTGATTTCCTCTCTCAAGAGCACTTGTCATTGATCCTTTCTCTATAACTGTACATTTTCACTTCTATTGGTTTCTGTGTTATCAGTGAAGGTACCTGCACACAAGAATGTCACAGGGTATACTTCCCTAAGGAGAACCCCCCTTCAGTAGACGGAGTACTGGAAATGTATACAATTTGATATTGTTGAAAGTGGATACCCCGGTACCTCCTCTACAGTTTGGCACGCACGGTGGGACACTTGCATTTTTGTGTGAGGTATTTAGTGTGCACTATATAGTTGTTGTTGCATTAATTTCTTGATTTTTTGCATTCTGTGAGTGGGTACATGACCCACACTCGAGTAGACAGAGAGCCCCTTCGTGTACAAAAGAGCCTCAAGAAGTCAGCTCTACCTTCGGCTAGTACCCCTCTACCCTTAAATTTTTCCATCGATTTGGCTTCAACCCCGCTTTCAAAAGAGAAGCTGAGGAGGACGTTAGATTTTTCCTCTGATACTTCAGAAGAAGCACCAGTGCCAATGGAGGAACTTTCTCATTTACTCTCTAATTTGAACATCAAGTTCCCTACATTTAAGGGATTGGCTTATGAGGATGCGGATGACCACGTGAGGAGATTCGTCTCATTATGCCGCGGACGAGGATTGCAGAACCGAGAGGATGCAATGTTGGTACTCTTCCCATCTACATTGGAAGGCCTTGCAGACAAATGGTATAGTCAATATGCAGACGGGCACTTCACTACATGGGAGGCACTGAAGACGGCATTCTCGCAGACATTCCGACCAAGCAACTCCTCGGAAAGAGCTCTAGATCAGCTAGAGAACCTAAAATTGAGATCAGGTGAATCCTTTCATGAACTTCACACTAGAACAAAAGCACTTGTTTCACGTCTGCCACATGCTCGAGGTGATTTCTTGGTAAAAAAATGGATAGAGAAAGCTCTGCCCAAGTCATCTCAGTAGAAGCTTCGTGAATCTCTTAGATTGGATGCAACACTTGATGATTTTGTTGCAACTGCATCGCGCATTGAGGAGGCTAGATTACATTTTGAAGGGGAGGCCCAACCAAATTATGCATCAGACTTGGATCCTATCGGGCAACTCAGGAAGGAGTTGGAAGCCTTAAGAATGCAGCAAAGTCGCCAAGAAGAGAAGGTTGTGCCACCGCCCCCACCCCACACTATTGATGAAGTAGCTCAACTTCGTCGTGAGCTTGAGGATTTGCGGACTACACAGGACATACGAAGACAGGTTTGGTGTACAATATGCAGCAATAGTGGACATTCCAATGTTAATTTTCCTAACAAGGTCAGTTGTCAATTCTGTGGCAAAGATGGTCATGAAGCTAGAGACTGCTACTACCTCAAGGGAGCACAACAACGAGGTAACCATCAAGCTTTGGATTCATATTATGCTAGTACTTCGAATGCACCTAATAGAGAAGAGACCCGTCCAAATCGGCCTAGATATAATAGGCCACTCATGTGTTATCGTTGTGGTGAGTATGGCCATATGCAGAACAAGTGCTCCCTACCAGAAGGTGCACCTCCCTGTCAGCATTGTCCAGATGCTAAAGATCACTACACCAGAGATTGCCCAAGGAGCCGCCCTCCTCCAATTCACATGATTGCAGTCTCCCCACAAGTAGAAGGTATGACCACTCAGTCTTATGCTGTTTCATCTTCTTCAATGCCAATGATGACTAGAGCCAGGCAAGCGGCAGTAGCCTATAGGGAGGAACAACAAGGACTCAAAGATAGAGATGAGGAAAAGAAGGCGGGATGGACGGACCAAGCAGACATTGAAGGAGCTTATGAGAGGGTGACTACTTTGCTAAAAGGTCAACCAAAAAGTCCTCAGGAAGAAACACAAGAGGTGAACATTGAGGAAATCTTGAGAGGTATTCATCATAAGATTAGTCTGTACCAACTCATAAAGATGGATTCAAAAGTAAGAAGTGATTTGTTGAAGATTATACACTCTGCATGCTTGTGCCCGCCTCCTAGCATAGATGGTTTTATGGTTGACTTTCCCCCTGCACCCCTGGCTGATTATCAAAGCTCAAGATTATCTGTTTTTATAAAGGATGAAGCTCTCACAGGTGTTATCATAGATGGAGGTTCCGGCATCAATTTGATGCCAGATTTCACCATGAAGAAACTAAAATTGAATCCCACGAAGGCAGCACCCTTCACAGTTACATTAGCAGATCAACGTCGGGTTACACCATTTGGTATTGTTGAAAAGGTACTTATGATAGTGCAGGGTTGTCACTTTGTTCTAGACTTTGTTGTTATTTCCCTGCCACAGGAGACCTCATATCCTCTACTCTTGGGAAGGCCTTGGTTAAGGCAAGCAAAGGCTCTACAGGATTGGGGAAAGAACAAGTTATGGATTTCCACATTTACTAACAATCAATTACAGATACATTTGGAAGAAGGATCAGACATCAACAAGGCTACTGGGTATACAATGGACACTCAGGTAATGCCTTCTGAAGATGATACCCTATTAAACTGGATGATGGGGAGTACAAAATGCTGCACAGTGGAGATATGTGAAGTAAATGAGGATTTTATAGAAGCAGCCCAAGGAGGCCAGAAAGAGGAAAAAATTGATGTTTTTCACTTGAAGAGTATGGAAGAGAGTAAGATATGTGATCGCAAGAAACTAGAGGAAGAAGCAAAAATTGGGCGACAGGAGGCCCAAGGCGGTGGCCCAAGTGGGCGACAGGAGGCCCAAGGTGGTGGCCCAGGTGGGCGAGAGGAGGCCGAAGGTGGTGGCCGAAGTGGGCGACAGGAGGCCCAGGGTGGTGGCCCAAGTGGGCGACAGGAGGCCCAAGTTGTGCACTTAGCCAAGAGTGGCCAAAATGGGCCAATCCTTCCTCTGGAACTCACTTCTTCTCTTAAGCAAGGTAGTCGAGCTTATCTTTTGCAGGCACCTCCCGAAGGACCGAAACCTCTAATTGGGCCACTAGACCCGGATAGTCAAAATTTGACAATCGGCGCCACTACAATGATATGTAAGGAGAAGACAGGTAAACATAAAAAATTGGATGATTTTATGCTTGCAGGACCAGAAAGTGACAAAGTTGTGCCTGCATCTGAGGAGGCTAATTTTGACCTTCAAGAACTCCCATTTTCAAATATACCTTTAGGATGGATCAAGGAAAAGATTGTGGATCTTAAATTGAACTCCACTCCTGCATACAGTGGGGATGAATTTTCAAGTGAGTCCAATTCTGAAAAGTTTGTTCAAGTAGTAAATCTTGGAGATGAAGAGAACCCTCAAATAGTTCACTTGGCACCATTCGAATTTATTATCAGGAAGGAAATTGGAGCCAGAACCATTGGAATTGAGCTTCCCATTAGAAGACTTGTGGCATTGGAAGAATATAGGGAAGCAGCCATGAGGAAACTGCAGGTAAAGCAAGAGGAACGCAAAAGGTTGCATGACAGGTATCTAAGGACTAATGAGGTACAGGAAGGATCTTTGGTCTTGGTGCATCAGATCCCGCCAGCATCCACCAAATTGGCAACTAAATGGATAGGGCCCTACAAGGTGATAAAGGTATTACCACAAGGAGCAGTTGATTTAGAGGACTTGCAGGGTGAAAGGATGCCCCTGATCAACATCTCCAGGGTGAAGAGCTATTTGAATTAATGCAAGCAGATGGAATTCACTCATTGTACATACCATAGTTCTTTTCATTTTTTGCAGTTCATTTTGTTTGATAGAATAAGCAAATAAATGAGTTGTTGCACCGGGACGGTGCAAAGTCTTGATGTGGGGGTCTGTAGAGCAGGTGAGCTTGCTAGCATTTGATTGGGGAAGGAGCATAACTTGGGCGACACATGCCCTTTATGGGAACGCATATTGAGGCGAAGTCATATCTCAAAGAGCATCCAAGCATTTGTTGCAAGGTTGGGCGACCACCATTCGCATTGCCAACTATATTAAGGCAACCACTTCCTCTAAACTTGGGTGAGCCTCCTCCTTTTCTCCTCATGGGGCAACCCTAGCCCAAGGCGACCACCTCTCTTCTCATGGGGCGACCCTAGCCCAACGCGACCACCTCTCTTCTCATGGGGCGACCCTAGCCCAAGGCGACCACCTCTCTCCTCATGGGGCGACCCTAGCCCAAGGCGACCATCTCTCTCATCATGGGGCGACCCTAGCCCAAGGCGACCACCTCTCTCCTCATGGGGCGACCCTAGCCCAAGGCGACCACCTCCCTCCTCTTGGGCGACCCACCTCCTAGGCAACCCTCCTCCGAATCTACATGAGGCGACTCTCTTCCCAGATGCATCCTTGTGCGACCCTCACCCAAGGCGACACTCCTCCTATTGGCCACATCTCCTTGAAGTGGGCGACCCACTCCCTTTCAACCATGTGGGCGACCTCCACCTTGGGCGACCTTCTCCCTTAGGCGACCCCCCACCTTGGGCGACCCTTCTCCAGAACAACTTGGGCGACCACCATTTTGAGATATGTGCAAATTAAGGCGACCACCTCCAACCTTTCCCCTCCACCTACTCAATCTACTACCAAGGCGACCATGTGAAGCGCATCAACCTGGACTTCTAAACTCCATAATCAGGTGCTACTATTTTATGAAGGAATACCAAATTGGGCGACTACCGACTTAGTATAGGCCACCATGAGCTACTTGGGCGGCAAATGACAGGCGGAGCATATTTTGTCAGTAATGTGTCAGAATGAAAAAATAATGCAGGGAATATTGCCACTTGGCTTTGGCAGTGTCAGAAGCTAAAATTGGGGGCCTTATTGAAGTTGGCTACCATCCTCTACCTCTGGACCGCCACTTTGGCACGTGCGGCACTTAAGGCTGGAATTCGGCAAGGCCACCCTTGGCCACTCTGGGTCTATATAAACAGAGGTTTGGCACTCATTTGGGGGCCGAATCGGATGTAATCTGAATCGTGTGGGCTATTGCGTATCATCGCTATCATCATTTGTTGATGCTAGTTAAGGCTATTTTTTTTTGGTCTACTCTCTGCACTCTGTTGCTACAGGCACACTGTGGGAGCTCACTCTGTGATGATTATACAGAGCGTGGGCCTCCAGTGGAGTTGCTTACAGGGTGATTGAGTGGCTTGGATCTAGTCATTGGCATGCATCGGTGAATTTCTTCAGGATCAAGTCATCATCTTTATTGTATTCACTTTGTTGGTCTCACTCTTGTATTTTTGCTAATTAGTTTTGGAATGGCATGCTAGCCCACTGTTACATCCTTTTGTAGTATTTTAGCTCTCTGTAATCATTTTCAAAGTTACGAAGTGATTTCCTCTCTCAAGAGCACTTGTCATTGATCCTTTCTCTATAACTGTACATTTTCACTTCTATTGGTTTCTGTGTTATCAGTGAAGGTACTTGCACACAAGAATGTCACAGGGTATACTTCCCTAAGGAGAACCCCCCTTGAGTAGACGGAGTACTGGAAATGTATACAATTTGATATTGTTGAAAGTGGATACCCCGGTACCTCCTCTACACATATCTAGGGTTTCCCCCCACGGGCTACCACTCAACCTTCGCTCCCTTCTACATACGCCTACCTCTGAAGTAGAAATCCTTGAGGTCATTGATGCCCTCCCTTCTGGTAAAAGTCCGGGACCCGATGGGCTGACTAATGAGTTCTTTAAATCCTTCAAGTTGGTGGTTGCCACCCCTCTTCTTCTGGTTTGGCAAGAGGGGCTCAAGTTTGGCGCGCTTCCTTCTTGTCTCAACAATGGCATTATTAAGTTAATACACAAAAAACGGGAAAAGAATAGAATAGAGAACTAGCGTGCTATTGCAATGCTCCAAATAGGATAAAAGATCATTGCCAAAGTCATTGCCAATAGAATCTCTTGCCACTTGAGAGCGTGGTTAAGCGAGGACAAAAAAGGTTTCATCAAAGGCAGGTCAATTTTGGAAACCATTATAGATATCTGGAAAGGTCTTGAATTTGCAAACGAGTCTAAACAAGACGTGGTCTTCCTCAAGATGGACTTTGATAAAGCCTACGACAGGCTGGAATGGGACTATATTCTAGAGTCGCTCCAAGATCTTGGATGTATTCAGAAATTCACCAAGATGATCGCGACCCCTCTCGGAAACGCATCGACCCAAATTAACGCTAATGGCAAACTTTCGAAGGTGATCAAACTTAGAAGATCTATGAGACAAGGGTCCATAGATCAAATGGTCCATCTGCACCAGCCATAGAGATAGTGGGGGACTTGGTATCCTCGACATTGGGTGCATGGCTAAGAAACTAGCAGCCAAATGGATGATTAAGGCTTGGTGCAACGGGGAGGCCTCGTGGGCCAAGTTGATCTTGAGAAAAAAGAATGAGTTTGCTCTCATGGGTTTCCCAAATTGGAAGAGTCTTGACATCTTGACCTTTGCAAAGTAGATGTCTCGCTTGGGACCGACACAAAGTTCGCCTTCTCATGGGACGCGACACATCGAGCTTGCTTGGTCTCAAATGGCACAATGGGAATAGCCTATTAAAAATCCCGAACATCAAAGAAACGATTGACTATTAGGTTAACGTCAACAAGAAGTGGTGCCTATCATGGACGCAGCTTCGGTGGGATATGAAGTTCATGGCTATCTGGCACCCCCTCATAGAAATCAATAAGTCTCTCCTCTTATGGCAAATTCTTCATCATGGAATCTCGACCAACCTTAAGGCTAGAAAATTTTGTGGGATTCCTCCCTGGTGCAAACGCTGCTACCGATCTATCGAAGATCTTTCACACATCTTCTTTACCTGCCCCAACTCCAACAGACTCTCGCACACGGTTGGAAAGAAAATTAGACTTCAAAAACATCTTAGTTTGGCAGCAAGCCCTACTGGGAGAAGCGATGGACTGCTCTGCGACTCTCTAAAACACCATCAGAGGGGAGGTCCTATGGAAAATCTTGCGGGAAAGATGTGCTTTCAACTTCGGTGACTCCCCCAAAGAGTGGTCAATTGAGAAATCGTTGTTCCTCCTTGGCAAAAGGATTGTCAACTATAAGAAATCCCCCCCCTTCAGGCATCAGCAAGTACTCCTTTTGATCAATAACAAGCTTAAACCCAAGTGGGCCCCACATGACGGTGATGAGAGGGTGATTAACCTTCTTTATAATGCCATCTAAGCTCTGTAAAAGCTTCCTCTTCTTTGTGGGATTTGGGGGGTCCTGTGGGCAGTAGTCCCCTTCTATTGTACTTTTCTTTATTTAATTCAAGTCCGGGAGAGTAGGCTATTGCCGAACTTCCTTTATATTACGAAAAAAAGAAGTCGCAATGATTTTGATTTATCCGATGTGACATGCATGGAATTGAAGTACTCAATCTCAACTCACTAACTAATGTAGTGGTAAAGTTGCACAAGCTATAAATCAGTGTAGAAAGTACATTTCCAAACGGTGCGCATTATGTTTTAAGGCAATTACCTTCTCTTCATACACTGGTACTGAAACCACTATACTATGAATGAGGAAGAATTAGGATCTGTCTTTTTCTTACTTAGCAATTGTATGTAGTTAGAGGAAAAGCAATGCACAGAGCCCAAACCATAGACATTGGCAATACGCATAGTGAATTGACTAATAGATAAGCAATCGAGAATGACAAAAAACAATCCGAGTTTTAGTCTCGGGGATTTGAGCAGAGATTTCATTTACGAAGGGCTGATGACATATCATGAATATGAACTTTATGTATGTAGATCCGAAGAAATTTGAGAATAGAACCATCTAAGTCAAACGTTGAATATGATGTCTATGCAAGGATTCAAAAACAATAAGTCTGGATAATGAATAATGGAAGCGTACAGAAGAAATTTTCTAGGCAAGGATTTATGAAATTTAGTTCTCAGGCTTGACTCATGTGCTACTTTTATGACCCCTTGTTCACTATGAGGTAGGATCTTTTACCCCACCCCACATAAGAGTGTGAAAGCTACTATTTGGATAACATTTTTCACTTTTACGAAGGCTCATTGAGGAATTTTTGAAAGAGAACAGGGGTTACGATCCTATGTGCTTCTAGTTTGTGGCATAGCGAGTTTACTCTCAAAGCAGTTTTGATGAGAGAAAAGGGCTTGAAATTACAACCGTTCCTTGAACCTCTCATTTCTCAACCATCAATGCTTATTATATTTTCCTAAACGTATAGATTCATTCTCAAAGCTCATTTTCCAATGGTTTTTATACTTTTTCGAAGCTTGAACTATTGTTTTAGTTAATGTTCATAGAGTTTGGAGAAGAATTTTAAGGTGAAAACATGTATTTAGTGTGTCAGAAACACGTAGTTAAGAAAACCTCACTATCTTTCATCGGATTCTTCTCAGCATAATCCACTTTTCAAATTTTTTTTCAGCCTTCTAAACTTGCTGTAGTTCCGACTGAATATACTATACAACAACGTTTCTCGGATGGAAAAGGTGCCCAGACATGCTATAATTTCTCAGCTTTTCTCCTTCAATACAACAAGGGATGTTGAGGATATAGTTAGAAATTTATCCTATGGCAAAAATAAGCCTCACGTTTCTTACCCATAAAAAAACATAAAATTTTGAGCCTTATGAATAAGGGAGATTCGATTAATACTTTTCTTGACAAAGAATGTTATATTCCAGAGTCGATATGTGTGCAGCATAAGTACTCTTGAATATATCTGGGAGTGCCAGATTATCGTGTTATATTCCAGAGAGTTCATATGAGGTACCTACTCATGATGGCCAGATGAGTAGAGTGACTTTAGAGAGAACTATAGATGGTGACTACGCATGGGTTAGAAATAGGCTGGAAGGTGAGTCCCAGACATATCATTCTGTGGAATATAACAGAGAACAGAAATTTGAAGGAACGATTGATTTTTACTGATGAATTCTTGCAAGATAGTGTACTTGTGTGATGTTTTATTAAAAATCTTTGAGAATCATATTAGATTTCTTTCTTCTACTATTCAATTGATGTTGAAAGAAAATACAAACTCCTTAATATTTTAAGATTTCTTTATTTGGAAACTACCATGAACTCATGCCTTTTATTGATGAGTTCTCTTTGCATCAATGGATGTATCCATTGAGAGAAAATTCGGAAGTGTTTATGTGATCTATAAAATTTATGGTTATGGCTGAAAATCGTTCAACATGTTAAATGGTCATGCTCCGTTCTCACCAAGTAGGGGGAAGGGGGGGAGGGGGGAGGGGGGGTGGGAGAAATACATGTGTTCTCATTTGAATCCATTTTTAGTTGAGCATGGGATAAAACATTAGTATATAGTGCCACATACACCTCAGAAAAATGGAGTTTCGAAAAGAAGGCATAGATCTTTTATGAAAATGCCAAGGTTTATCATCAAAAGACAGCCTTACCATAGAGCTTCTCACTTGACTCTGCTATGTTTGAAGCATATGTGCTCTATAGGTCTTCCACCAAAGCATTGCAATCAATCGCTCCATATGAGGCTTAGCATGTTTCAAGGCCATTTGCAGTTCATTCCTCTATCTTTGGTTGTTTGACATGTTCATGAGTGTCTGAAAAACAATGTAGAAAATTCGATGATACATTAGTAAAATGAATTCTTATTGTGTATAGGTTATAAAGAAAAGTCTATTATCTATATCATCCACAAATTAAATGCATTTTTTAAGCAATGATGTGGCTTTTGTTAAAGATGTAGTTCATCCATTACTTTCATGTACCATGGAGACTCTAGTTAGCTTGAAAAATGTGTATGACACTTTGTTGCTTCTTTCTACAGGTGCACAATCAAGTGCTGATCCAAGTGAGGCAATTTCTTACCCTTAATAGGTTCGGAATGATGTGCAGATCATTCCATTTCTTATGTAGGTCTACATACAGCTTCTTGGAAGTTTAATATAAATTTAACGCAAAGTCATCTTTGACCGATTCCAAGAGTTGAATGATACATATGTTTATGATTGCACTACAAAGATAAGAATACCCATACTTTACTGTTCTCTTATTCTCGTTTCCTAACGCTTTTGTGTACAGTTGACTTATTCTTTCAAAGTGCACACCTTTGTTTTCAACACATAAATAGCCTATGCCATGATGGTGCATTTGTGGACGACCATGAAAACAATGAACAATTGTGCATGTGCATGTGTGTCTACATTGATGTTTGAAGTTCAGCCATAACTAGTGGACGTGAAGAATGTTAGGTTGCGTTTCTCGTCCACACAAAACACAATTGAATGTCTTCTTTACCATGCTCTCTCTCTCTCTCTCTCTCTCTCTCTCTTTCTTTCTTTCTTTTTTTTCTCTCTCTCTCTTTCTATCTTTCTCTGTCTCTCCCTCTTTCTCTTTCTCTCCCTGTCTCTTTCTTTCTTTCTCTCTCTCTCTCTCTCTCTCTCTCTCTCTCTCTCTCTCTCTCTCTCTCTCTCTCTCTTCCTTTCTCTTTCCCCAAGCATACGGTGCTTGAAAAAGATATAGTGTTCCGTGATCGAAAAGGCTAGAGCATACTGAGATCTTAGTTTCAATAATGTGCACTGAGAATCCCTACAACAATTTATTTTTACGTCCTAAGGATAAGTTGTGGCTATAGGCATGGGATTCTTTTATGCTGATAGTCGACTACGGCACATGAAGTGCACTGGACATGCATGGGTAGTGTTGTGAAGTGTAGTGCGATGATGGGAGGAATGCTAGCAATGAATCAATAGTTCTGAAAGAAGACATAGAAGTTGTAGTTTCAAGGAGAAAAACGCTTCAAAATGGAATCAGAAAATACAAAAACTTGTCAATAATTGGTACAATTACGTAAATAGAATGTTCGGAGGTAGACATGGGGTAAAGGAACATTTTTAACATGTTGACCAAAGGCTATTGTTCTTTAATAGAAGTGAACCTGTGAGTCAAAAGTTGAAATTTCAAGTAGATTTTTTGCAATAATTAAGTTCACAATGACTTGAATGGAGCTTAGCCCATGCACGGATTCCCCTCTGTTTTGATATAGTCAAATATAGAAATGGCTTCTCATAAAGTGGAAAATCATAGAAATAAAGAGCATGATCGATGAAAATGATCAGGAAGCATGTGCGATTAGTCCACATACTATACCTAGAGACATTTTTTAGGATGAAAATGTCAAAGGGAGGAAGAATCTTGTATAAGCATGGGTCCAACTAGAAAGACATGACTTTTAAGGACCTAATGTCATTTGGAAAACCCTTTGAGTTTGTTAAGAAACCCTTTGGAAAGTGTCTCCAAACTATTGTTTGAATACATAAGCGATTTGGATTTATTTACTACCATTCAAAGATTTTTCACCCTTAGGATTGATGTTTTCTAATAGTATTTTATCTACCCTTACCGAGGTCGTTCAAGCCTTTAGTAATCAATGTTATGGAGTGCTATGGATATAGAAATTTGGGATCCCTAAAGTTTCTTGTAAACCAAAAAGTTTTGATAGCTCATTCCAACATACTCCACTTTTGCAAAGGAAAGTATGAAGTCCAAAAATTTAAATGTTCTAATCATGTTGCGTGGAACTATGATTAGGGTGGTTAAGATTATGGGACATAAAAGCGTAAGCTTAAATAGTTTTCTTAAAGGTGAAATCCAAAGGTATGAGTGATTCCCTAGAGTTAATTGGTAGAGATCTTCCTATGAAACCTCTAGGGTGGCTACTTAAATGAGCTATTAATCATTAAAAATTGTAATGCGTTACTTCAAGTTCTGACTCTTAGATTTTTATGACATGTTGCACCTTAAACTCGTAACCATCAACTATCATCCTCTTCAATTATAAAGAAGACCAACTCAGAAGTTATCTACATATGTGTCTTTGTGGAGGACATTATAATTACTAGAAATGATGCTAATGGTATCAATCAGGTTAAGGCTCAACTAACAGAAGAGTTTAAAATTAGTGATCTTGGGTTGTTAACATATTTTCTTGGATTAGAGCTTGTGTATATGGATTCTAGTATGTTCATGAATTAGAGAAAATATATCCATGATATCTTAGTAACATTCAAGTTGGAGAATACCAAATATGCAAGTACACCCATGGAATTCAACCATAATCTTAGTTCTCATGAAGGAGAATCTACAGAAGCAAAATACAAAAGTTTGGCAAATGCAACTCAAGAAGCTATGTGGCTCAAGCAACTCTATGCACATTTGGGGTTACACTCTTACACCTCAATAATCTTTGGAGACAACACTAGTTCACTTCATTTGGTTGCTAATCTTGTATATCATGCCACAACTAAGCATATTGAAGTGCACTATCATTATGTAAGGGAGTAATTGCTTAGCAAGGATATTCAACTATCCTATGTAACATCTCATTTACAATGTGCAGATATACTCACAAAGTCTTTGGATGGAACCAAGATGAACAGATTCTAATTCATGATTGGTTTGCAGGAAATCAAGAAGGAATGAAGACCAAGCATGTTAGGCTTGACGGCGAGCTGTTAGTGCAATCAAACAAGTCCACATACTTGGTTAATTGGCACATCTCTTATAGAACCTTATGTGATCAACCCCTTGAAAAAAACATTCACATTTAGTTTTGTAAAAGTGTCCTAAAACCACGAGGAAGTTAGGAAGCATCAAACTTTGAAATTCTTGGTTGTTGATTGATGAGAGAATATATCCTATTTTTTAGGATTCACGTTTAGGTAAATCTCTTTGAATTTGAATTCAAATATTGGATCGAATTCCAACTATAAAAAGAGGATGACATGACCGTGATATCTCGACTCCATGAGATCAATTTGATTGGCATCTATTAAGAAATGAGAGCTCATCTCATAGCTCATTCACCTCTCAAACATTATGCAATAGATGATTGCCAATGACATTGTATTTGTATACGATTTAATATACATATCATTATTACCTTCTCATTTCACTTCTATATTATGACTACATCAAAACAGTGACTTTCTAAGAGCTTGTTCTCAGTGTGTGATTGATCCTTTGTCATGATTTAAAGCCTGATATATTCATCATACTATCTAGTATATGAATACAATGTCTCATTATGATTGCTTCTCTAGATCATGAGACATTAACACATCTCTACTCTCTAGTAAGTTGACTATTTCATCCCGTAAATGTCGGAAGGTTCTATGATTTGATAAACATCTTCCTTAGTGTGTAGTCATGATTTTTGATGAAATCACTCATAACTGGTAGATATCTAAGCTAATTAGATATCGCCAAAAGGAATTAAGCTTATTGTTGTTGTGCTCAGAGAATTGTCCAAAACATTGAACAAGTGTATAGACAAGAATAGCAAGTTTCTTAGCAAGCGACATATGTTATTATCTATGATCATTATCTAGCTTAAGAAGCTCACTATACGCTCCAACAATCATTCTTGGTAGGCATGAAGCAGGATCAAGCAACACCGCTTCATCTCTGATGACTATCGACCATCTCCTCCAACATAGATGTGGTTGGGCAGCAAAACCAAACAGTAGATATATGTGTGTGTCATGGTAGGTGATGCTCGACAAACTCATCTAGTCAGGGTATCATAGCAAGCAACATGCACTAGGCAAGGTCAAACTTAAGCTACTAGGACAAGAGCTCAATGGCTTAATCAAGAGGCCATCATGTTCTGATGTGAAGAATTCAACTTTTGACATTCCTAAGTTTTCCATTTTAGAAGTGAACGAAAATCAAGCAATAGAACTTGAGGTTCTTGTCCAAAAGTTAAGGATTCCTTTCACGGATTATTCAAGAGGTGGAAAGAGTAAAAATATGAGTCATTTGCTCATGAGTAATAAGAGTGCAACTATGCTCTCATAATAATTTCTTCTTCGTTAAAACAAGTACCTAAGAAATTGAGTCCTTCAAAAGTAATGTGAGGGAAAATTCCTTCAAATTAGACAATAAGTTCAAGAATTTGTCCTACCATCTGAAAGGATGACCTTATGTTTTCATAATGTTAAAATTTCTAAGAATTTGATCTCAATTAATCCACGAGCTTTCCCAACAACAAAGAGAAGTTTGTGAATATGGTAGTACAAGTGAATAAAGTTTCCCTTATGACAAATTTCTAGTTGAAGTCGACGAATATCATTTGATGGTAATTAAGAACTCTACTTAAATATAGTTTTTGGGCGAAGGACATATCAATTAAAGATGTAAAGATGTAAAAAAAGCAACTTTATGGCATGGTATGGTTTAAGAAGTTTTGGATCCCAATAGTTGGTTATAAACCAACAAGCTCGATGCATCATAAAAACAAAATCCACTTCTCTAAAGGAAAGCATGAATTTCAAAAAAATTCCATTGATGTATTGTGCAAGCATGGTTACGGTGGCTAAGTCAATGGAAGATAGAACATAACTTTAAATGTATTTCTTTATGGTGAATTAATATGGTTTCTTAGAATTTATTAGTAGAGAGATGTCATGGACAAAGGAAACCATCCTAAACCTTAGATTCCATGTGAACCTTGTATCTCATGATTGGTTCAGAATTAGGAGAAACCAATGCTTCCATTGCATCGGAAACGTGCCAAAACCCTAAGTTTGACTGTCTACTTGCTTGATTCGGATATCTAGAGCTCATGTTTCAAATTGATGACATCATCAATGACATCATCAATTCGCAACCGCCTTTCATGAACCGCCCTTGAAAACCTATATAAGGTGGGGTTGGCCACATTCATAATGAGTCTTGCCAATACCAGTCTTGGGAGCTCAAGAAGTCGTGACCACCAAGTAAGTACTCTCCAAGTTCAAGTTCCTATTCTTTTCTTGTTCCTTGTTCAAGTCTTGTCTAGTCGCGTATCCTGAACATCTAGTCTTGTCCTCTTGTAATCTCATAGTACGAGATCTTGTCGAGTTCTTTCTTTTATCTAGTCCATCTCCCAGAGGGGAGTTCTTATAATCCAGAGATCTTGCTCCATATTTATGACCTCGGGTTGTGGGATCTCCTGTATCATCTCTAGCTGAGTTATCTACACCTCTAGTCCCGGGTTGTGGGACTTCTTGTATCAGCTACATATTCCTATGCTATTTTCCCTACCTGGGTTTTCTTGTAATCAGAAGTATATTTCAGAAATCTTCTCTATTGTAGTCAGAGAGCACAATCTAGTGCTCCCCTCACATTTTCGCAACACTAGCTTCCATCCAAGACTAGTCATCATGGAGAATGCTTATGAACAGATTGTAGCATCACTTCAAAGACTCCAACAACAAGTCAAAGACCTAACTCATCGACAGACACAAATCAAGATGTGACATCCAGAGCATTTAGGTGCACTCCTCGAAGAATTACAAGAATGAATCAGGAGCCTTCAGAAAAATCAAGGGAGTATGCAAGTAAATCAACGACCTAGTACATCCTTCATGAGGGAACCTAAGATCTGTATGCCAGAAAAGTTCGATGGTGATCACACAAAGTTCCGGGGATTCTCGCAACAAGTCAAATTGTACATCTATATGCAGCCTGATAGATACCTAGATGATGCATCCAAGGTCCGTTATATTGGAACGTTGCTCTACGGTCAAGCATTATCATGGTTCGTCCCAATCTTGGAGAAGGATATGGCCGTAGTTCATGACTATGAGGGATTTCTTAGAGAGCTCATCGCCACATTTGGAGATGCAGACACAAGTCGAGTGGCAGAAACAAAACTTTGGAAGCTACGTCAAGGTAACCGCCCGGCCTCTACCTACGCATCAGAATTTAGGCAATTGATATATGACCTCACTTGGCATGAAGATTATTTCATAAGCCAATTTAGATGGGTCTTAAGGGATGATATGGAGGACCTTCTAGTCATGATGCTAGAGGTGAAGATATTAAATGAATACATCAACCAAGCCATTCAATGTGATAATCGCCTTTTTGAAAGGAAACAAGAAAAACAAGTAGAAGGAAGACCTTGCCAATTGAAACCTTTCCAGCCTACTCCTAGAGATGAGTCTATGCCCAAACCTATGCAGATAGATGTAAGTAGGTTTGAGCCTCTAATAGCACAAGAGAAACAAAGAAGTTATGTCTATATTGTGGAAACCCTGGCCACATTGTAGTTAATTTGTCCCAACAAGAGAACGAACTCCAAAGTCGTAGCCACCGTTGTAAAGCAGATGAGGAAGTCCAGTTGTAAAAGAGACCATACAGCCGGACCATGATATAAGAAAGGGTCTCATAATTCCATCCACACCCATAGAAACATGTCTTGCCCCTATGAAGCTTAAGAAAACTCTTTCCCTTAATATAGCTATGGTAGATTCAGGAGTGTCCTCATGTTTCATTGATTAAGGACTCGTTAAGAAACATGGAATTCCAGTACTTCCGAAGAACAGACCAGTAGTAGCTGAAGTATTAGATGGACGACCTCTAGCATCGGGGAATATAACCATGGAAACCATACCACTAAGAGTACACCTTGATGACCATGATTCACACATATGTTTCAATGTAATATCGAGTCCAGTAAATATGGTTATCATCGGAATGGCGTGGTTAAAGAAACATAATCCATAAATTAATAGGGAGAATAATAAAATCACCCCTCGAGATATCCAGAAGAACCCAACATATGTTGGAGCCAAAACCTTCATACATGGAATAAGGAATGAACCAACATATATGATCTATCCCATACCAGCTCAAGAATCCAAGAAAGATGATCTAGTGCAGCTACCCAGTGAGTACAAAGGCTTTGAAGATGTTTTTGAAAAGAAGAATGCAGACATCCTTCCAGAGCATAGAGTCTATGATTGTGCTATAGAACTTCAAGATGGAGCACAACCGCCCTTTGGACCAATCTACAGACTATACTCAGAGGAACTTACAGAACTAAGCAAGAACATTGATGAGAATCTCATGAAGGGGTTTATCAAACACTCAAAGTCTCCAGGAGGAGCTCCTATTTTATTTGTAAAGAAGAAGGATGGGACTCTCTGGATGGGTGTAGACTATCGTGGATTGAATAAAGTTATTATAAAGAACAGATACCCTCTACGACTCATATCCGAGCTCTTGCAATGCCTTGGAAAAGAAAAATTATTCACAAAGATTGACCTTCGAGGAGCTTACAACCTTGTCATGATCAAAGAAGGAGAGGAATGGAAGATAGCATTTTGGACAAGGTATGCCCATTTTGAATATGTAGTTATGCCATTTGGTCTCACAAATGCTCCACCTGTCTTCCAATATATGATGAATGATATCTTTCAAGAATATTTAGATGACTTTGTTGTAATATACCTTGACAATATCTTGATATTTTCCAAAAATCTAGAGGACCATGAATGTCATGTAAAGATAGTCCTAGAGAAACTAAGAGAAAAAGGATTATATGCGAAATTAGAGAAGTGCTCTTTCCATAAGACTTTAGTGGAAGTTTTAGGGTACATCGTATCAGATAATAGAATTTTTATGGATCCTAAGAAGATTGAGACAATCCTTGATTGGCAACCACCTTCATGTGTTGGAGATGTACAATGTTTTTTGGGGTTTGCGAATTTCTACAGGATATTCATCGGAGATTAATCCAAGATAGTGATACCTCTTACCAAGCTTATAGGGAACTCCGAATTCCCATGGACTGAAGAAGTAGAAAAGGCTTTTCAGACCTTGAAATCAGCATTTACTAGTTTATCCTTATTCTACTAAGCCCTTCTTCCTTGAGACAGATGCATCAGACTTTGCTCTAGGGCCCATTCTTTGCCAATATGGAGATGATGGACGCCTACATCCAGTTGCATATCATTCAAGGAAGTTTCCCCCTCCAAAAATTAATTATGAAATTCATGACAAAGAACTTCTTGCCCTATTAGACGCGTTTGATAAATGGAGTCACCATCTAGAAGGAGCAGCTCATAAAGTCATTGTGTACTGAGATCACAAGAACCTAAAATATTTTATGACCACCCGGATTCTCAATAGAAGGCAATCTCGATGGAGTAACTTTTTATCCAGATTCCACTTTGTCATCACATATTGTCCAGGACGTCAACAATGTTAGTCAGATGCCCTGTCCAGAAGATCTTACCTTGCACCAAAGAAGGATGAAGAGGCCTTTGATCAACATGAGAGTGTATTACTCAAGTCTGAGCATCTCTAGTTAGTAGCTATCTCTTCAAGCCATCATGAAGATTCAGCCTTGAACCAATTGATCCGTGAGAATCTACCACAGGATGAATTGTTTTGTAACGTTAAGTAGAAAGCTCAAGAAGGAAAATTCCAAGAAGTAAACGAATTTCAGGAAAAAGATGGGTCACTACTCTATAAGAACCTATTGTAGGTCCCTCTGGGAAAACCCAAGATCCAAGTACTTCAACAACGCCAAGACAACCTTGCAAAAGGACAATTTGGAGTGAATAAAACAATAGAACTCATATCAAGGGACTTTTGGTGGCCACAGATGTGGAAGGAAGTCAAAGAATACATTTGAACCTGTGATACTTGCAATAGATCTAAGGTACCCCGACATAAACCTCATGGCCTCTTGCAACCTCTACCTATTCCAAAAAGGCCATGGGCTTTATCTTCTATGGATCTCATCACAGATCTACCAAAGTCAGATAAGTATGATGCCTTGCTTGTTATTGTGGATAGATTTATAAACATGGCACACTTCATTCCAACTACCAAGGCAATCAAAGGTAAAGCCATTGCTAGACTTTTTCTCATGTATATATTTAGGCTTCGTGGATTGCCTGATGACATTGTCAATGATCAAGGTCTACAGCTCATATCCAGCTTTTGGAACAGTCTTTGCAAGCTCCTTGGTGTTAAACTTAAACTATCTACAGCAAATCATCCACAGACTGATGGACAAACAGAACGGGTGAATCAAGTCCTGGAGCAATATCTCTGTTGCACTAGCAACTATCATCAAAATGATTGGTTTGAGCTTTTAACCTTTGCAGAGTTTGCTTATAACAATAGTGTTCATGCATCTAGCAAGTAGACTCTCTTCTTTGCAAATTATGGACATCATCCAAGGATGGATATACAACTCTCAAATCATGTCAAGAACCCAGCTGCTAGAGACAAGGCCCATTACCTTATGGACATTCACAAAGAACTCAAGGAAGAGATCCATAGAGCTTAAGAAAAATATAAGTACTATGCATATCAACATCGTGTCTAGAATCCATCGTATCAAATTGGGGATAAAGTATGGTTACTCAGAAACAATTTGCAAACCTCAAGACCTTGTGCAAAGTTAGATCATCAAAGATTTGGTCCATTTACCATCTTGGCCAAGGTTAATCCAATCACCTTCAAGCTCTAGCTAGCAAGTACTATGAGAATACATCGAGTTTTCCATGTATCCATGTTGGAACCATATGAGATTTCACCATTGAGGGGGGAGAGACATAGTCCTTTACCAGCTATCGAGATTGATGATCAGTGAATTTGAAGTTGAGCATGTCCTAGATTCGAGAATATCCCGAGGAAGATTGGAATACCTTATTCATTGGAAAGGGTATGGCATCACTGATCCTGCTTGGGAACCTGTAGAAAACCTTCAAAGAGCACCAATCAAGGTTCAAGAATTCCATAACAGAAATCCAACGCAGTCGAGAAGAGATAACATGACCGCTCCTCGTGGAATGCGTCCCTTGAGGGGGAGGTGATGTCATGGACAAAGGAAACCATCATGAACCTTATATTCCATGTGAACCCTGTATTTCATGATTGGTTCAGAACTAGGAGAAACCAATGCTTCCATTGAGTCCGAAACATGCCAAAACCCTAAGATCGACTATCTACTTGCCTGATTTGGATATCTAGAGCTCATGTTTCGAAGTGATGACCATCATATCTACACCTACGGTCCCAGGTTGTGGGACTTCTTGTATCAGCTACATATTCCTGTGCTATTTTCCCTACGTGGGTTTTCTTGTAATCAATATTTCAGAAATCTTGCCTATTGTAGTTAGAGAGCACAATCTAGTGCTCCCCTAACAAGAGATTCCTACAAAATCTCTACGGTAGTTGCTTAAAGCTTAAATCATGGAGGAATCTACTAATTGGTTGAGTAAGAACCAAAAGGTCCATAATATAAGGAATTCATATAACTAGGAACTATGATGGTTTTCTTTCGAACAATTTAGAAACGACGGATTGATGGTTACTTCCATCAAATGTTTTCAAGCTTCCAAAACAAAGCACATGTCAAGTACAAGATCGTGGAAGCACTTGACTCTTTAATAACCTTTCTTTAAATACTTCGCAAAGATAAAGGATAAATTTAATACCCTTTATTCAAATACCTTTATAAGATTTGAATAAGAAGGTGCTCGATAGATATCATCCACATGTTAATGAGAATATAAAGTATGGTTTTATGGGACTTCAGATTTTCTACTCACACTGATTTAGGAAGGATGGTATGGAACATCAGACTTTGGATGGTAGGTATTTCTTTGCATTGCAATGATCCTTGAAGTGATAACGAGTCCCCATGCGGATTGAAACTTCAAAGGTGAATTTAAAGCTGAATATCTCTAAGAAATTTTTTTGAGTCTCCCGAGGATTGATAAAATACACTAAAACATCATTATCTTAGAAAACATCATAACATCATTATCTTAGAAAACTCATAACAGAGTTTTCTTTTATTTCATATTGTAAGATTGCACGACGTAGTCGACGTCGTCGTCTTCGCCCACCGGGCACAGCAGTTAATATTTTCCCTTCTTGCAGTAGCGGTTGTATCCGCCTTGCTCCTTCTGACCGTATCCGCCGCTACCGGTCGTTTGGTAGTTAACTTCTGATTTCTCTCCACCGTCAGCCAATTCACGCCCCTTAAATTCTTCCATTACCGCTGCACTGACCGCGCCGTGGCCGACTATAAGCATAACTACCATCATCAGAACCAATACGCGGGGCAAACGCAAAGATGATCCCATGTCTACAGCAAAAGCTGATGTTAAGAACTACAAGATAGATTGTTGTTGGGCGTCTCGACGAGTTTGCTTCATCCCCCTCAGCCTATATATATAAGCCAGCGTTGGCTAGGTAATGATAGGACGTGAACGTGCAGGAAACGCGCATACAATTGAATCTCAGACCTCACCCAACTCTTGGAGCACGGTACGCGCTATCCTCTTCTCACTCCTCGCAGGAAAGCAAAGGAGTGCTCGGAGAGAGAGAGAGAGAGAGAGAGAGAGAGAGAGAGAGAGAGAGAGAGAGAGAGAGAGAGAGAGAGAGAGAGAGAATTGATTGAAAGGAGACGGAATTCAATTGCACATGAAGGAAGGCCGAGAAACTCAACCGACCATTCGTCACGTCCATCAGTTATGACCGAACATGTCGGAGATACTAAACTTTGTAGGTACGACTGCGAACATCAATAACATTCGACGGTCGCCTCTTGTTTTCTCCTTGCGTGAGTTCCTTCGTCCCTCCTTGCGTGAGTCCCTTATGGGTGCTAAACATAAAATAGTTCTTTCTTAAAATAGACTAAATAATGTTATGAGAACATACCTCAGAAAGGTTGGAATGGATCGCCTATATGTTGTAGAATACGAAGAAAGACATGGAATTTAAGTAGACTAATGGTATGAGTTGACTTATTGTCCTTCATGTGCGTTGCATGCTTTTTAACACTCAAATAGCATATGCCATGACGGTGCATCTGTGGATGACACTCAATACGATTAAAATAAAATATGTACTAGAAGTGGACCACAATCCAATATAGGTAACCATAGAGGTCTTTCATGGGTGATAAATATATAATAATTATCTCATCAAATATAATACATAATGTTATGACAACCCTAGCTTACATACCATATGAAGGTCTCAATAGATCCTCTATGTCTTGTAGAATCCAAAGCTAGACATTGGCCACAATCAAGTCGGTTTAAATCGTTCCTAAGTGTTTTTTAAGTCGGTTTTAAATCATTCTTCAGGCCACCTTGAAGTTGAAATTCATCTTCAAATTTTCAATCGCTATGGGGATTTGTATTCACCGCAAGCATCATTCCAGGACATAAGGATACCTACCATTTTAGCTCCAATGTCCCATAACATCCTTCCTTAATCCATGTCAGTAAATTAGTTGAGGTCCTAAATAACCATACTTTATATTCTCATTAATGTGTGGATCATATTCAACCTAAACTCCATATCGTTCCCCATAAAGTATCTTCTTGCTGAGAGCTTGGAAAACAATAACGCATTACCCTTATCGCCTATCTTCACTAGACAACAACTAGCCCGAATACAACATCGTTTTATCATCTTAAACTTGACATTTAATTCGTAATGGATGCCTGAAACCATGTGATCGAAGTGAGCAACTACTGGTCTTGTCTGAGGTCTTTAAAATAAAACCAATATGGTTGTCAACTACATGAATTACTTATTTTGAGGACCTCTTCATTCTTACTCAATAAATTTGTAGCAATAAAAGTTCTACTTACTTCATTTCTTTAGATTCCTTTTTTATTGAGTCCTTTAGCTACTCTAGGGATTTTGTAGGAAGTTCTATAATAATTAAATCTACGGAACCACTTACACATTTGGATTCCACCTTTAAGAAATCCATTTAAGTTTATGTTTTTCCACCCCATACAATCGACCATCATAACCACAATTGCACACTACATAATTAGAAGTTCAATTCTTTTGGAATTTCAAACTATCCTTTAGAGAGGTGGAGTACGTTGGCACAATTTATCTAACTTAATGGTTTGCATCCAGCTCTAGGGATGCAAATTTATATATCCATAGCATGTTGTAACATTGAAATGTAAACAAATTACAACTTAGTTAAAGGTACCTATCCTAGAAGATGTTTTGGTTTATATTTGATTGTTATGTACAAAAAGAAAAAAACTAAGTTATGATTGCATGAAACTTGTTGATCTTAACTATAAATTTCTCATAAAGGCATCTTCGTTTACTTGCTCTTACATATTCATGATCTTGTAATCGTTGTTGGGAAAGCTCATGATATAATGGCAATCTGTGATACAAACAATGTCAAATACATCCTAGTCCAAGATCAACCTAAGAGAGACAACAATCTAACTTACTCCAAGATTGTAACTAAACTCACAAAGGGCGAGAGATTGACCTATCTACTCCACCAAATTCAGCCATGTATATATATAACACAAGGGGAGAAATTCGACAAGACACTACAATGTATGTGAATCACATATCTTGTATTCCAAAGACTTCTAACCTTAGAACGCACATGAAATCTAATGGGACTCATATGGATTAGAAAGTATTCCTCTCAAGCATGTATGTGCATATCCATAGGCTTGAGAGTCCTCCGTAAGGGCTAAATACCATGACCTTAGGAAATATAAATCCTAAGCATCAAAATCCTTCAGTTGGAGGTAAATAAATTCAAATAGCTAACTTTCAAGAGTAATCTCATCAGAAATGATAAACCACACAATGGGAATAAAGTCTAATGAGTAAGAGCATCATCCCGATTTTCATGGGCTACAACAGAACTCAGACCGGCGAGGAGTAAAATTTCTAAGGATCTGATTTGAATGAATCAAGGAGATTTGCCTTCAACTAATAGAAGTTTGTGAAAATGGTAGAACAAGTGAATGTAAAATGCCGTTCTGAAAATTTTATAGTTAAACTCAACAAACATCATGGGATGATAACTTAGAACAATTTTTAAGTATATTTTCTTTGTGAAGGACATATCCATCAAATAAGAAAACAAGAATATTCTAGGTAATCTATGTTTAACCAAGTAGTAAAATTGTTAAGAAACCAACTTTACTACATGCTATGGTTATATAAAGTTGGAATCCCTAAAGTTGGTTGTAAACCACCAAGTTAGATATATCCTAGTAACACTTTCCTTCTCACAAGGAAACTATTAAATTTAAATAATTTTCAATTATGTAGTGTGCAACCATGTTTACGATGGGTAAGTGTACTAAAGGAAGAACATAACCTTAAAAGGATTTCTTGAAGTTGAAGTTTAAATGCCTTATGAGCGTTCATTAGTAGAGAGATTCCTGCAAAATCCGTAGGGTAACTACTTAAAGCTTTGATGAGAAAGGAATCTAAAGAAATGAAGTAACTATGAATTTTCTTGCTAAAAACTGGTTGAGTAACCAAAAAAAGTTTTAGAATATAAGGATTTCATGTAACTTAGAGCTATACTGGGTTTCTTTTGAAGACCTTAGAAATAAGGGATTGATGGTTACTTCCATCAAATGACTCCAAACTTCCAAAATAAAAACATTTCATAACCATCACCCGAATCACATTAGCACCCATCAATGCTCTCTCATGAAACACATGTCTATGATCCCAGCTAATTGGTTTTCTTAGTAGTGTACTGGAAATGCTTCACTGTTGACTCAAGTGATGTGCATCATTGAAACAAGTCACTCTTTGAGTATTACTCATGATACCCCCATAGTCTCCTATTCATATTGTGAGACTCTTTTGAAGGTATGTAAACCTTGACGATCATAAATGTATCTCCCATAATTCTCTATGAAACTTCGTAATCCCTATAGGATTTCTTGTGCACATTCCTGATGGTGAAGGTATATCTCCTTCCCTTTAGCAATTCTATGGTCTAAATCCATAAGGATTATGTGTAGGGATTTCCTTACTAATGAACTTGCTTTATCTAAGACACTTTGATAGTTGTAAGTCCATCAAGTACATGCTTACAAGCATGGTTATACCCTATTGATTTTTGCAGTGAAGAAATGTTAGTATCCATAAAATTCTTACCTAAAGGTACGTGTGCATATAATGACATGAGATGGGAATAAGTTTTATAGCATTTCCCCAAGGAAAAGAACTTCGAAAGAATTTTCGCCATAATATAAATCATCAGACCTTCTGGGCCAATGGCACATAGGCCATCAATTATGACATAGGGCTTCGAAAGCCCATGGCATGCAAGCTATATGCTCAAATATGAACTCCATAACTTGCCAAAACATAAAATGCTAGCAACCTTATTTTGCTTGCATAGCCTTGTACTTTCTGCAATTATCTATCTTGCAAACCATCAAAATTGTATACCTAGTAAGTTAATCCATATTTTAGACTTAAAAAAATGACCAACTTTGATGCGTGCACTCCAATCATATATCCATGCATGTACATAAAAGACATGCCAAAACATAAAACATGAGGCTCATAAAACATAAGCAATACATCTTTGAATGATTTGATGTTGGAAATGCATGCATTCAAGTCTTTTTTATGAGCTTTGAGACCTTTGCACTTTTCTCTCTAGGTCCTATAAGAACTTTGAAGTTTAGATGGCATCCGATCACTTCCCAAAACATGAAGCATGGTCAAGTAAGTAACAAAATAATGCGAATATACCAAATATTACGTATGTTATCCCTTCTAGACTTGAAAAGAAAATTTTATATCTAAAAAAGACCACAACGTAAGAGCGTCAAAGAGCAATTACTTCAATCGCATTTTTGGTTTCCAAGATATTGCTCCCAGAAGGTAGTTGTAAAAAATGTTGAGAATTGCACACCAGATCTAGAAGAATACACTATCTAGAAAAACGCTTTTAATAAAATAAAACTTGATCTTGTGATCTTCAAAAGGGACCATAGCATATCCAATTTGAGGTTCTCTAGCTCAACATATGGCCTCACCAAACATGACATGCCAAACTAGTGGCCTGGTGGAGGTGCTAAACAAAAGTGTGGAAATCTCAGTTTCGAAGTGCCTAAAATAATTCTTCTAAAAAGAAAATCCTAAAATTGTATCAATAACTTGAAAAACTAAGATACAAAGATGCTTTTGAATATTCTCACATTTCCTAATCCTTTCTTTTTGAATCCTAATTTGTTTCCCAAAAAAGACACAAACCAAATTTGTTTTCTAGTTTCATGCAAAAAACGTCAATGGGATACTTTAACACGCTTCTAACCCATTCCTAATGTGGTTTTTTCTTCAATTGTATAATTTTTTACGGTGATATATACACCATAATTCATGTATGTATGCCCTATTCCATAGAAAGCCTCTTTACTGATCTCTTTTCTTGCTCCCAAAAGTGGATTTTTGCTAAAATAAGCACCTTAATTCTTCTCCAAAAAGTGTGGAAAGGAGATCTTTGGGGTTGTAAAGTACCTCCTTAACTAATGATTTTCATGAATCTAATAATTCCATATGAAATTCCATATAAGATACTCTCATTATCTATTCCTTTTCCCATCCATTCATACCTTGAATAGCTCTATTTCCCTCTTCCAAAATGGGAGTTTATTAAAGTTAGGTGTTGGAATTTTTCTCCAACAATGATGGAAGGGGATCTTCTAGAGCCTCAAACTCCTATATAGTGGGCCAATTTTCGGGTTTCTTGCCTCCAAATGGAATTCCATGCTTAATGCTATATGCATGCATGATGTTTCTCACCAATCTATGGAGAATCCATCTTCCTTTTCCCTTCCCAAAATGTCTATGAATCAAAATAGCCCCTAAAACTTATGTAAAAGTCATGCAAGACGGCTATTGTGGAGAAACCTAAAGCCTATTATTTGTGGCATTTTGAGGGAATCCTTCACTCTAGATGAGAGCATAAATCCCAATCTTCCCATGCACATAATTTTACCTAAAAGATCTTTGCCTAAATCTCATCCTATCTTTTGCCAAAAATAGACAGTTAATGTGATTAAATCCTTAAATTATCATAAATGTCTTATACATCTTCTTTGATGTAGTATCTTCCTACGGATCTTAATCTTTGCAACTCTATATGCCATGGAAATTCCCTCAAAAAATCTCACCAAAGTGTGAGAGCAAAATCCTCATTTGTCAACCTCATGAAAAATCCTCATGCCTCAACATCCTTCTCCTCCTTCCATTTTCCTTAGCAACCCCTCCTGTATATAGCAAGTGAATCAATTCACACTATTGGCTTCAACGTATGGTTAACATGTATGTATATATTATTAAGCAATGATCAAAGGTTGCTCAAGCTCGTGGGCATGCCATGAAGTGTGTGCCATATTATTACTCATATAGTATAACAAAATTTGAATTCTCCACATCAGAACATGATGGCCTCTTGATTAAGCCAATGAGCTCTTGTCCTAGGAGCTTGAGTTTGACCTTGCCTAGTGCAATGGTACTTGCTCTCTTTGTCGAGCATGGCCTACCATGACACACACATATATCTACTGTTTGGTTTGACTGCCCAACCAGATCTATGTTCGAGGAGATGGTCGATAGTCTTCAGAGATGAAGTGGTGATACTTGATCCTGCTTCATGCCTACCAAGAATGATTGTTGGAGAGTATAGTGCGCTTCTTTACGTAGATAATGATCATAGATAATAACATATGTTGCTTGAAACATGATCCACTAATCAGTGGATCAAAACAAATAGGTAGGAATTTATCCAAGGGTAAGAAACTTGCAATTCTTGTCTATACACTTGTTCAATGTTTTGGAGAGTTCTCTGAGCACAAGAGCAATAAGCTTAATTCCTTTTGGGGATATCTAATTAGCTTAGATATCTACCAACTATGAGTGATTTCATAAAAAATCATGACTACACACTAAAGAAAATGTTTATCAAATCACAGAACCTTCGGACAATTACGGGATGCAACAATCAACTGACTAGAGAGTAGAGATGTGTTAATGGCTCATGATCTAGAGAAGCAATCATAATGAGACTTTGTATTCATATGCTAGATAGTATGATGAATCTATCATGCTTTAAATCCTGACAAATGATCAATCATACACTGAGAACAAGCTCTTAGAAATTCACTGTTTTGATGTAGTCATAATAGAGAAGTGAAATGAGAATGTAATGATGATATGTATATTAAATCGTATACAAATACAATGTCATTGGAAATCATATATTGCACAATGTTTGAGAGGTGAATGAGCTATGAGATGAGCTATCAATTCATAATAGATGCCAGTCAAATTGATCTCATGGAGTCGAGATATCATGCGGGTCATGTCATCCTCTTTTATAGTTGGAATTGGATCCAATATTTGAATTCAAATTCAAAGCGTTATACCTAAAAGTGAATCCTAAAGTATAGGATACTCTCATCAATCAACAACCAAGAACTTCAAGGTTTCATGCTTCCTAACTTCCTCATGGTTTTAGGACACTTTTACCAAAGTAAATGTGAATGTTTTTTACAAGGGGTTGATCACATAAGGTTCTATAAGAGATGCACCAACAGCTCCCCGTCAAGCCTAACATGCTTGGTCTTCATTCCTTTTTAATTTCTTGCAAACCAATCATGAATTAGAATTTGTTCATCTTGGTTCCATCCAAAGACTTTGTGAGTATATCTGCACATTGTAAATGAGTTGTTACATAGGATAATTGAATATTCTTGCTAAGCAATTTCTCCCTTACATAATGATAGTGCACTTCAATATGCTTAGTCGTGGCATGATATACAAGATTAGCAAACAAATGAAGTGATTTAGTGTTGTCTCCAAAGATTATTGAGGTGTAAGAGTGTAACCCCAAATGTGCATAGAGTTGTTTGAGCCAAATAGCTTCTTGAGTGTCATTTGCCAAACTTCTCTATTTTGCTTCTATAGATTCTCCTTCATGAGAACTAAGATTATGGTTGAATTCCATGGGTGTACCTGCATATTTGGTATTCTCCAACTTGAATTTTACCAACATATCATGTATATATTTTCTCTAATTCATGAACATACTACAATCTATATACACAAGCTCTAAGCCAAGAAAATATGTTAACAACCCAAGAACACTAATTTTAAACTCTTCTATTAGTTGAGCCTTAACGTGCTTGATACCATTAGCATCATTTCTTGTAATTATAATGTCATCCACAAAGACACATATGTAGATAACTTCTAAATTAGTCTTCTTTATAAATAAAGAAGAGTCTACCTTGCTAGCCACAAAGCTCTAATGGTGCAAATAGGTAAAAAACGTATGGTTCCAAGCTCCAAGAGCTTGCTTTATGCGATAGAGTGCCTTTCTTAGCTTGCATACATAACCTGATTTATTTTTATCTTCAAATCCTGGTGGTTATGCGATATACACTTCTTCTGATATCCATCCATTTAAGAATTCATTCTTGACATCGAACTGATATAGATTCCAATTCTTAGAAGTAGCAATACTTACCAAACCCTCATTGTTGGAATCTTTGCCATAGGTGAAAAGGTTTCTTCATAGTCCACTATGTGAGTTTGAGCAAACCGCTTTGCCACTAGTCTTGCATTCACACAAATGGCAAGAATAAAAGAGAAGAAGAACATATGAAGACTCATGTAATGTCAATTACTAATTGAGGGGGAGATTTTGGGGGTTCCCTCACTTATTGTGCATTAACTCATGAATTATTTGAAGAGTATTTATGAGTAAATAAGCAAAGGAAGGAGAAAAATATCATGAATCTTGGATATTCAAACTGATGCCTATTTGAAGGAACAAATTCGCATTTCTAACATATTCTTAGAAATTGGATCCAGAATAGCTCAAGAAAGTTCAAATTTCTGAGTTTAAGCAATAAATACATAAAACAAGATTGTGTATAAGTCAATTAGAATCATATACTTAGATTGAGAATTTCATCTACTCAAATGAAAGTCCTAAATGTGTTTGAAGGCAGCCAAGTTAATCAGGATGAGAGGTTGTGAAGAAAGATCATTCACACTCAGAGATCTTTCTATGGTAATGAGCAAATTCAAGCCATAACATTTTGTATACACGTTCCATGATAGGAAATCAACATTTGTGTAGAAGTAATTGAGTCCACTATCATTGTGTGAAGAAGCTCTCTACCAGTTAACTCTAGGGAACCACTCATACGTTTGGATTTCACCTTTAAGAAAACTATTTAAGCTTATGCTTTTATGTCCCATAATCTTAACCACCCTAATCATAGTTCCACGCAACATGATTAGAAGATTAAAATTTTTAGACTTTCATACTTTCCTTTGCAAAAGTGGAGTATGTTGGAATGAGCTATCAAAACTTTTTGGTTTACAAGAAACTTGAGGGATCCCAAATTTCTATATCCATAGCATTCCATAACATTGATTACTAAAGGCTTGAACAACCTCCGTAAGGGTAGATACAATACTATTAGGAAACATCAATCCTAAGGATGAAAAACCTTTGATTGGTAGTAAAGAAATCCAAATCGCTTATGCATTCAAACAAAAGTTTGGAGAAACTTTCCAAAGAGTTTCTTAACAAAATCAAAGGGTTTTCCAAATGACTTTAGGTCCTTAAAACTCATGGCTTTCTATTTGGACCCATGCTTATACAAGATTCTTCCCCCCTTTGACATTTTCATCCTCAAAAATGTGTCTAGGTATAGTATGTGGAGTAATCCCACATGCTCCATGATCATTTTCATCAATGATGGTCTTTATTTCTCTGATTTTCCACTTTATGAGAAGACAATTCTATATTTGACTATATCTAAACAGAGGGGAATCCGTGCATGGGCTAAGCTCCATTCAAGTCATTGTGAACTTAATTATTGCAAACTATCTACTTGTAATTTCAACTTCTGACTCACATTTTCACTTCTCTTAAAGAACTATGGCCTTTGGTCAACATGCTAAAAATGTTCTTTACCCCATGTCTCCCTTCGAACTTTCTATTTACGTAATTGTACCAATTCTTGACAAGTTTTTGTATTTTTTGATTCCATTTTGAAGAGTTTTTCTCCTTGAAACTATACATTCTATGTCTTCTTTGAGAACTATCGAGTCATTACTAGCACTCCTCCCATCATCGCACTGCACTTCAAAAAAAACACTGCCCATGCATGTCCAGTTCACTTCATGTGCCGTAGTCGACTATCAGCATAAAAGAATCCCATGCCTATTGCCACAACTTATCCTTAGAACAAAAATAAATTGTTGTAGGGCCCTTTTCGAGCACGGAACACTATATCCTTTTCAAGCACCGTATGCTTGGGGAGAGAGAGAGAGAGAGAGAGAGAGAGAGAGAGCGAGCACTGTAAAGAAGACATTCAATTGTGTTTTGTGTGGACGAGAAACGCAACCTAACATTCCTCACGTCCACTAGTTATGACTGAACTTCAAACATCAATGTAGACACACATGCACATGCACAATTGTTGATTGTTTTCATTGTCGTCCACAAATGCACCATCATGGATAGGCTATTTATGTGTTGAAAACAAAGGTGTGCACTTTGAAAGAATAAGTCAACTGTACACAAAAGCGTTAGGAAACAAGAATAAGAGAACAGTAAAGTACGGGTATTCGTATCTTTGCAGTGCAATCATAAACATATGTATCATTCAGCTCTTGGAATCGGTCAAAGATGACTTGGAGTTAAACTTATATTAAAGTTCCAAGAAGCTATGTGTAGATCTAGACAAGAAAAGGATTGATCTGCACATCATGCGGAACCTATTAAGGCTAAGAAATTGCCTCACTTGGATCAACACTTGATTGTGCACGTGTAGAAAGAGGCAACAAAGTGTCATACACATTTTTCAAGCTAACTACAGTCTCTATGGTACATGAAAGTAATGGACGAACTACATCTTTAACAAAAATTGCATCATTGCTTAAAAAATGCATTTAATTTGTGGATGATATAGATGATAGGCTTTTCTTTATAACCTATACCTAACAAGAATTCATTTTACTAATCTCTCATCGAATTTTCTACATTGTTTTCAGACACTAATGCACATTCCAAACAACCAAAGACAGAGGAATGAACTGCAAATGGCTTGGATTGCTAAGCCTCATATGGAGCGATTGATTGCAATGATTTGGTGGAAGACCTATAGAGCACATATGCTTCAAACATAGCAGAGTCAAGTGAGAAGCTCTATGGTAAGGCCTGTCTTTTGACGATAAACCTTGCCATTTCCATAAAAGATCTATGCCTTCTTTTCGAAACTCCATTTTATTGAGGTGTATGTGGCACTGTATACTAATGTTTTATCCCATGCTCAACTAGAAATGGATTCAAATAAGAAGACATGTATTTCTCCCTCCCCCCCTGCCCCCTATTTGATGAGAATGGAGGATGACCATTTAACATGTTGAACGATTTTCAGCCATAACCATAAATTTTATAGATCACATAAACACTGCTGAACTTTCTCTCAATGGATACATCCATTGATGCAAAGAGAACTCATCAATAAAACACTACAACATATCGAGGGAATACCGACGCTCAGTGTACCGACGTGCATCTGTCGGCGTCGGTATACCCCTCGGGAAATTTGGGAAAGCTGCGTTGCGTCGGAATCACTGCCGCGTTGCCTCGGAATCATAGTGTCCGTATAAGCGTCGCTATATGCGTCGGTATACGCGTCGGTAATTTGCTGAATCTACCGACGCTTATACCGACGCATATACCGACGCTCTCTTTTTAACTGGGCCCGAACCCGAAATTCGTGATTCTGAGCATTTCAAATGTAGAACTTCTCCTTTCGGGTTCCCGCACGCCAACAACAGAGCAGAACTCTGTTTGTCATCCTCTCTCTCTCTCTCTCCCTCTCTCCCTCCCTTCCCTCTCTCTCTCTCCCTCTCTCTCTCTCCCTCCCTCTCTCTCACAATCTCTCTCTCTCTCCCTCTCTCTCTCTCTCACTCTCTCTCCGTCTCTCTCCCTCTTTCTCTCTCCCTCTCTCTTTCTCTATCCTCTCTCTCGCTCTCTTTATACATACCTCTATCTTTATAGATCTGAAGTTTTGGTTTTGCTCATCTGTTCTTTGTTTGGTTTTGCAAGAGAATTTGGCATCAAAGCTTTGGAAATTCGACGAAGAAGCACTTCAAGTGGAATTACAAAAATTACATCAATGTAAATATAACATATATGACTCTTTTATCTTTCTTTATATTTTTTTTCCTAATATATTCTCTCTTTATATATTTGTTGTCTAATATCTTCTCTCTTTTTTTTTTCTTGAGAGAGAGAGAGACCGAAAGAGAGGGATATGCATATGCATACATGCATGAATGCACATGCATACATGCATGCATGCATATGCATACATGCATACACACATATGCATACATGAATGCATATGCATACATGCATGCATGCATGCATACATGCATATGGATACATGCATACATGCATACATGCATATGCATACATGCATACATGCATGCATATGCATACATGCATGAATGCACATGCATACATGCATGAATGCATATGCATACATGCATATGCATGCATGCATATACATGCATGTATGCATATACATACATGCATGCATGCATATGCATACAAGCATGCATGCATGCATACATGCATATGCATACATGCATATGCATACATGCATACATGCATATGCATACATGAATGCATATGCATTCATGAATGCATATGCATACATGAATGCATATGCATACATGCATGCATACACATGCATTCATGCATGAATGTACATGCATATATGCATGAATGCACATGCATACATACATGAATGCACATGCATACATGCATGAATGCACATGCATACATGCATGAATGCATATGCATACATGCATGCATACATGCATACATGCATATGGATACATGCATATATGCATACATGCATATGCATATGCATACATGCATGAATGCACATGCATACATGCATGAATGCACATGCATACATGCATGAATGCATGCATACATGCATGCATGCATATGCATACATGCATGTGCATGCATGCATGCATATGCAAACATGCATGCATGCCTGCATACATGCATACATGAATATATTTTTGCTTTCTTTATATTTTTGTTATCTAATATCTTCTCTTTATATTTCTGTTTTCTAATATCTTCTCTCTTTATTTTCGTTTGAGAGAGAGAGAGAGCGAGAGAGAGGGATATGCATATGCATACATGCATGAATGAACATGCATACATGCATGCATGCATATGCATACATGCATACATGCATACATGCATATGCATACATGAATGCATATGCATACATGCATGCATATGCATACATGCATGCATATGCATACATGCATGCATATGCATACATGCATGAATGCACATGCATACATGCATGCATATACATGCATGCATGCATATACATGCATGCATGCATATGCATACATGCATGCATGCATGCATGCATACATGCATACATGCATGCATACATGCATACATGCATATGCATACATCCATACATGCATATGCATACATGAATGTATATGCATACATCGATTCATATGCATACATGAATGCATATGCATACATGCATGCATACACATGCATACATGCATAAATGCACATGCATACATGCATGAATGCACATGCATACTTGCATGAATGCACATGCATACATGCATGAATGCACATGCATACATGCATGAATGCATATGCATACATGCATGCATGCATGTATGCATGCATACATGCATACATGCATATGGATACATGCATATGCATACATGCATGAACGCACATGCATGAATGCATATGCATACATGCATGCATGCATGTATACATGCATACATGCATACATGCATATGGATACATGCATACATGCATGCATATGCATACATGCATGCATATGCATACATGCATGAATGCATATGCATACATGCATGAATGCACATGCATACATGCATGAATGCATATGCATACATGCATGTATGCATATTGTAGAGGAGGTACTGGGGTATCCACTTTTATAGAAAATAAACACTTCCAGTACGTCACCTACTCAAGGGGGGTTCTCTTTAGGGAAGTATACCCTTTAACATTTCTGTGAGCAGGTAGATAACATGGATTGCACAGAATGGTAAATACTTCAGAAAACATGGACAACCAATGACCAAGGAAGACCATACACTTCTTGATTCAAATCAGATGATTACAAGGTTGGGCAGAGGGATGCTTAAAAGTACAAGCTTAGGGTTGCTAAGCCACCCTAAAAGTATTAACTCCAATACCACTGATCAGCATAAGGGACCGCTAACTCAGAGCAATACAAATGGTAGTATTTCTCAAGAGTATAGAGATGAATCAACACACTGACTCACAGAAGAATATAAATCCAAGCTACTCTCTTACACTATAGTGCTCATAGCCCTCCACTGAGAAGCCTACCCTCTGTATACACACTACAGAGTAGCTCCTACAATAGGCTTGAAACCACCAAGTGCAAGAGAGGACTCCTGCACGTATACACGAACCACCGTGTCTCAAAAATTGTTGTACCCCAATGAACAAAAATCCATTGCTTTTATAGGCCCCAATAGGCCAAGAGGCCTTGCCGAATCTTCACGTCCACTGATCACGCGCCGGTTAATCACCCAAAATTGGGGGGTAGGTCAAATATTCCACTTGATTTGAATTGGATCCACAAAATAGGTAGCCGTCGTGAATGGTTGGTGGCAATAGTATTTTCTCTGCTTCCAATTTTTACCATGCGCACTTTTTATCACACACCCTTTTGTAGTCAAATTGAGATCTTTACTTTATGTTGCCGGTGATTTAAAAACACCTGTTGAGTGTGAGAAAGGGAGGGTAGATATTGATTTTAACTTCACCAATCCCCGAGCCCCAAGAAATACTTTAATTTGAAAGGTCATCTCCCAAGCTGGCTCGAAGTACTCATTCGCATCCTCAGACTCATCAAGCTTGTGTTTGATGAATTTTTGAGCCAGGGAACTCAGACGGCCTAAAGGGGGCACACTCCCATCTCCATCACGGTGCACTCTCTGTAGCAGAACCCTTACAACCTTCTGACTTTGCTCCTTGAATCCCGTCCAAACATGTCAAAGAGAGTTGGCCGAATAATTCCCACATCAAGATCATCAATTCCAATTTTACTTCCAAGAAATGTCCTCTTTATGGCTCCATATCTGTCAGCTCCTGAGAAGGCCTGGACTGAAGAATTGCCTCATTGTTCTTATGTGATTGTGTGTGTTTGTGTGTGATTGTATGTATGTGTTTGTGTGTGTGAGTGTGAGTGTGTGCTTATATGTGTGAGTGTTTATGTGCGTGCACGTGAGTGTGTATGAGTGGAGTGTGTGTGTGGAAATGTAGGTGTGTGGGGGTGGGTGTGTGAATTTGTGAGTGGGAGGGAACGCATAGGAGGCTGAGGGGAGTGGGTGCAAGGGGAAAGAGTGCGGGTGTGTAGGCAGGTAGAGGAGAGGAGGGGAGGAGTGCGGGTGCGGGCAGGTGGGTAGAGGAGGAGGAGGAGAAGGGTGTGGGTGCGGGCGGGTAGAGGAGGAGGAGGAGTGTGCGGAGGCGGGCGGGTAGAGGAGGAGGAGGAGTGTGCGGATGCGGGCGGGTAGAGGAGGAGGAGGAGTGTGCGGATGCGAGCGGGTAGAAGAGGAGGAGGAGTGTGCAGAGGCGGGCGGGTAGAGGAGGAGGAGGAGAAGGGTGCGGATGCGTGCGGGTAAAGGAGGAGGAGGAGTGTGCGGAGGCGGGCGGGTAGAGGAGGAGGAGGAGTGTGCGGAGGCGGGCGGGTAGAGGAGGAGGAGGAGTGTGCGGAGGCGGGCGGGTAGAGGAGGAGGAGGAGTGTGCGGAGGCGGGCGGGTAGAGGAGGAGGGGGAGAGGAGTGCGAATGCAGGCTATGGCGGAGGGGGCGGGGGGTCAATGGCGGAGGGGGGGGCGGGGGTCAATGGCGGAGGGGCGGGGGTCAAAGGAGGAGAGGGCGGGGTCAAAGGAGGAGGGGGGGGGGGGGTCAATGGCGGGGGGGGGGGGGGGGGGCGGGTGAGTGGTGTGGAGGCCAGCGGGCGGGGGAGGAGAGTGAAGGGAGGGGGCTGCGGGTGGGTGGTGCGGAGGCCAGCGGGCGGGGGAGGAGAGAGAAGGGAGGGGGGAGAGAGAGGGGAAGAGAGAGAGGGAGATAGAAAGAGAGAGAGAGAGAGAGAGAGAGAGAGAGAGAGAGAGAGAGAGAGAGAGAGAGAGAGAGAGAGAGAGAGAGAGAGAGAGAGAGAGAGAGAGAGAGAGAGAGAGAAAAAGGACGAGAAGGCGGGGAGAGAGAAGGAAGAGAGAGGGAGAGAGAGGGGAGAGAGAGATAGAGAGAGAGAGAGAGGGAAAATGAGAGAGAGAAATTGAGAGAGAGAGAGAGAGAAAGAAAAAAAAGGAGAGACGGAGAGAGAGGAAGAGAAAGAGAAAGAGAGGGAAATAGAGAGATGGCGGGGAAGAGAGAGGAGGAGGATCTACAGACCCCCACATCAAGATTTTGCACCGTCCCTGGTGCAATTTCTTCAGAATGAACTTGCAGATCCTCCAGTTGCACTGCCAGAACTCCATACCACACTTTTGGAGAACCAAAATACATATAATTCACAGAATACCGGTGGTGATCTTCAACATGCCAACAAAAAGAGGGGAAACACATTCCCATATACAGCGAGGGAACTAGATCTCCAGAGATTTTCTCCTCCTCAAAAGCTAAGATTGATCCACCCAGCCGAGCAATGCTACTCAAATTCCACTCAGAGCTTTCATAGTAGCTGTGTGTCTCTCCAAGTCTGGCCTGAGGAAAACCACGATCAAATTTCCTTGTCTCTATCTCAGCACCATAAAGGACTTCCATTGCTCAGCTGCATGCTCCACTATTCGCCAACATTCCCCTTCTACACAATCAACAGAAGCGTTCTTCCGAAAGGATCCATGAACAGGCTTCTCCCTCTTGTTCAACCCAAAATATTCATCCTTAAATTGGTTATCATATTTTTCAAAGGATTCTAATGTGAATGGTGGCCCGTGCTTAAAACCAAACGTTCCATCCTTATCTGTAGATTCTGTGCAAACATCTATAGGAATTAATCGAGGATGGCCTCTTTTCCGTTTCTTCTGTTCCTTGATCCATCCTAAAGGTATATTTGAGAATGGAAGTTCTTGAAGGTCACATTTAGCTTCCTCCGATGCAGGCACAACTTTGTCACTTTCTGGTCCTGCAAGCATAAAATCATCTGATTCCTCATGTTTACCTGCCTTTTCCTTACATACCATCTTAGTGGCGCTAAGTGTTGAATTTTGATTATCTGACTCAATTAGAGGTTTCTGTCCTTCAGGAGGTGTCTGCAAAAGATAAGCTTGACTTTCTTGCTTACTCTTTTCTATATTGTTCAAGTGAAGAACATCAGTTTTTCCCTCTTCCCGTCCTCCTTGTGTTGCTTCTGCAAAGTCCTCATTTACTTCACATATCTCTACTCTGCAGCATTCTGCACTTCCCATCATCCAATTTAATAGAGCATCATCTTCCGAAGGCATTACCTGAGTTTCCATTGTATATCCAGTAGCCTTGTTGATGTCTGATCCTTCCTCCAAATGTATCTGTAATTGATTATTAGCATATGTGGAAATCCATAACTTGTTCTTTCCCCAATCCTGTAGAGCCTTTGCTTGCTTTAACCAAGGCCTTCCCAAGAGTAGAGGGTATGAGGTCTCCTGTGGCAAGGCAATAACAACAAAGTCTAAAACAAAATGGCAACCCTGCACTATCATAAGTACCTTTTCGACAATGCCCAGTGGTGCAACCCGATGTTGATCTGCTAAGGTGACTGTGAAGGGTACTGCCTTTGTGGGATTCAGCCTTAGTTTCCTCATAGTGAAATCAGGCATCAAATTGATGCTAGAACCTCCATCTATAATAACACCTGTGAGAGCTTCATCCTTGATGAAAACGGATAATCTTGAGCTCTGATAATCAGCCAAGGGTGCCGGAGGAAAGTCCACCATAAAACCATCTATGCTAGGAGGTGGGCACAAGCATGCAGAATGTATAATCTTCAGCAGATCACTTCTTACTTTAGGATCTATCTTTATGAGTTGATACAGGCTAATCTTATGATGAATACCTTTCAAAATTTTCTCAATGTTCACTTCTTGCTTGTCTTCACGAGTACTTGTTGGTTGATCCTTTAGCAAAGTAGTCGCCCTCTTATAAGCCTCTTCCATTTATTCTTGGTCCTTCCATCCCACCTTCTTTTCTGCATCTCTATCTTTGAGTCCTTGTTGTTCCTGCTTTTGGGCTATTGCCGCTTGCCTGGCTCTGGTCATCATTGGCATGGATGAAGATGAAACAGCATAAGATTGAGCGGTCACACTTTCTACTGGTGGGGAGACTGCGATCATGTGAATTGGAGCCGGACGACCTCTTGGGCAATCTTTGGTATAATGATCCTTGGCCTCTGGACAATGTTGACAGGGAGGTGCATCTTCTGGAAGAGAACACCTATTTTGCATGTGGCCGTACTCACCACAACGATAGCACATCAAAGGTCTATTATATCTAGGCTTTGCAGGCCTATTCTCCTCTCTATTAGATGTATTTGAAGTACTAGCATAATATGAATCCAAATTTTGAGGGTTACCTCTCTGCTGTGTACCCTTGAGGTAATAGCAATCTCTGGCTTCATGACCATCGTTTCCACAAAATTGACAGCTTACCTTAATAGGGCAATTAGCATTGGAGTGTCCATTGTTGTTACAGATTGTACACCAAATTTGTCTCCTTATATCTTGAGTGGTCTTCAAATCTTCTAACTCACGGCGAAATTGGGCTACTTCATCATCAGTGCGACGCAGTGGTGGCAAGACCTTCTCTTCTTGTTGATTTTGTTGCATCTTCAATGCTTCCAATTCCCTTCTCAGTTGCTCAATAGGATCCAGATCTGCAGCATACTTTGGTTGTGTATCCCCTTCAAAATGTTGCCTTGCTTCTTCAATGCGTGATGCCGCTGCAACAAAATCATTGAGGGTGGCATCCAATCCGAGAGACTCACGAAGCTTCTGCTGAGATGACCTGGGCAGAGCCTTCTCTATCCACTTTTTAACCAAAAAGTCACCTAGAGCATGTGGCAGACGTGCAACAAGTGCTTTTGTTCTAGTGTGAAGTTCATGAAAAGATTCACCTGATCTTAGCTTCAAATTCTCTAGCTGATCTAGAGCTCTTTCTGAGGAATCACTTGGTCGGAATGTTTGTGAGAATGCCGCCTTCAAAGCTTCCCATGTAGTGAAATGGCCATCTGCATATTGACTATACCATTTATCCGCAAGACCCTCCAATGTGGATGAAAAAAGTGCCAACATTGCATCTTCTCTATTCTGCAGACCACGTCCACGGCATAAAGAGATAAATCTCCTCACATGATCATCAGCATCTTCATAAGCATGTCCCTTGAAGGTAGGGAACTTGATGTTGATCCTGGAGAGTAGGTGAGAAAGATCCTCCATTTGGACTGGTGTCTCTTCTGACGTATCTGAGGAGAAGTCTAAAGTTCTCCTATACCCTTCCTTTGACAATGGTGTCGCACCCAAATCAATAGATAAGTTTAGGGAGGACAGAGGGGAGGTAGACTCACTAGCGGTGGTTATTGCTAACTTGTTAAGGCTCCTCCGAACACCAAGAGATTCCTTATCTGCTCGTGTATGGGTCATGTACCTATTCGCAATTGCAATAGGGAAAAACACTTCTCACAGAAATGCAAAGGTCCCACCGTGCGTGCCAAACTGTAGAGGAGGTACTGGGGTATCCACTTTTATAGAAAATAAACACTTCCAGTACGTCACCTACTCAAGGGGGGTTCTCTTTAGGGAAGTATACCCTTTAACATTTCTATGAGCAGGTAGATAACACGGATTTCACAGAGTGGTAAATACTTCAGAAAATATGGACAACCAATGACCAAGGAAGACCATACACTTCTTGATTCAAATCAGATGATTACAAGGTTGGGCAGAGGGATGCTCAAAAGTACAAGCTTAGGGTTGCTAAGCCACCCTAAAAGTATTAACTCCAATACCACTGATGAGCATAAGGGACCGCTAACTCAGAGCAATACAAATGGTAGTATTTCTCAAGAGAATAGAGATTAATCAACACACTGACTCACAGAAGAATATAAATCCAAGCTACTCTCTTACACTATAGTGCTCATAGCCCTCCACTGAGAAGCCTACCCTCTGTATACACACTACAGAGTAGCTCCTACAATAGGCTTGAAACCACCAAGTGCAAGAGAGGACTTCTGCACGTATACACGAACCACCGTGTCTCAAAAATTGTTGTACCCCAATGAACAAAAATCCATTGCTTTTATAGGCCCCAATAGGCCAAGAGGCCTTGCCGAATCTTCACGTCCACTGATCACGCGCCGGTTAATCACCCAAAATTGGGGGGTAGGTCAAATATTCCACTTGATTTGAATTGGATCCACAAAATAGGTAGCCGTCGTGAATGGTTGGTGGCAATAGGATTTTCTCTGCTTCCAATTTTTACCATGCGCACTTTTTATCACACACCCTTTTGTAGTCAAATTGAGATCTTTACTTTATGTTGCCGGTGATTTAAAAACACCCGTTGAGTGTGAGAAAGGGAGGGTAGATATTGATTTTAACTTCACCAATCCCCGAGCCCCAAGAAATACTTTAATTTGAAAGGTCATCTCCCAAGCTGGCTCGAAGTACTCATTCGCATCCTCAGACTCATCAAGCTTGTGTTTGATGAATTTTTGAGCCAGGGAACTCAGACGGCCTAAAGGGGGCACACTCCCATCTCCATCACGGTGCACTCTCTGTAGCAGAACCCTTACAACCTTCTGACTTTGCTCCTTGAATCCCGTCCAAACATGTCAAAGAGAGTTGGCCGAATAATTCCCACATCAAGATCATCAATTCCAATTTTACTTCCAAGAAATGTCCTCTTTATGGCTCCATATCTGTCAGCTCCTGAGAAGGCCTGGACTGAAGAATTGCCTCATTGTTCTTATGTGATTGTGTGTGTTTGTGTGTGATTGTATGTATGTGTTTGTGTGTGTGTGAGTGTGAGTGTGTGCTTATATGTGTGTGAGTGTTTATGTGCGTGCACGTGAGTGTGTATGAGTGGAGTGTGTGTGTGGAAATGTAGGTGTGTGGGGGTGGGTGTGTGAATTTGTGAGTGGGAGGGAATGCGTAGGAGGCTGAGGGGAGTGGGTGCAAGGGGAAAGAGTGCGGGTGTGTAGGCAGGTAGAGGAGAGGAGGGGAGGAGTGCGGGTGCGGGCGGGTGGGTAGAGGAGGAGGAGGAGAAGGGTGTGGGTGCGGGCGGGTAGAGGAGGAGGAGGAGTGTGCGGAGGCAGGCGGGTAGAGGAGGAGGAGGAGTGTGCGGATGCGGGCGGGTAGAGGAGGAGGAGGAGTGTGCGGATGCGGGCGGGTAGAAGAGGAGGAGGAGTGTGCGGAGGCGGGCGGGTAGAGGAGGAGGAGGAGAAGGGTGCGGATGCGGGCGGGTAGAGGAGGAGGAGGAGTGTGCGAAGGCGGGCGGGTAGAGGAGGAGGAGGAGTGTGCGGAGGCGGGCGGGTAGAGGAGGACGAGGAGTGTGCGGAGGCGGGCGGGTAGAGGAGGAGGAGGAGTGTGCGGAGGCGGGCGGGTAGAGGAGGAGGGGGAGAGGAGTGCGGATGTGGGCTATGGCGAAGGGGGCGGGGGGTCAATGGCGGAGGGGGGGCGGGGGTCAATGGCGGAGGGGCGGGGGTCAAAGGAGGAGAGGGCGGGGTCAAAGGAGGAGGGGGGCGGGGGTCAATGGCGGGGGGGGGGGGGGGCAGGTGAGTGGTGCGGAGGCCAGCGGGCGGGGGAGGAGAGTGAAGGGAGGGGGCTGCGGGTAGGTGGTGCGGAGGCCAGCGGGCGGGGGAGGAGAGAGAAGGGAGGGGGGAGAGAGAGGGGAAGAGAGAGAGGGAGATAGAAAGAAAGAGAGAGAGAGAGAGAGAGAGAGAGAGAGAGAGAGAGAGAGAGAGAGAGAGAGAGAGAGAGAGAGAGAGAGAGAGAGAGAGAGAGAGAGAGAGAAAGAAAGAGAGAGAGAGAAAAAGGACGAGAAGGCGGGGAGAGAGAAGGAAGAGAGAGGGAGAGAGAGGGGAGAGAGATAGAGAGAGAGAGAGGGAAATGAGAGAGAGAAATAGAGAGAGAGAGAGAGAGAGAAAGAAACAAAAAGGAGAGAGGGAGAGAGAGGAAGAGAAAGAGAAAGAGAGGGAAATAGAGAGATGGCGGGGAAGAGAGGAGGAGGATCTACACATATACATGCATGTATGCATATACATGCATGCATGCATGTTTATGCATACATGCATGCACGCATGCAAACATGCATACATGCATATGCATACATGAATGCATATGCATACATGAATGCATATGCATACATGCATGCATACACATGCATACATGCATGAATGTACATGCATATATGCATGAATGCACATGCATACATGCATGAATGCACATGCATACATGCATGAATGCATATGCATACATGCATGCATGCATGCATGCATGCATACATGCATGCATGCATGCATACATGCATACATGCATACATAAATGCATACATGCATGCATATGCATACATGCATGAATGCACATGCATACATGCATGAATGCATGCATACATGCATGAATGCATGCATACATGCATGCATGCATATGCATAAATGCATGTGCATGCATGCATGCATATGCATACATGCATGCATATGCATACATGCATGCATATGCATACATGCATGCATGCATGCATACATGCATACATGCATATGCATACATGAATATATTTTTGCTTTCTTTATATTTTTGTTTTCTAATATCTTCTCTTTATATTTTTGTTTTCTAATATCTTCTCTCTTTATTTTTGTTTGAGAGAGAGAGAGAGCGAGAGAGAGGGATATGCATATGCATACATGCATGAATGCACATGCATACATGCATGCATGCATATGCATACATGCATACATGCATATGCATACATGCATACATGCATATGCATACATGAATGCATATGCATACATGCATGCATGCATGCATGCATACATGCATATGCATACATGCATGCATATGCATACATGCATGAATGGACATGCATACATGCATGAATGCACATGCATACATGCATGAATGCATATTCATGCATGCATATACATGCATGCATGCATATGCATTCATGCATGCATGCATATGCATACATGCATGCATGCATGCATACATGCATGCATGCATATGCATTCATGCATGCATGCATGCATACATGCATGCATGCATGCATATGCATACATCCATACATGCATATGCATACATGAATTCATATGCATACATGAATGCATATGCATACATGCATGCATACACATGCATACATGCATGAATGCACATGCATACATGCATGAATGCACATGCATACATGCATGAATGCATATGCATACATGCATGCATGCATGTATGCATGCATACATGCATACATGGATATGGATACATGCATATGCATACATGCATGAATGCACATGCATGAATGCATATGCATACATGCATGCATGCATATGCATACATGCATGCATGCATGTATACATGCATACATGCATACATGCATACATGCATATGGATACATGCATATGCATACATGCATACATGAATGCATATGCATACATGCATGCATACACATGCATACATGCATGCATACATGCATACATGCATATATACATATGCATACATGCATACATGAATGCATATGCATACATGAATGCATATGCATACATGAATGCATATGCATATGCATACATGAATGCATATGCATACATGAATGCATATGCATACATGCATGCATACACATGCATACATGCATGCATGCACATGCATACATGCATGAATGCATATGCATATCCCTCATGCATGCATGTATGCATATCCCTCTTGCATTCATACATGCATATACAAATGCATATGCATACATGCATGCATACATACATACATACATGAATGCATATGCATACATGCATGCATACATACATACATGTATGTATGCATGCATGTATGCATATGTATACAAGCATGCATGCATATGTATACATGCATGCATATGTAAGCAAGCATATGTATACAAGCATGCATATGTAAGCAAGCATGCATATGTAAGCAAGTAAGCATATGCATACATGCATCCATATGTATACAAGCATGCATATGTAAGCAAGCAAGGATATGTTCATGTATGTATACAAGCAAGCATATGCATACAAGCATATACAAGGAAGCAAATGTATATGTATATGTATGCACGTATACGTATACAAGCATATGTATACATGAATGCATATGTATACAAGCAGATGTATACGTGAATGCATATGTATACAAGCATATGTATACATGAATGTATATGTATACAAGCTTAAGCATGCATATATATACATTGGATGAGATGAGATCTTCACATTGCATCAGATGGGATCTCCACGTACACCATGGGGTGCACACGATCACGACGAATCATATCTGTAATGGAGCTTCTTATCATATCCGTAATGGAGCTCCAGTTATGGATGCGGCGGGGAAGTCAATGCGACAACGTATACGACAACTCTGCTCGATCGAGTTCAGTCATTCAGTAATGTTAAAATGGACCGAACAGGATAGAGACTCTAAAAATCATATCACACAATGCATATATGAAGAGTACCGGCCAGCATTTGGCAATCCTGTTGTGAGTTCCGATTGGATACAACATACAGCTCGCGAGGTGATGTCGCATCGACGATCGGAAGCTCGCGATGCTTTCAAAGCAGGCTTACTGAAACCTGTATGGGTAGACGCCGAAGAATGGGAATCGATTCAAGATAAGCATCAACATACTCCTAATCGGTATCATCAACAAAGAGATGCGGCGGCCACACGGTTAGATACGGTTGGAACGTCGCATTTAGGTAGCGGCGGATACGACAGTATGCGCTACCAATTTGTAAGTATGATGTTAATTATTGAAGTTTTTTGTGTTAAGTATATTATGTATATTCATCTAACATTTTGCATATTTACTATAGGAGTTGGCAGTGGGTCGTCCTCCAACACAAGCAGAAGAATCGTATGGATATCGACATGGATTGACTGCAGTGTTACAAGACTTAGAGGGACGTGGTGCAATCGTCTCATGGGAGAATATTCTTGATTAGGTAAAGTTATATCTTGGTTTCGTGTTTCTAGTTGTTGTTTATAAATGTCATGTTAATTGGTTTTATTTTATACATATGTTTTGTTGCAGGATTGTAGGTGTAAATATTTTTATCAATGCCACAATTTTGTATCACACTCGCATACGACAATCATGAACCATAATTTTGTATTCGATTCTTATATGGAAGTGTTTTGTCACATTGCCACAATTTTGTATTACACTCCTATGTGGCAATGATTTACCATAATTTTGTATTCCATTCCTATATGGAAGTGCTTTGCCACACTTATGTACATTTTTCATTTATGGATATACGACTTTCTGTACATGACACATTGTTCATTTTTACTCATATAACTTTATGTTTTGGTTGTCATTAGAGTACATAACACATGTACTCAGTTGGGCAGAGTGTATTGTCTTTTGCTAAACAACATCATGCTAGCAAAAGACAACACACTCTACCCAAAAAAATTTGTGCAGGTATGGTCGTCGGTATACGCGTTGGTAGCTCCAGTATGGTCGTCGGTATATGCGTCGGTACTCCCAGCGGCCCGTCGGTATAAGCATCGATATAGGCGTCGGTATTTTCGGCGCGTATACTGACGCGTATACTGACGCTTATATCGATGCCATACCGGCGCTTTAATTCCGACGCGTGTACCGACTGCTACACCGATGTCGCGAAGAAATCCCGCCCGTTCATTTGCCTCGATAGCAGCCTCGGTATACCCTCGATATGTTGTAGTGAAAAGGAATTAATTCATGGTAGGTTTCCAAATAAAGATATCTTCAAATGTTATAGAGTTTGTATTTCCTTTCAACATCAATTGAATAGTAGAAGAAAGAAATCTAATATGATTCTCAAAGATTGTTAATAAAACATCGCACAAGTACACTATCTTGCAAGAACTCATAAGTAAAAATCAATTGTTCCTTCTAATTTCTGTTCTTTGTTATATTCCACAGAATGATATGCCCGGGATTCACCTCCCAACCTAGTTATAGCCCTTGCCTAGTCACCATCTATATTTCTCTCTAAAGTCCCTCTACTCATCTGGCCATCATGAGTAGGTACCTCGTATGAACTCTATGGAACATAACACTATGATCTGGCACTCCGAGATATATTCAAGAGTACTTATGCTGCACACATATCGACTCTGGAATATAACATTCTTTGTCAAGAAAAGTATTAATCGAATCTCCCTTATTCATAACGCTCAAAATTTTATGTTTTTTTATGGGTAAGAAACATGAGGCTTATTTTTTCCATAGGATAAATTTCTAACAATATCCTCAGCATCCTTTGTTGTATTGAACGAGAAAATGTGAGGAATTATAGCATGTATGGGCATCTTTTCCATCCGAAAAACGTTGTTGTATTGTATGTGCAGTCGGAACTACAGCAAGACTAGAAGGTTGAATAAAAGTTTGAAAAGTGGATTTTGGTGAGAAGAATCCGATGAAAGATAGTGACGTTCTCTTAACTACGTGTTTCACACACTAAGTACATGTTTTCACCTTAAAATTCTTCTCCAACCTCTATGAACATTAACTAAAATAATAGTTCAAGCTTCGAAAAAGTATAAAAACCATTGGAAAATGAGCTTTGAGAATGAACCTATACGTTTTGGAACATATAATAAGCATTGATGGTTGAGAAATGAGAGGTTCAAGGAACGGTGGTAATTTCAAGCCCTTTTCTCTCATCAAAACTGCTTTGGGAGTAAATTCGCTATCCCACAAACTAGAAGCACATAGGATCGTAACCCCTTTACTCTTTCAAAAATTCCTAAATGAGCCTTCGTAGAAGTGAAAAATGTTATCCAAATAGTAGTTTTCACACTCTTATGTTGGGGGGGGGGGGGGGGGGGGGGGGGGGGGGAGATCCTACCTCATAGTGAACAAGAGGTCATAAAAGTAGCACATGAGTCAAGCCTGAGAACTAAATTTCAGGGTACAAGATCTGGTCCCTCACTTCATAAATCCTTGCATAGAAAATTTCTTCTGTACGCTTCCATTATTCATTATCCAGACATATTGTTTTTGAATCCTTGCATAGACATCATATTCAACGTTTGACTTGGATGAACTTCTATGCTCAAATTTCTTCGGATCTACATACATAAAGTTCATATTCATGATATGTCATCAGCCCTACGTAAATGAAGTTCTCTGCTCAAATCCCCGAGACTAAAACTCGGATTGTTTTTTGTCATACTCGATTGCTTATCTATCAGTCAATTCACTATGCGTATTGCCAACGTCTATGGTTTGGGCTCTGTGCATTGCTTTTCCTCTAACTACATAGAATTTCTAAGTAAGAAAAAGACAGATCCTGATTCTTCCTCATTCATAGTACAGTGGTTTCAATACCAGTGTATGAAGAGAAGGTAATTGCCTTAAAACATAATGCGAACCGTTTGGAAATGTACTTTCTACACTGATTTATAGCTTCTGCAACTTTACCACTACATTAGTTAGTGAGTTGAGATTGAGTACTTCAATTCCATGCATGTCACATCGGATAAATCCAAATCGTTGCGACTTCTTTGTTTTGTGTTCAAATCCACATCTTGAAGAAAAAAAACAGAAGGATCAGGTATTTTATTCCCTCTACATTACAATGTATGGATGTCCAATTAGCAAAGAAATGATTTCCTTAAATGCTTGAATCAAAGTGATTTGATTAAATGCATGAATCAAATTGATTTCCTGCACATTGATTGAACATTGAACTGAATTGAATGAAAGTGTTGTGATTGAACATTGAATTGAGTGAAAGTTTTGTGATTGAATTGAATTGAATGAAAGTGTTGTGATTGAATTTTCTTCATTATGAATGATATGATGCTTTCAAAAGTTGATACCATGCTTGGTGATTTTATTACTCCTCAAACGCGAACAATTCTAACCATTCTCTTACCTCAACAAGCTCATGGAATCTTGACATTTATTAATGAGGTCTTTTTTTTCCAAGAACCACATATATCTATTTTCCCTTTCAAAATAAAGCCTGAAGTTCTTGGACGGTCTATTAGTTATTAAGTAATTCACATAAAACTCAAGCAGGATTCAGCTTTCCAAAACTCTACTCCTTTCACTTGGAGCCCTTTTCCATAAACGTGGGTCACTTGCTATACAGATCCTCAAATGACTATTATGGGACTATTATGTTACTATGATGTGACTTGATTGGGGAGAGGAGGCTGTGTTTCCATGAATTGATAGAGGAGAGCAGGTTCTCATTTTATAGCTAACTTTTGGTTTCCCTCCACTATGAGCAATGCCTGCCCTGTGGTTGACTATAACTGCGGTGCCCAACGTGTAGCCAACTATAACCATAAATATCATCATCGGAACCATAAATGGGGGGGGGGGGACGCAAAGGTGATCCCATGTCTATAGCCAAAGCTGATGTTGAGAACTACAAAATAGATTGTTGTCGAGCATCTAGATGAGCCAGCTTCACTCCCTTCCACCTATGTGTAAGGCAGCCTTGGTTGGGTGAATGAGACGACGTCAATGCTTGAAGTGCTCAATTGATTTTCTTTCAATAGATATATGCTTTCATATTTGAGTAACAAGAGTGCAAATAGGGGCTCATAATAATTGTTTCTTTGTTAAAGCAAGTACCTAAGGAGTTATGCCTTCAAATTCGGACATAAGTTAAGACATTTTTCTTCCCATATGAAAGGATGAACTTATCATTAGGAAATGTAAAAATTTCTAAGAATTGGATCTCAGTTAATCCATGAGCTTTCCCTTCAACTAATAGAAGTTTGTGAAAATGGTGGAACAAGTTAATGTAAGAAGCCGTTATGACAATTTTCTAGTGAAATTCAACAATCATCATGTGATGATAACTTAGAACACTCCCAAAGTATATTTCCTCGGCAAAGGACATATCCATAAAATAGGAAAACAAGCATATAGATCTTTGAGATAAGTTTGAGGAACATAGAGTTTGACATAACTCAGTTTAAAGCATCTTAGTAGTTTGGATTGTTTACACAAAGTTTTCCTTCTTTCTTCTTAGAAAGTTTTGCTTCTTCTTTGGGTTTCTCTTTTCTCTATTAAGAGATCCTTCTCCCTTTAAACTTGCTAAGATAGCTACCATACATTGGATGTTGATGGCTCTTAACATGAATACTATCCTCTATGAACATTGCATGAAACACTCGAGATGTGAGAGAAGAGGTTAAAGAGTAGGTAATGGGAACTCAAACTAATCTTTCATAATGTCTAGATAGTTACCTATTCTCTTAGACATATAATCAAATTGATGGAGCTGTTAAGCTTCTGCACTTTTAGATTCTTCTCTCATTTTCAAGAAAATTCACAACATTTTGGATTCGAATGTGACTCTTAGTTTCATATTTGGGATATAATATGTGCATCCTTTTTGCATTTTCGTTATTTGATGAAGTAAGATGAGATTTTAATCCCAAAAAAGTGTACTGATTCCACAGAATTCATATTTCTTCCACCTCCTCCAACCTCATCTACGGTCTCAATCGACGTGAACGATTACTATTGATTTTTTTGGGTGTTGCGTTGAGATAGGCTCAAGGTTAGTCTTCTTCTTACCCAAATGTTATCGACTAACTCACATGAGTACATAGTCATTGAGATTTATAACCTCCACAATGTGAATGTGAATTCAAAACGTAGAAACAATGGAAGATGAAAAGTCCACTAGTGGATACAAAAGATAAAGTCATCCGTAGGTTATACAGTTAATATAGATCAAGCTTTTATACATATAACAAGAAGCTCTTAATAACTATAACCTCCCTCCCGCTTGGAGAGTATAGAAGAAGTAATTGAACAAGAGGGATGGTAGTAGTACAAATGGAAAGAATACATAAAGTAGGAATGGAAAAACTTATCATGAAAAATAAGTAGAGTAATGATGACATTATAGATGTAAGACAATAGTTACGCAATATAACACAGGAGCAATAGCAGAGAAGATAACAGATATAGGAGAATCTCAACAATTTTCTACTAGCAGCAAGTACAAAGATGATGGCGTTGTCCACCCGTGCGCTCTCAAGGTAGAGCTTAAATGGTGATCTAGACAACTCTAGATAGGGAGATACAAGGTAGAGGTATGCTGGCTCAACTCGGTGTCTTAGGTAGTGCAGAAGTCATGTATATATAGGATCATGGGTGGCCTGCCATGGACGGCTATACATGGGCGGTAGGGCGTGGGCGGCCACCGCCCGCGTAATTGCCATACACGGCTTAGACTGGTTGAACCGACCTAACAAATATAAATGATTTCTGACTCCGCTGGCCCCCTTGGACCCCCCAGCCGGGGCTGCTCACCGCTGCCCCGGACCCCACAATTGGGGACCCTGGTAACTCCCTTTCCTTATAATATCTTACATGGTCCAATATGACCTTCATCCAACATTCAAGTTGGGATTCCCATCAATTGGGTAATGCACGCTTGGCTTCTCCTCATAAAGGGGGCCTTACAAAATGTGCATACAATCATGAGGGGTAGACATTGATCATACTCTAACACCCCCCCTCAATGTTTACCGATGATAAATCAAGTAGGTCTCGGTTCTATGCCCATCTGTTGAAGATGCTTGTTGAGCTGCTCTCTTCCAAGTGCTTTAGTGAATATGTCAGCACAATTTGCCTCTGTTGGGCAATATTCTAGCTCCACAATTTCATCTTCAATTAGCTCACGAATGTAATGGTACTGTACTTCTATGTGCTTGGTGCGAGCATGAAATACTGGGTTCTTTGCAATAGCCATACAACTTTGATTATCACACTTGAGTACAGTTGGCATATTTGATGGAAAGCCAAGATCTGCAAGAATTCTCCTTAACCAGACTGCCTCACAAGAAGCAAAACAAGCTGCTTTGTACTCTGCTTCAGTGGAGGAGAGTGCTAGAGTTGGTTGCTTCCTACTTACCCAAGAAAATATTCCTGAACCAAGTGAGAAACAATATCCAGAAACTGATTTTCTAGAATCACAATCTCCAGCCCAATCTGAATCACAATATCCTTGGAGTGTATCACCTGTGGTATACAAAATACCAAAATCCAAGGTTCCTGCAATGTACCTTAGAATTCGCATTCCAGCATTCCAGTGACTCTCCTTAGGTTTGTTGGAAAACCTGCTTAACACTCCAACAGCATAGCAAATGTCTGGTCTAGTGTTGCACAGAAAAATAAGACTTCCAACGAGCTTCCTATACTTCTTAGCATCTACATCAGGCATGTTATCATCCATAGATAGCTTATGGTTTACCTCCATAGGTGTGCTAGTTGGTTTGCAGTCCATCATTCCAAATGCCTTGAGAATTTCTTTGGAATATTTTTGTTGTGAGATGAAAATGCCATCCTTCCTTTGCCATACTTCAATTCCCAGACAAAAATGGAGTAGACCTAAGTCTGTCATTTCAAACTCAGTTCCCAAGCTGATCCGAGTTTGATTGATGAGTTCCTGATGATCTCCTGTAATGATCAAATCATCTACATATACAATGACAACAACTAGCTTGCTATCCCTTTTCGTTACATACAAGTTAGCATCAGAAGTACTTCTTTCAAAACCCATATTTTTGAAAAAATGATCTATTCGTTGGTACCAAGCCCGTGGAGCTTGCTTAAGTCCATACAAAGCTTTCTTCAACCTGCAAACTTTATTTTCTGAATTGGGCACCTCAAAACCTGGTGGTTGAGATACATATACCTCCTCCTTGAGGTGACCATTCAAAAATGCAGATTTGACATCCATCTGGAAAATAGGCCAAGACTTTTGTGCAGCTACTGCAAGTACCGTCCGAATAGTTGTCATGCGTGCTGTTGGTGCAAAAGTTTCTTGAACATCAAATCCTTCAATCTGTGAAAAACCCTGTGCAACTAATCGTGCCTTATACTTTTCTAATGTTCCATCAGCTTTATACTTAGCTTTCCAAATCCATTTAGTACCTATTACCTTCTTCTTTGGCGGCAAGTCGACTAGATCCCATGTATCATTTTTGAGTATACTATCATACTCAGACTGCATTGCCGCTCTCCAATCTGGATCATCAATGGCTTCTTCAATGGTGGTAGGTTCCTTTATCGAACCCATGATATCTGCCATTAGAGCCATGTTAACAATGTGTTCTGAGGCTCTTCTTTGCTCCTCTATTCTCTTTGATCTTCGTAATCCATCCGATGATGATTCTGGTGCATCTACATGTGGATTGTGATCATCAAAGAGCTGTTGTGCCCACTTCGGTAGTGGCTTACGCTGTGCAGCTACAATTGGTTGGCTTTTTATTGAGGAAATTTCTCCATCAGATGTTTCCTCCTCCTCAACTTTAACCTGTCTTTTGATAGGCACAAGGTGAGATATTTCTCCGTTTGATGAGATAGTAGATTTACCTTTATCTTCTACTAAGTGTGGTCGTTCATCAAACACCACATCTCGGCTGACAAAAATCTTCCTTGCCTCAGGATCCCATAACCTGTATGCTTTAGACTCTTCACTTTATCCTAGGAAGACACACTTTTTGCTTTTTGAATCCAACTTTGATCTTGTTGAATCAGGAATATGTGCATAACAGAAACAACCAAAAATTCTGAAATGCAAAACTGAAGGCTTTTTACCAGAATATGCTTCTTGAGGAGTCATCCCCTTCAGAGCTTTTGTGTAGCTTCGATTGAGGATGTAGACTGCTGTATTGACTGCTTCTGCCCAGAATGAATCAGGCATGTCTTGAGCCTTTAACATACAACGAGCCATTTCAACTACTGTCCTGTTCCTGCGCTCAACAACGCCATTTTGTTGAGGTGTATGAGCTCTGGTAAGTTGCCTTTTCACACCATGCTCCTTACAGTAATTGTTGAATTCTATTGACAAGAATTCACCTCCTCTATCTATTCTAAATTTCTTCAGTTTCCTTCCTGATTCACTTTCTACATACTTATGCCACGCTTTAAATTTTTCAAAAGCATCAGCCTTCTCTCGAATGAAATAAACCCACATCTTTCTACTATAATCGTCGACTAACAGCAAGAAGTAGAAAGATCCTCCTAAAGCAGGTGTAGACATTTTACCGCAGAGATCAGCATGTACCAACTCTAGAGGAGCTTGAAATCGATTGCTGGTCTCTCTTGGAAATGCCTTTCGTTGTTGCTTGCCCATCATACAAGCTTCACAAGGTTCCTGCAACTCTGAAAATGCAGGCAAATGAGCAACCATCCCTGTTCGTTGCATCTCCTTCAAAACTGCAAATCCGAGATGCCCAAATCGTTGGTGCCATAACCTGCTTACATCTTTATCTTCTGTAGCAGTTAAAGCACTTAACTCATACAAGTTATCCCGTCGTGTGCCTTTACCTACAACATTACCTGATGAATCCATGATTTCCGCACCACTCTTATCGAAGTGAACTTCGAGTCCACGATCTGTTATTGCAGAAACTGACAACAAATTTCTTTTGAGTGTAGGTACATAGAGAACATCGGATAACTTTTTCTCAACACCTGGAGAAGTGATAAAAGAGATGGTTCCAGTTCCTTCAGCTGGACACTTGGAGTCGTTTCCCACCACTACATTGATGGATTCCCGCAGAGGCACTAGGGAACTATACCAGTCCTTTTTACTAGTCATATGGCGAGAAGCTCCACTATCTAAAATCCATGGCTCATCAACACGAGCTTGAGCAGATGAACATACCTCTTCAATAGCTACCCAAAGTTCCAGCTCTGTGTTGTTTGCAGACTCTTTGTTCTTCCATGATGATTTTAGAGTCCCATTCCGTTCATCAGCTTGCTTCTTTCTGCAATCCTTGATGGCATGGCCTTTCTTTTCACAATAGAAGCAACTTCCTGTGAACTTTTTCTTCTTTGGCTTCTTCTTTGATCCCTCTGAAGAGCCTTTACCTTTTGCATTTGCTGAGAATGCAGCATCAGTTGTACTTTGCCGATTCTTCAGCCGCATCTCTTCTTCTAAAAGCATGGCACAAAACTCTTCAAATGTAAGAGGAGTTGGCCTTACCTGAGTGTTAAGGGCTGTTACTAATCCATCATACTTTGCTGGAAGAACACGTACAGATCTTCGAGCTAGCTCTTCTGGTGTTATAACAACACCAACTGCAGCCAATTGATCTTGAAGATGCTTTATCCGTTTGATAAAATCTTCAGCCTTTTCAGAATCAGAATGCTTTTCATTTGCCAACTGATTTTCTAAATTCTGTATCCTAGTGTGGTTCTTGGTCTCATATTGTCGAGCCAATATGCCCCAAGCCTCATGTGCTTTAGTAGTATGTTGAACTAAAGTAAGCACAGAATCACTTACACTAGTGACAATCGCACATAATGCATCAGCATTCCGCCTCTTCCAAGCTCGTAGAAGATCTGGATCTGGCTGAATCATCAATCTTGAATTTGCTGGATCTTCAACTGGTATAGGCTCTGGATCCAATCCCATCGGTCCCATGACAGTGTCAAGTAATTCATAGGAGTCCAAAATTGCAGAAATTTTGAACTTCCAGAGTGTATAGTTGGTTCCATCCAGCTTCCCTTCAGTGAATGCAGGTGGACGAATTCGAATAGGTGCAGCATTAACATTAGGTGAAGCACCAAGACTAGTGTTCGACGATGAAGCCATCATGTAATCACTCGAATAATCTACTGATATTCTAGTCTGCTAGTAGGCTAAAATAATGATACTTCTCAAGCTATTCGAACCTTACAGCTCTGATACCATGTAAGACAATAGTTACGCAATATAACACAGGAGCAATAGCAGAGAAGATAACAGATATAGGAGAATCTCAACAATTTTCTACTAGCAGCAAGTACAAAGATGATGGCGTTGTCCACCCGTGCGCTCTCAAGGTAGAGCTTAAATGGTGATCTAGACAACTCTAGATAGGGAGATACAAGGTAGAGGTATGCTGGCTCAACTCGGTGTCTTAGGTAGTGCAGAAGTCATGTATATATAGGATCATGGGTGGCCTGCCATGGACGGCTATACATGGGCGGTAGGGCGTGGGCGGCCACCGCCCGCGTAATTGCCATACACGGCTTAGACTGGTTGAACCGACCTAACAAATATAAATGATTTCTGACTCCGACAGGGAATATTCCATGGAATATTCCCTTTACCGTCGCTGGTAACTCCCTGGTAACTCCCTTTCCTTATAATATCTTACATGGTAACTCCCTTTGGGGACCCTGGTAACTCCCTTTCCTTATAATATCTTACATGGTCCAATATGACCTTCATCCAACATTCAAGTTGGGATTCCCATCAATAGGGTAATGCACGCTTGGCTTCTCCTCATAAAGGGGGCCTTACAAAATGTGCATACAATCATGAGGGGTAGACATTGATCATACTCTAACAATAGACTCATGCATTTTCAAAGCAATGCTTGAATCAAAATTCCGAGAACTGTAAATGAGATTTTGCAAGAAAAGGGTGTGATGCATAAATACGATTACTAGAATGGTACCACTCATAGGTAAGTAGGATGCCTAGAATAGTATCAATGTTATGTATGAATAGTACATTAGAACATGTGAGTTTTATGATGGATTTTACATGGGTAATTATGCATCGATGGTCTCATTCCTAAGTTTTCCACTTTAGAAGTGAACAAAAATCAAGCAATAGAACTTGAGGTCCTTGTCAAAAATTTTAGGATTCCTTTCACGGATTATTCATGAGGTGGAAAGAGTTAAAAGATGAGTCATTTGCTCATGAGTAATAAGAGTGCAACTATGGTCTCATAATAATTTCTCCTTCATTAAAACAAGTACCTAAGAAATTGAGTCCTTCAAAAGTAATGTGAGGGAAAAGTCCTTCAAATTAGACAATAAGTTTAGGAATTTTTCCTACCATATGAAAGGACGACCTTATGTTTTCATAATGTTAAAATTTCTAAGAATTTGATCTCAATTAATCCACGAGCTTTCCCAACAAGAAAGAGAAGTTTGTGAATATGGTAGTACAAGTGAATAAAGTTTCCCTTATGACAAATTCCTAGTTGAACTCGACGAATATCATTTGATGGTAATTGAGAACTCTACTTAAATATAGTTTTTGGGCGAAGGACATATCAATTAAATAGGAAAAGCAACATCTTCTAGGTAATAGATGTTTAACCAAGTAGTAAAGTTGTAAATAAAGCAACTTTATGGCATGCTATGGTTTTAGAATTTTTGGATCCCAAGAGTTGGTTGTAAACCACCAAGTTCGATGCATCATAAAAAGAAATCCACTTCTCTAAAGGAAAGCATGAATCTCAAAAAATTTCAAGTTATGTAGTGTGCAAGCATGGTTACGGTGGCTAAGTCAATGGAAGGTAGAACATAACTTTAAAGGTATTTCTTTAACATGAATTAAAATGGTTTCTTACAATTTACTAGTAGAGAGATTCCTACAAAATCTCTAGGGTAGCTAGTTAAAGCTTAAATCATAGAGGAATCTACTAATTGGGTGAGTAAGAACCAAAGAGGTCCACAATATAAGGAATTCATATAACTAGGAACTATGATGGTTTTCTTTGGAACAATTTAGAAACGATGGATTGGTGGTTACTTCCATCAAATGGTTTCAAGCTTCTAAAACAAAGCACATGTCCAGTACAAGATCGTGGAAGCACTTGAAACTTTAATAACCTTTCTTCAAATACTTGGCAAAGATAAATGATAAATTTAAAACCCTTTCTTCAAATACCTTTGTAGGATTTGAATAAGAAGGTGCTCGATAGATATCATCCACATGTTAATGATAATATAAAGTATGGTTTTATGGGACTTCAGATTTTCTACTCACATTGATTTAGGAAGGATGGTATGGAACATCAGTTGATAAAATACACTAAAATCTTGATTTCATAGATCTTTCAATTTTCCTTCTAGAAACATAGTGTGAGACAAATTAATTTAAAGCACGTTAGCATTTTCGATGTTTACACAATGTTTTGGTATTTCCTTCATGCAAAGAGTTTCTTCTTCCTTCCTACATTCCGAAAGTATGCCTTGAGATTCTTCTTCTTTGGGTTCCTCTTTGATCTATCAAAAGATCCTTTTCACTTTACATTGGCAAAGAATGCCAGCATATTTTGAGCACTGATAATTTTTAACATAAATTCCATCCTCTATGAACATTCAACGAAACTCCTTAAATGTGAGAGGAAAGGTTAAAGATCACTAGGTCATGGGAACTCACACTAACGTATCCTATTGTATAGATGGTCACCTCTTCTCTTAGATGTATTATCCACTTGATGAAGCTACTAAGCTAGTGCACTTCTAGATTCTCCTCTTTTTTCCAAGAAACTTCACGAGATTTTGAATTTGTATGTGGCCCTTAGTTTTAAATTTGGGATACAATACTTGCATCCTTTCTACAATTTCATTCTCCGATGAACTAAACTAAGAATCGACTCACTCACAATCGTACCAATTGCATGTAATTCATATGTTTTCCACCTCCTCCACCCTCATATACGCTCTCAATTGAGCTGAACAATTACTATTGAGTTTCTTGGGTGTTGTGTTGAAATAAGCTTGGGGTTAGTCTTGCTCTTAGCAAGATATTATCGAGTAACTCACATGTGTTCATAGTCATTGAGAGTTACAACCTCCACAATGTGAATACGAAGTCAAATAGTAAAAACAAAAGAAGATGAGAACTACACTAGTGGATGTGAAAGATTAAGTCAACCGTAAGCTACACAACTAATATAGAAGAAGGTTTTATACATCTAACAAGAAGTTCTCAATAACTATAAGGCCCCTCAAAACTTCGATCGTATATAGCAAAGTAATTGAAGAAGAGGAATGGCCATAGTAGAAGTGGAGAGAATATATATAATAGGAATTGAAAAACTTATCATGAACAAATAAAGTAGAGACGAAATTATGGACTCTTGCATTTTCAAAGAAGTGCTGAATTAAAAATTCGGAAAAATGTAACTGCGGTTTTGCAAAACGATTTCTAAGAAATTATCTCCCAAGGATTGATAAAATATACTAAAATCCTGATGTCTAGAGTACTAACAAAGTCATCTATGAATGGTACATTTGAACATGTGCATGTATAAGCCAGCCATGGCTGGGTGAATGAGAGGACGTCAATGCTTGAAGTGCTCAATGGATTTTCTTTCAATAGATATATGCTTTCATATCTGATACTAACTTTCAATAACTTGCACTATAATTTTATGTGATAAGCTTATGTCATCTCATGACAATGCCATATGGAGTCGTCTTCAAATTTTGGGTCCCAACTTTGGAGTATAGAAAATGCCCAAGTAGTTGTTGCAAGCGCATAGAGCTTGGAGGTTGTTCGTTTCCTATAGCTAATAACGCACAATGAGGAACTAGTTCATGAGATCTCCTTAGTTGGGCATCCAGAAGGCTGAGAATGATGGTGTGTGATAATTTCGATGTGAACTAGACCATCCAAACTAGCAATAGTCACATGCGTAAGCAACAATGTTACCTGGCAGTCCTAAGTGTATTCACACACTTCATTACCAAAAGATATCAAAGGCTACCAAGAAGCTTTTAAGTGTCCACTCGATACGACTGAAAAGATGTCTTCAAAAGATGATACCATGCTTTGTGATTATATTACTCTTTAAACGAAAACCATACTAACCATTCTGTTACCTCAAGAAGTTGATGCAAGCTTGAAATCTATGAATGAGTTCTCACTTCTCCAACCACATATATCTATTTTCTTTTTCAAAAGCAATCATGAATAGCTTGCATGGTTCGTTAGTAGTGAAGCATTCACATAAATTTCAAGCAGGGCTTAAGCTTTCCGACAATGCAAACAGACTCTATTTCTATAATTTGCCGTCATTTGCTAGAAAGGTGGGTCACTTTCCATACGCATCTTCACATGAGTGCCACATGAAATCCATGTGAGAGCCCAAGTGTGTTGCTACAATTCTTGTCATAGCTTATGAGCTACCTTTTGTAAACTGATTGATGAGAGAGAAAGTATGATGCCTATGCCTGTTTTTTAATGGTAACAATGGCACAAGATTGGAAACGATGGCTCTCGAAATGGGAATGGTGACTAATATGTGACTTGATTGGGAAGGGGAGGCTGTGTTTTCATGGCTTCTTCATGCTAGATAAGAAAATGCTTCATCTGCATTATATCTCAACAGGAAAGGAGAAACATGCTTCATCTGCATTATATCTCAACAGGAAAGGAGAAACATCGGTTTAGACAAGAATCCGTGTCTTTTCGATCATCCAACGTTGGATGCAAATGAGCAATTCAGACAAGCGAGTGCACATCAGAGGAGGAGGACGCAACATTATAAACATCATTATATTTGCGCTTAGTAGGATTATAAACATTATTATCTTAGAAAACTCATAACAGAGTTTTCTTTTATTTCATATTGTAAGATTGCACGACGTAGACGACGTCGTCGTTTTCGCCGACCGGGCAGAGCACTTAATATTCCCTTCTTGCCGCTGCCGGTCGTTTGGTAGTTAACTTCTGATTTCTCTCCACCGTCAGCCAATTCACGCCCCTTAAATTGTTCCATGTCAGCTGCACTGACCGCGCCGTGGCCGACTATAAGCATAACTACCATCATCAGAACCAATACGCGGGCAAACGCAAAGATGATCCCATGTCTACAGCCAAAGCTGCTGTTAAGAACTGCAAGATAGATTGTCGTTGGGCGTCTCGACGAGCTTGCTTCATCCCCCTCAGCCTATATATATGAGCCAGCGTTGGCTAGGTAATGATAGGACGTGAACGTGCAGGAAACGCGCATACAATTGAATCTCAGACCTCACCTACCTCTTGGAGCACAGTACGCGCTATCCTCTTCTCACTCCTCGCATGAAAGAAAAGGAGTGCTCGGGTCGAGAGAGAGAGAGAGAGAGCGAGAGAGAGAGAGAGAGAGAGAGAGAGAGAGAGAGAGAGAGAGAGAGGACACATTGCATTACAATGGACGGAATTCACTTGCACATGAAGGAAGGCCGAGAAACTCAACCGACCATTCGTCACCTCCATCAGTTATGACCGAAACATGTGAGAGATACTAAACTTTGTAGGTACAACTGCGAACATCAATAACATTCGACGGTCGCCTCTTGTTTTCTCCATGCGTGAGTTCCTTCGTCCCTCCTTGCGTGAGTCCCTTATGGGTGTTAAACATGTGATAGTTCTTTCTTAAAATAGACTAAATAATGTTATGAGAACATACCTCCAAAAGGTTGAAATGGATCGCCTATATGTTGTAGAATACGATGGTAGACATGGAATTTCAGTAGACTAATGGTATGAGTTGACTTATTGTCCGTCATGTGCGTTGCATGCTTTTTAACGCTCAAATAGCATATGGCATGACGGTGCATCTGTGGATGACACTCAATACGATTAAAATAAAATATCTACTAGAAGTTGACCACAATCAAGTATAGGTCACCATAGAGGTCTTTCATGGGTGATAAATATATAATAATTCTCTCATCAAATATAATACATAATGTTTTGACAGCCCTAGCTTACATACCATATAAAGGTTTCAATAGATCCTCTAGGTCTTGTAGAATTCAAAGGAAGACATCGACCACAATCAAGTGGGTTGCTTCATATATTGAGGTTCTTTTGCTTACGTGTTTTTTTAAGTCGGTTTTAAATCATTCTTTTGGCTACCTTGAACTTGAAATTCACCGCAAGCATCATTCCAAGACTTGACGATACCTACCATTTTAGCTCCAATGTCCCATAACATGCTACCTTAATCCATTGTCCGATCCTTCCTTAATCCTCAATGTCCCATAACCATATGAGATTTCACCATTGAGGGGGGAGAGACATAGTCCTTCACCACCTATCGAGATTGATGATCAATGAATTTGAAGTTGAGCATGTCCTAGATTCCAGAATATCCTGAGGAAGATTGGAATACCTTATTCATTGGAAAGGGTATGGCATCAGTGATCGTACTTGGGAACCTGTAGAAAACCTTCAAAGAGCACCAATCAAGATTCAAGAATTCCATAAGAGAAATCCAAGGAAGTCGAGACCAGATAACATGACTGCTCCTCGTGGAACTCATTGCTTGAGGGGGAGGTGATGTCATGGACAAAGGAAACCATCATGAACCTTATATTCCATGCGAAACCTGTATCTCATGATTGGTTTACAACTAAGAGAAACCGATGCTTCCATTATGTTCGAAACATGCCAAAACCCTAAGGTCCACTATCTACTTACCTGATTCGGATATCCAGAGCTTTTGTTTCGAATTGATAACATCATCATATCTACACCTACGGTCCTGGGTTGTTGGACTTCTTGTGTCAGCTACATATTCCTGTGCTATTTTGCCTATGTGGGTTTTCTTGTAATCAGAAGTATATTTCAGAAATCTTGTCTAGTGCTCCCCTGACAAGACATTCCTTCAAAATCTCTAGGGTAGCTACTTAAAGCTTAAATCACAGAGAAATCTACTAATTGGTTGAGTAAGAACCAAAAGGTCCATAATATAAGGAATTCATATAACTAGAAACTATGATGGTTTTCTTTCCAACAATTTAGAAACGACGGATTGATGGTTACTTCCATCAAATGTTTTCAAGCTTCCAAAACAAAGCACATGTCAAGTACAAGATCGTGGAAGCACTTGATTCTTTAATAACCTTTCTTCAAATACTTGGCAAAGATAAAGGATAAATTTAATACCCTTTCTTCAAATACTTCTATAGGATTTGAATAAGAAGGTGCTCGATAGATATCATCCACATGTTAATGAGAATATAAAGTATGGTTTTATGGGACTTCAGATTTTCTACTCACACTGATTTAGGAAGGATGGTATGGAACATCAGACTTTGGAAGGTAGGTATTTTTTTGCATTGCAATGATCCTTGAAGAACGAGTCCCCATGCGGATTGAAACTTCAAAGGTGAATTTCAAGCTGAATACCTCTAAGAAATTTGTTTGAGTCTCCCGAGGATTGATAAAATACACTAAAACCCTGATTTCATAGATCTTTCAAATTTCTTTCCAGAAACATAGAGTCTGAGACAATTTCATTTAAAGCACGCTAGAATTTTGGATTGTTTACACAATGTTTTGGTTTTTCCTTCATCCAAAGTTTTGTTTCCTCCTTCCTACATTCCGAAATTATGCCTTGAGATTCTTCTTCTTTGGGTTACTGTTTGATCTATCAAAAGGTCCGATTCCCTTTACATTAGCAAAGAATGCTAGCATATTTTGGGCACTGATGATTCTTAACATAAATTCCATCATCTACGAACATTGCACGAAACTCCTTAAACGTGAGAGGAAAGGTTAAAGATCACTAGCTCATGAGAACTCACACTAACGTATCCTATCGTGTAGATGGTTACCTATTCTCTTAGATATATTATCCACTTGATGAAGCTACTAAGCTGGTGCACTTCTAGATTCTCCTCTTTTTTCCAAGAAAATTCACGAGATTTTGGATTTGGATGTGGCTCTTAGTTTTAAATTTGGGATTCAATATTTGCATCCTTTCTACAATTTCGTTCTCCGATGAACTAAACTAAGATTCGAGTCACTCACAATCGTACCAATTGAATGTAATTCATATGTTTTCCACCTCCTCTAACCTCATATACGCTCTCAATTGAGGTGAACCATTACTATTGAGTTTCTTGGGTGTTGCGTTGAAATAAGCTTGGGGCTAGTCTTGCTCTTAGCAAGATGTTATCGAGTAACTCACATGCGTCCATAGTCATTGAGAGTTATAACCTCCACAATGTGAATATGAAGTCAAATAGTAAAAACAATATAAGATGCGAAGTACACTAGTGGATGTGAAAGATGAAGTCATCCGTAAGCTACACAACTAATATAGAAGAAGGTTTTATACATCTAACAAGAAGTTCTCAACAACTATATGCCCCCTCAAAACTTCGATCGTATATAGCAAAGTAATTGAAGAAGAGGAATGGCCAGTGGAGAGAATATATATAGTAGGAATTGAAAAACGTATTATGAACAAATAAAGTAGAGACGAAATTATGCACTCCTGCATTTTCAAAGAAGTGCTGAATTGAAAATTCGCAAAACTGTAACTGCGGTTTTGCAAAACGATTTCTGAGAAATTAGTTTGATTCTCCCAAGGATTGATAAAATATACTAAAATCTTGATGTCTAGAGTACTAACAAAGTCATCTATGAATGGTACATTTGAACATGTGCATGTATAAGCCAGCCTTGGCTGGGTGAATGAGAGGACGTCAATGCTTGAAGTGCTCAATGGATTTTCTTTCAATAGATATATGCTTTCATATCTCATACTAACTTTCATTAACTTGCACTATAATATTATGTGATAAGCTTATGTCATCTCATGACAATGCCATATGGAGTCGTCTTCAAATTTTGGGTCCCAACTATGGAGTATAGAAAATGCCCAAGTAGTTGTTGCAAGCGCATAGAATCTGGAGGTTGTTCGTTTCCTACAGGAAATAACGCACAATGAGGAACTAGTTCATGAGGTCTCCTTAGTTGGGCATCCCCAAGGCTGAGAATGATGGTGTGTGATAATTTCGATGTGAAGTATACCCCATCCTTGTGAGGCGTCATATGTGGGGCTAACCTAGATCTAAGGGGAAAATATGGCTCTGATACCCCACTATAATATATGAGCAACCACAACTACAAGCTACTCAAAGACGAACCCTAACTGCAATCATAAACATATGTATCATTCAACTCTTGGAGTCATTTATGGCTTCGACTTAGCCTTAAATTAAACTTCCAAGAAGCTTTTAAGTATCCACTCCTCATCGACTCAATCCAAAAGAATCAAGAGTCAAATATAAATTACCATTCAAGAGTCCTAGCAACCATCCAAACTAGCAGTAGTCACATGCCTAAGCAAAAATGTTCCCTCGGAGTCCTAAGTGTATTCACACACATCACTACCAAAAGATATCAACGGCTACCAAGAAGCTTTTAAGTGTCCACTCGATACGACTGAAAAGATGTCTTCAAAAGATGATACCATGCTTTGTGATTATATTACTCTTTAAACGAAAACCATTCTAACCATTCTGTTACCTCAAGAAGTTGATGCAAGCTTGAAATCTATGAATCAGTTCTCACTTCTCCAACCACACATATCTATTTTTTTGTTCAAAAGCAATCATGAATAGCTTGCATGGTTCGTTAGTAGTGAAGCATTCACATAAATTTCAAGCAGGGCTTAAGCTTTCCGACAATGCAAACAGAAACTCTATTTCTATAATTTGCCGTCATTTGCTAGAAAGGTGGGTCACTTTCCATACGCATCTTCACATGAGTGCCACATGAAATACATGTGACAGCCCAAGTGTGCTGCTACAATTCTTGTCATAGCTCATGAGCTACCTTTTGTAAACTGATTGATGAGAGAGAAAGTATGATGCATATGCCTGTTTTTTAATGGTAACAATGGCACAAGATTGGAAACGATGGCTCTTGAAATGGGAATGGTGACTAATATGTGACTTGATTGGGGAGGGGAGGCTGTGTTTTCATGACTTCTTCATGCTAAATAAGAAAATGCTTCATCTGCATTATATCTCAACAGGACAGGACAAACATGCTTCATCTGCATTATATCTCAACAGGAAAGGAGAAACATCAGTTTAGACAAGAATCCGTGTCTTTTCGATCATCCAACGTTGGATGCAAATGAGCAATTCAGACAAGCGAGTGCACATCAGAGAAGGAGGACGCAACATTATAAACATCATTATATTTGCGCTTAGAAGGATTATAAACATCATTACCTTAGAAAACTCATAACAGAGTTTTCTTTTATTTCATATTGTAAGATTGCACGACGTAGAGGACGTCGTCGTTTTCGCCGACCGGGCAGAGCACTGACCGCGCTGTGGCCGACTATAAGCATAACTACCATCATCAGAATCAATACGCGGGGCAAACGCAAAGATGATCCCATGTCTACAGCCAAAGCTGATGTTAAGAACTACAACATAGATTGCTGTTGGCTAGGTAATGATAGGACGTGAACGTGCAGGAAACGCGCATACAATTGAATCTCAGACCTCACCTAACTCTTGGAGCACGGTACGCGCAATCCTCTTCTCACTCCTCGCAGGAAAGAAAAGGAGTGCTCGGAAAGAGATAGAGAGAGAGAGAGAGAGAGAGAGAGAGAGAGAGAGAGTGAGAGAGAGAGAGTTGATTGAAAGGAGACATTGCATTACAATGGACAGAATTCAGTTGCACATGAAGGAAGGCCGAGAAACTCAACCGACCATTCGTCACGTCCATCAGTTATGACCGAACATGTCGCCTCTTGTTTTCTCCTTGCGTGAGTTCCTTCGTCCCTGCTTGCGTGAGTCCCTTATGGGTGTTAAACATGGAATAGTTCTTTCTTAAAATAGACTAAATAATGTTATGAGAACATACCTCAGAAAGGTTGTAGAATACGAAGGTAGACATGGAATTTTAGTACACTAATGGTATGAGTTGACTTATTGTCCTTCATGTGCGTTGCATGCTTTTTAACACTCAAATAGCATATGCCATGACGGTGCATCTGTGGATGACACTCAATACGATTAAAATAAAATATCTACTAGAAGTTGACCACAATCAAATATAGGTAACCATAGAGGTCTTTCATGGATGATAAATATATAATAATTCTCTCATCAAATATAATACATAATGTTATGACAACCCTAGCTTACATACCATATGAAGGTCTCAATAGATCCTCTATGTCTTGTAGAATACAAAGGTAGACATCGGCCATAATCAAGTCGGTTTAAACCGTTCGTAAGTGTTTTTTAAGTCGGTTTTAAATCATTCTTTTGGCCACCTAGAACTTGAAATTCATCTTCAAATTTTCAATCGCTATGGGGATTTGTATTCACCGCAAGCATCATTCCAAGACTTAAGGATACCGACCATTTTAGCTCCAATGTCCCATAACATCCTTCCTTAATCCATGTCAATAAATTAGTTGAGGTCCTAAATAACCATACTTTATATTCTCATCAATGTGTGGATCATATTCAACCTAAACTCCATATCGTTCCCCATAAAGTATCTTCTTGCTGAGAGCTTGGAGAACAATAACGCATTACCCTTATCGCCTATCTTCACTAGACATCAAGTGGTGCGAATAGAACATCGTTATATCATCTTAAACTTGACATTTATTCGTAATGGATGCGTCAAACCATTTGATCGAAGTAACCAACTACTGGTCTTGTCTGAGTTCTTTAAAAGAAAACCAATATCGTTGTCAAGTACATGAATTACTTATATTGAGGACCTCTCTCATTCTTACTCAATAAATTTGTAGCAACAAAAGTTTTAGTTACTTCATTTCTTTAGATTACTTTTTTTATTGAGTCCTTAATTAGCTACTCTAGGGATTTTGATGGTAGTTCTATAATAGTTAAATTTACGGAACCACTTACACATTTGGATTCCACCTTTAAGAAATCCATTTAAGTTTATGTTTTTACATCCCATACAATTGACCATTATTACCACAACTGCACACTACCTAATTAGAAGTTCAAATTTTTCGGAATTCCATACTATCCTTTAGAGAGGTGTGTTGGCACAATTTATCTAACTTTGTTGTTTGCATCCAGCTTTAGGGATGCAAATTTATATATCCATAGCATGCTGTAACATTGAAATCTAAACAAATTACAACTTAGCTAAATGTTCCTTTCCTCGAAGGTGTTTTGGTTTATATTTGATATGTACATAAAGAAAAATCTAAGATATGTTTTGGTTTATAAGATATGTACATATTTGATATGTTTTGGTTTACTTGCACTTACATATTCATGATATTGTAATCGTTGTTGGAAAAGCTCATGATATAATGGCAATCTGTTATACAAACAATGTCAAATACATCCTAATCCAAGATCAATCTAAGAGAGACAACGGTCTAACTTACTCCAAGATTGTAACTAAACTCACAAAGGGCGAGAGATTGACCTATCCACTCCACCAAATTCACCCATGTATATCTATAACACAAGGGGAGAAATTCGACAAGAGACTACAAAGTATGTAAATCACATATCTTGTATTCCAAAGACTTCTAACCTTAGAACGCACATGAAATATAATGGGACTCATATCGATTAGAATTATTCCTCTCAAGCATGTATGTGCATATCCACAGGCTTGAGAGTCCTCCGTAAGGGCTAAATACCATGACCTTTGGAAATATAAATCCTAAGCATCGAAACCTTTCAGTTGGAGGTAAATAAATTCAAAAAGCTCAAGAATTCAAATAGCTAACTTTCAAGAGTAATCTCATAAAAAATGATAAACGACACAATGTGAATAAAGTTTAATAAGTAAGAGCATCATCCGGATTTTCATTCACTGCAACAGAACTCAAACCAGTGAGGAGTAAAATTTCTAAGGATCCGATTTGAATTAATCAAGGAGATTTGCCTTCAACTAATAGAAGTTTGTGAAATGGTAGAACAAGTGAATGTAAAATGCCGTTCTAAAAATTTTATAGTTAAACTCAACAAACTGTTGTCAGGATCTTGCTCACGCGCATACAGAGATTACGGACGCAGAAAACACACAGAAAATAGAGGCAACAAGAGACAAGATTGAACGCAAGATTGGGTCCATCCTTGCAATCGTCGCGAGCGCCTTCCATAAATAAGAAAGAGAGAGAACTTGAGTACAACTCCAAGAGATGGTGGAGTGGTCAAAGTACTTCCCTTGAAAGTAGGAGGTTGTGGGTTCAAATCCTCCTACCTTAGGGACTCTAAACCTCTCTATTACCACTCAAAAATTAAAATTGTCTCGCGCGTAGCCAACGGCTGCCAACCGTCGCCAAGGGAGCCTTGGGTGCCAATGTTGCCAATGTATTGCCTAAGTTATTGCCTAAGTTCTTTGCCTTAGTGGACGCCTTGGAGTAAGCCGAAGGAGAAGACGTAGGTGAAAACGTAGGTTCTGGTTCTCGATCAGAATAAGAAACAGAAACAGAAACCGAAACCGAAACCAAAACCGAAACCGAAGACGGAGATGGAGATGGAGATGATGGAATTCAGAATCGCGAACAGAGAACAGAACCCTCTGTATTGACACGTGCAGAGCTCTGATACCACTGTTGTCAGGATCTTGCTCATGCGCATGCAGAGATTACGGATGCAGAAAACACACAAAAAATAGAGGCAACAAGAGACAAGATTGAACGCAAGATTGGGTGCAATCTCCCCCCATGCACTCTGTTTCGACAGTCCACAGAGTGCATGTATTTATAGGAATTTTGATTACGTCGAAAAGAGTGGTTACAAGAGGGCGGCTTCAAAAAGTAGGCGTGAAACTAAAAGTTGATAACTTTTACAGAAAGCCATTGCTTTCAATAACAGAAACTACGGCCTACAATGACCCTTATGCTAACCATTACTTTTCTAACAATAGAACCTTCTACGCAGGTTTATTTACAAGCTAAATAATAATTTATTCGGATCATTGATGTCGGCCCTTTCACGCCTTGCACGCTCCTCACGAACCTTCAGCTGCTATAGACAAAACATCAAAAACATATTAATACATTAATAATTTAACATTTTAACAATGCCTGTTCAATAATATACAACACAAACATCATGGGATGATAAGTTAGAAGAGTTTTTAAGTATATTTCCTTTGTGAAGGACATATCCATCCAATAGGAAAACAAGCATATTCTAGGTAATATATGTTTAACCAAGTAGTAAAATTGTTAAGAAACCAAGTTTACTGCATGCTATGGTTATAGAAAGTTGGGATCCCTAAATTTGGTTGTAAACCACCAAGTTAGATATATCATAGTAACACTTTCCTTCTCACAAGGAAAATATTAAATTTAAATAAGTTTTAATTATGTAGTGTGCAACCATGTTTACGATGGTTAAGTGTACTAAAGGAAGAACATAACCTTAAAAGGATTTCTTTAAGTTGAAGTAACTACGAATCTTCTTGCTAAAAACTGGTTGAGTAACAAAAAAAAATTTGAGAATATAAGGATTTCACGTAACTTAGAGCTATACTGGGTTTCTTTTGAAGACCTTAGAAATAAGGGATTGATGGTTACTTCCATCAAATGGTTCCAAACTTCCAAAATAAAACACATTTCATAACCATCACCCGAATCATATTAGCACCCATCAATGCTCTCTCATGAAACGCATGTCTATGATCCCAGCTAATTGGTTTTCTTAGTAGTGTAGTGGAAATGCTTCACTACTGAATCAAGTGATGTGCATCATTGAAACAAGTCACTCTTTGAGTATTACTCATGATACCCCCATAGTCTCCTATTCATGTTCTGAGACTCTTTTGAAGGTATGTAAACCTTGACAATCATAAATGTATCTCCCATAATTCTTTATGAAACTTCGTAATGCCTATAGGATTTCTTGTGCATGTTCCCATTGGTATAGGTATATCTTCTTCCCTTTAGCAATTCTATGGTCTAAGTCCATAAGGATTATGTGCAGGGATCTGCTTTATAATGAACTTGCTTTATCTAAGACTCTTTGATAGTCGTGAGTCCATCAAGTACATGCTTACAAGCATGGTTATACCCTATTGATTTTCGTAGTGAACACATGTTAGTATCCATAAAATTCTTACCTAAAGCTACGTGTGAATATAATGAGATGAGATGGGAATAATTTTGATAGCATTTTCCCAAGGAAAAGAACTTCCAAAGAATTTTCACCATAATATAAATCATAAGACCCTTTGGGCCAATGGCACATAGGCCATCAATTATGACATAGGGTTTCGAAAGCCCATGGCATGCAAGCTATATGCTCAAATACAAACTCCATAACTTGCCAAATCATAAAATGCTAGCAACCACATTTTGCTTGCATAGCCTTGTACTTTCTGCAATTATCTATCTTGGAAACCATCAAAATTGTACACCTAGTAAGTTAATCCATATTTTAGACTTACAAAAATGACCAACTTTGATGTGTGCACTCCAATCATATATCCATGCATGTACATAAAAAACATGCCAAAACATAAAACATGAGGCTGATAAAATATAAGCAATACATCTTTGAATGATTTGATGTTGGAAATGCATGCATTCAAGTCTTTTTTATGAGGTTTGAGATCTCTGCACTTTTCTCTCTAGGTCCTATAAGAAACTTTGAATTTCAGACGGCATCTGATCACTTCCCAAAACATGAAGCATGGTCAAGTGATTAACACAAAAATGCAAATATACCAAATATTACATAGGTTATCCATTTATGGACCTGAAAAGAAAATTTTATATCTAAAAGTGACCACAACGCAAGAGCTTCAAAGAGCAATTACTTCAATCACCTTTTCGGTTTCCAAGATATGGCTCCCAGAAGGTAGTTTGCAAAAAATGTTGAGAATTGCACACCAGAGCTAGAAGAGTACACTATTTCCAAAAATTATTTTAATAAAATAAAACTTAATCTTGTGCTCTTTGAAAGGAACCATAGCATATCCAAGTTAAAATTCTCTAGCTCAACATATGGCCTCACCGAACATGACATGCCAAACTAGTGGACTGGTGGAGGTGCTAGACAAAAGTGTGGAAATGTGAGTTTTGAAGTGCCTAAAAGCATTCTTCTAAAAAGAAAATCCTAAAATTCTATCAGTAACTTGAAAAACTAAGATACAAAGATGCTTTTGAATATTCTTACATTTCCTTATCCTTTCGTCTTGAATGCTAATTTGTTTCTCAAAAAAGACACAAACCAAGTTTGTTTTCTAGTTGCATGCAAAAAACGTAAATGGAATACTTTAACAAGCTTCTAACCCATTCCTTATGTGGGTTTTTCTTCAATTTTATAAATTTTTTAGATGATATATACTCCATAATTCATGTATGTTTGCCCTTTTCCATAGAAAACCTCTTTAATGATCTCTTTTCTGGCTCCCAAAAAGTGGATATTTGCTAAAATTAGCACTTTAATTCTTCTCCAATAAATGTGGAAAGGAGATCTTTGGGGTTGTAAAGTACCTACTTAACTAATGATTTTCATGAATCTAATAATTCCATATGAAATTCCATATAAGATACTCTCATTATCTATTCCTTTTCCCATCCATTCATACCTAGAGTACCTCTATTTCCCTCTTCCAAAATGGGAATTTATTAAATTTAGGTGCTGGAATTTTTCTCTAACAATGATGGAAGGGGGTCGTCTACAGCCTCAAACTCCTATATAGTGGGCCGATTTTCGGGTTTCTTGCCTCCAAATGGAATTCGATGCTTAATGCTATATGCATGCATGATGTTTCCCACCAATCTATGGAAAATCTATCCTCCTTTTCCCTTCCCAAAATGTCTATGAATCAAAATAGCCTCGAAAACTTATGTAAAAGTCATTCAAGAGGGCTATTGTGGAGAAATCTAAAGCCTATTATTTGTCGCATTTTAAGGGAATCCTTGAATCTAGATGAGAGCATATATCCCAATCTTCCCATGCACATAATTTTACCTAAAAGATCTTTGCCTAAATCTCATCCTATCTTTTGCCAAAATAGACAGTTAATATGATTACATCCTTAAAATAGCATAAATGTCTTATACATCTTCTTTTATGTAGTATCTTCCTACGGATCTTAATCTTTACAACTCTATATTCCATGGAAATTCCCTTGAAAAATCTCACGAAAACGTGAGAGCAAAATCCTCATTTGTCAACCTCATGAAAAATCCTCATGCCTCAACATCCTTCTCCTCCTTCAATTTGCCTAAGCAAACCCTCTTGTATATAGCAAGTGAATCCATTCACACTATTGGCTTCAGCATATGCTTTACATGTATGTATATATTACTAAGCAATGGTCAAAGGTTGCTCAAGCTCGTGGGCATGTCCTGAAGTGTGTGTCATATTACTACCCATATAGTATAACACCATTGATGCATAATTACCCATGTAAAATCCATCATAAAACTCACATGTTCTAATGTACTTCATACATAAAATTGATACTATTCTAGTCATCCTACTTACCTATCAGTGCTACCATTCTAGTAATCGTATTTACGCATCACACCCTTTTCTTGCAAAATCTCATTTAGAGTTCCCCAAATTTTCATTCAAGCACTGCTTTGAAAATGCATGAGTCTATAATGTCATCATTACTCTACTTATTGTTCATGATAAGTTTTTCCATTCCTACTATATGCATTCTTTCCATTTGTACTAATGCCATCCCTCTTGTTCAATTACTTTTTTCTATACTCTCTAAGCTTTGATGGAGGTTATAGTTATTAAGAGCTTCTTGTTATATGTATAAAAACTTGATCTATATTAACTGTGTAACTTACGGATGACTTTATCTTTTGTATCCACTAGTGGTCTTCTCATCTTCCATTGATTCTACGTTTTGAATTCACATTCACATTGTGGAGGTTATCAATCTCAATGACTATGGACACATGTGAGTTAGTCGATAACATTTGGGTAAGAACAAGACTAACCTTGAGCCTATCTCAACGCAACACCCCCAAAACTCAATAGTAATCGTTCACCTCGATTGAGAGCGTAGATGAGGTTGGCATAGGGGGAACAAATATAAATTGCGCGGAATCAGTACACATTTTTGGGATTAAATTCTTAGTTTACTTCATCAAATAACGAAAATGCATGAAGGATGCACATATTATATCCCAAATATCAAACTAAGAGTCAAACTCGAATCCAAAATGTTGTGAATTTTCTTGAAAATGAGAGGAGAATCTAGAAGTGCAGAAGCTTAACAGCTCCATCAAGTGGATTATATTTCTAAGAGAATAGGTAACTATCTAGACATTATGAAAGATTACTTTGAGTTCTCATTACCTAGTCTTTAACCTCTTCTCTCACATCTCGAGTGTTTCATGCAATGTTCATAGAGGACAGAATTCATGTTAAGAGTCATCAGCATCCAAAGTATGGTAGCTATCTTAGCTAATTTAAAGGTAAAAGGATCTTTTGATAGAGCAAAGAGGAACTCAAAGAAGAAGCAAAACTTCCCAAGAAGAAAGAAGGAAAAGTATGTGCAAACAATCTAAACTACTAAGATGCTTTAAAGTAACTTATGCCAAACTTTATGTTCCTCAAACTTATCTCAAAGATCTATATGCTTGTTTTCCTATTTGATGGATATGTCCTTCGCCGAGGAAATATACTTTGGGAGTGTTCTAAGTTATCATCACATGATGAATGTTGAATTTAACTAGAAAATTGTCATAACGGCTTCTTACATTAACTTGTTACACCATTTTCACAAACTTCTATTAGTTGAAGGGAAAGATCATGGATTAATTGAGATCCAATTCTTCGAAATTTTTACATTTTCAAAACATAAGTTCATCCTTTCATATGGGAGGAAAAATGTCTTAACTTATGTCCCAATTTGAAGGAGTTTTCGTTCGCAACTCCTTAGGTACTTGCTTTAACAAAGAAACAATTATTATGAGCCCCTATTTGCACTCTTATTACTCAAATATGAAAGCATATATCTATTGAAAGAAAATCAATTGAGCACTTCAAGCATTGGCGTCCTCTCATTCACCCAGCCAAGGCTGGCTTATACAAGGTGGAAGGGAGTGAAGCTGGCTCATCTAGATGCTCAACAGCAATCTATTTTGTAGTTCTCAACATCAGCTTTGGCTGTAGACATGGGATCACCTTTGTGTTTCCCCCCCATTTATGGTTCCGATGCTGGTATTTATGGTTATAGTTGGCTACAGGGTGCGCACCGCAGTTATGGTTGGCTACGGGGCGGGCACTGCTGATAGTGAAGGGAAACCAAAAGTTAACTATAAAACGAGAACCTCCTCTCCTCTATCAAGTCATGGAAACACAGCCTCCTCTCCCCAATCAAGTCACATCATAGTAACATAATAGTCCCATAATACTCATTTGACGACTTGTATAGCAAGTGACCCACGTTTATGGAAAAGGGCTCCAAGTGAAAGGAGTAGAGTTTGGAAAGCTGAAGCGTGCTTGAATTTTATGTGAATGCTTAATTACTAACAAACCGTCCAAGAACTTCATGCTTTATTTTGAAAGGGAAAATAGATATATGTGGTTCTAGGAAAAAAAAAGACCTCATTGATAAATTTAAAGCTTCCATGAGCTTGTTGAGGTAAGATAATGGTTAAAATTGTTCGCGTTTGACGAGTAATAAAATAACCAAGCATGGTATCAACTTTTGAAAACATCATATCATTCATAATTAAGAAAATCCAATCACAACACTTTCATTCAATTCAGTTCAATCACAACCCTTTCATTCAATTCAATGTTCAATCACAACACTTTCATTCAGTTCAGTTCAATGTTCAATCAATGTGCAGGAAATCAATTTGATTCATGCATTTAATCATATCAATTTCATTCAAGCATTTAAGGAAATCATTTCTTTGCTAATTTTAAATCCATACATTGTAATGTAGAGGGAAAAAAATACCTGATCCTTGTGTTTTTTTCTTCAAGATGTGGATTCGGACACCGGATGAAGTAGAGGGCTGTTCGTCATAAAGCAAAGGAAGGTGAGTCCATTACGGAGTCCGTCTGTTATGAAGCAGACAAAGTCTCCGGAGTAGAGGAGGATGCAGAGCTCATGCACCTAAGCTCATTCATTGAAAGCAAGCTTCAATAGGATTCCTTTGCGACGCTAACCTCTTGCACCTGAACTCTTTCATTGAAGACAAGCTTCAGTGAGTAATTCTACAGTGCAACGTAGTCGCGACAAAGCGCAGTGTCTAATTGGCGACGGAGCTAGGCATCAATTGCAACTGTGTGTCAATTGCGACAAAGGTAGGCATCAATCGAAGCTCTCGTCAATCGCGATGGAGTTGGGCATCAATCGCGGCTTTGTGTCAATCGCCATGGAGCGCGGTGTCATTCGAGTTTTGTCAATCATGGTAGGGCGGGGGTTGTGCCACGTGTGCCAATCGCGACAGAGGGTTGTGTCAATCGTGACAGCGGGTTGTGTCAATCGCGATAGAGCCAAGCTTGAGGGACATTTTCATTCGTGCCAGAGAGCTTTGGTGGGTTGCGATAGAGAAGCTTTCAACTTGCACTTAAGTCATGTAAATCATCACATTAAATTGAAAAAGTTTAGCGACCTCCCTTCAGCTGTGATGAAGTTGCCTCTACACCTTCTCCCACCACTCCCTAGTTAGATTGCGATCTCCATCATTTGCAAAGGAGGTAGAAGAAACGTTTGTCTCTCTCAAACTTTAAGTTGTAATGAAAGTTATAGTTGGTGTGTGTTGATGGAAAGCTTTGAACCAAGTAAGAAATGCTAGCAAAACTGTAGCATTAAGAAATCCATTAATTGGATTTAACCAAAAAAAAGAAGAAGAGCCACTCTTTTAAGGCTTTCAAATTTCCTAAGACTTTGTCATGGATTTGGCGACCCCCTCCTTTGTGAGAAGTAACCTGGCCCCTCCTCTGGGGAACACCGATAACCTAGCCTCTCTATTGGAGGGGGGATCTTATGCCGCCCTTGGGGCCTCTGAGAGTGCTGAACGCCCCTTGGTCTCCCTCAGTAGATCCGTAATTCTGTCAAATCACGAGGAGCTCAAGAAATTTTTCCTAGTCGGCCAATTGTTTGGCCCTAGGCCCCTGCTCGAAACCATGCGACAATGGCTTCGCAACGAGTGGTTCCCCCGTGCGCTAATTGTTTGTGTCAGTTCTTATCGGCAAGCCACATGTTGCTAGTCTTTGAAAATGAAGATATGGCATTTCAAGCCCTAAGTGTCGGAACCTGGCAACTCGACCGGACCACCCTATGCCTATTCAGATGGTCCCTTGATTTTACTCCCGACAAATCAAAATCGCTTTGGTACCCTCTCAGGGTTGATCTCTCTAACTTGCCATACTTGTTGTACAACTTCGTGTGGGACATTGTTTCTCCTATCGGCAAGCGGTTGGCCTCACGCGAGGACATTGGTGGTCTCATTTATGAAGGTGCAAGACACTCGTTCAACGCTCGGTGGCACCTTTAAATTTGTGTTGAGGTTAACCTCAGCATGCCGCTCCCATCGAAGATCAAAGTGGACTTGGGCGAAGGGGATGTATGGGAGGAAGACATCATTTACAAAAACCTTCCCAATGCATGCTTTTGTTATGGCCAACAAGGTCACAGGATTAAAGATTGCCCTTTGAGACAAAAAGGAAAGAGAAATCAAGAAGCCCCCAGAAACGCTCAAGACAACAAAGGGGCATTGACTCACTCGACGAAGGATGAGGAAGTCAAGGGCCCTCTTAATCGAGAAGCTGATGCAGACGGGTTCATCAAAGTCGGCAGAAGAAGGAAAAGAAGCCCTAGGCCGACTTCTGAGCGAAACATGTTTGTTACCCCCTCCATCAACTTATATTGCAATCTAGAAAAGGAGATCAATGAGTTTGACTACCCAGGTGGGAACCAACTTGACGTGGACACCAACGACAAAGCCCTAGAGATCCTTGACAATAAAGAAACCTCCCAAGAGGGTTACACTACAAGCAAAGAAGACTGCTTTACTACTAGTAACAAAGATAACATGGATAGTGAAAGTTCCATCATGTGATCGACTATTCCAGAAACGGTGTCGAAAACAGTGCCCAGTTCTTCCCAGCAGGAGACATCTCGCAAAGGAAAACAACCTATGGAGTTACCTTGGAAAAGCCCCCACAAGAACCTATTGCTAATTCGGGATCCGATCCTAGTGAAAATAAAGATGAATCCAAGAAAAGAAAGGACAAAGCTTCCTCCCGCAAAGAGGGCTCACTACGTCAATGATCATCATCTCGCTAAATGCTAGAGGGATAACCGACCCCTCAAGAGCGACCATCATTGGTCAATGGCTTCACGACATTAGCCTAAACCCTGAATTTATATGTATTCAAGAGTTTCAAATTGATGGAGAAGACCTCCAAAAACGGCTTAGACATGTCTCCTCGACCCATGTTTGGATTTCAACGGTGCACCAGCGGGGGTCCGGTGGAACGGTAATCGGTATTAATCAATTTTGGTTTCAAAAGCTTGAGAACTCTATTGAAGATGAATGCCATCGATGGATTGCTGTTTCTTTTGGTGCTCCTTTTTGTTTTACTTTAGTTTCCCTCTATGCCCCTAATGGGGAGTTAGAGAGACTGAACACTTGGGCCTCTTTGGACTCGCTCCCCCACAACGTGCTTATTTGTGGTGACTTCAACATGGTGGAGGACCCGATGGACAGATGGATGGGCAAGGGCAGGGTCATCGATTGTCGAGAGAAAGAAACATGGGACAAAACCAAACTTCTCTTGGATTTGGTCGAATTTAAAGATTTGATTGGCTTTTCTTGGTCAAATCTCCAAGCCGGCAAGGAGCTGAGGAAAGCTAGAATTGATAGATGCTACATTTTGCAGAGTTTTATTCATCAGTGGGGCCACCCTTCCCTATCGCAACACACTGGCCTCACAATCTCTGATCACTACCCGATCGTTATCACTTTCCAACCTTCCACCAAGATCCGTAAGGGTCCTTGGTTCCACGCCACTGCGCCCTCCTTCTCTCTCCCCTCCGTCCATCAAGAAATTGCTGATGTGTGGAAGGAGGTGTTCGCCTCCGGCTTGTCCCCAGCCAAGTGCTAGAGAAGTGCGATTGATAAGCCACGACAAATCATGATCAGATCCAAGAAGATGCTTGAGACTATGCGGTGGGCTCGTAGAGAAGATCTACATCATAGACTCTGGAGGTTGGAGGACGAAGTGAACAAAAGAAAATCTCAAGCCGAGAAAGGTCTTTGAAAAATCAGAGCGCTGCTGAGATACGAGGAAGAAATACAAAGGAGAAAATTGCAAATTTTCTTCAAGGAGTGGTGGGCTGGCAAAGCCGACAAACCCACCAAAGAGATGTGCCGTATCCTTAAAAGGAAACATAACAGAGAATCGATCCCGTTCTTGCTAGACTTAAATGGCAATGCATGCAATACAGAAGAAGATAATTTTGGGATCATTGAAGGGCACTTCACGAGACTCCTAGGGACCTCGAACCCCCTCTGCCACCATAGAAGGGACTGTATGGCAGCCATATCTAGGGTTTCCCCCCACGGGCTACCACTCAACCTTCGCTCCCTACTACATACCCCTATCTCTGAAGTAGAAATCCTTGAGGTCATTGATGCCCTCCCTTCTGGTAAAAGTCCGGGACCCGATGGGCTGACTAATGAGTTCTTTAAATCCTTCAAGTTGGTGGTTGCCACCCCTCTTCTTCTGGTTTGGCAAGAGGGGCTCAAGTTTGGCGCGCTTCCTTCTTGTCTCAACAATGGCATTATTGAGTTAATACACAAAAAACGGGAAAAGAATAGAATAGAGAACTGGCGTGCTATTACAATGCTCCAAATAGGATAAAAGATCATTGCCAAAGTCATTGCTAATAGAATCTCTTGCCACTTGAGAGCGTGGTTAAGCGAGGACAAAAAAGGTTTCATCAAAGGCAGGTCAATTTTGGAAACCATTATAGATATCTGGAAAGGTCTTGAATTTGCAAATGAGTCTAAACAAGACGTGGTCTTCCTCAAGATCCACTTTGATAAAGCCTACGACAGGCTGGAATGGGACTATATTCTACAGTCGCTCCAAGATCTTGGATGTATTCAGAAATTCACCAAGATGATCGCGACCCCTCTCGGAAACGCATCGACCCAAATTAACGTTAATGGCAAACTTTCGAAGGTGATCAAACTTAGGAGATCTATGAGACAAGGGTCCATAGATCAAATGGTCCATCTGCACCAGCCATAGAGATAGTGGGGGACTTGGTATCCTCGACATTGGGTGCATGGCTAACAAACTGGCAGCCAAATGGATGATTAAGGCTTGGTGCAACGGGGAGGCCTCGTGGGCCAAGTTGATCTTGAGAAAAAAGAATGAGTTTGCTCTCATGGGTTTCCCAAATTGGAAGAATCTTGACATCTTGACCTTTGCAAAGCAGATGTCTCGCTTGGGACCGACACAAAGTTCGCCTTCTCATGGGACGCGACACATCGAGCTTGCTTGGTCTCAAATGGCACAATGGGAATAGCCTATTAAAAATCCCGAACATCAAAGAAACGATTGACTATTAGGTTAACCTCAACAAGAAGTGGTGCCTATCATGGACGCAGCTTCGGTGGGATATGAAGTTCATGGCTATCTGGCACCCCCTCATAGAAATCAATAAGTCTCTCCTCTTATGGCAAATTCTTCATCATGGAATCTCGACCAACCTTAAGGCTAGAAAATTTTGTGGGATTCGTCCCTGGTGCAAACGCTGCTACCGATCTATCGAAGATCTTTCACACATCTTCTTTACCTGCCCCAACTCCAACAGACTCTCGCACACGGTTGGAAAGAAAATTAGACTTCAAAAACATCTTAGTTTGGCAGCAAGCCCTACTGGGAGAAGCGATGGACTGCTCCGCGACTCTCTAAAACACCATCAGAGGGGAGGTCCTATGGAAAATCTTGCGGGAAAGATGTGCTTTCAACTTCGGTGACTCCCCCAAAGAGTGGTCAATTGAGAAATCGTTGTTCCTCCTTGGCAAAAGGATTGTCAACTATAAGAAATCCCCCCCCTTCAGGCATCATCAAGTACTCCTTTTGATCAATAACAAGCTTAAACCCAAGTGGGCCCCACATGATGGTCATGAGAGGGTGATTAACCTTCTTTATAATGCCGTCTAAGCTCTGTAAAAGCTTCCCCTGCTTTGTGGGATTTGGGGGGTCCCGTGGGCAGTAGTCCCCTTCTATTGTACTTTTCCTTATTTAATTCAAGTCCGGGAGAGTAGGCTATTGCCGAACTTCCTTTATATTACGAAAAAAAGAAGTCGCAATGATTTTGATTTATCCGATGTGACATGCATGGAATTGAAGTACTCATTCTCAACTCACTAACTAATGTAGTGGTAAAGTTGCACAAGCTATAAATCAGTGTAGAAAGTACATTTCCAAACGGTGCGCATTATGTTTTAGGGCAATTACCTTCTCTTCGTACACTGGTACTGAAACCACTATACTATGAATGAGGAAGAATTAGGATCTGTCTTTTTCTTATTTAGCAATTGTATGTAGTTAGAGGAAAAGCAATGCACAGAGCCCAAACCATAGACATTGGCAATACGCATAGTGAATTGACTAATAGATAAGCAATCGAGAATGACAAAAAACAATCCGAGTTTTAGTCTCGGGGATTTGAGCAGAGATTTCATTTACGTAGGGCTGATGACATATCATGAATATGAACTTTATGTATGTAGATCCGAAGAAATTTGAGAATAGAACCATTTAAGTCAAACGTTGAATATGATGTCTATGCAAGGATTCAAAAACAATAAGTCTGGATAATGAATAATGGAAGCGTACAGAAGAAATTTTCTAGGCAAGGATTTATGAAATTTAGTTCTCAGGCTTGACTCATGTGCTACTTTTATGACCCCTTGTTCACTATGAGGTAGGATCTTTTACCCCCCCCCCCCCCCCCCACCCCACATAAGAGTGTGAAAGCTACTATTTCGATAACATTTTTCACTTTTACGAAGGCTCATTGAGGAATTTTTGAAAGAGAACAGGGGTTACGATCCTATGTGCTTCTAGTTTGTGGCATAGAGAGTTTACTCTCAAAGCAGTTTTGATGAGAGAAAAGGGCTTGAAATTACAACCGTTCCTTGAACCTCTCATTTCTCAACCATCAATGCTTATTATATGTTCCTAAACGTATAGATTCATTCTCAAAGCTCATTTTCCAATGGTTTTTATACTTTTTCGAAGCTTGAACTATTGTTTTAGTTAATGTTCATAGAGTTTGGAGAAGAATTTTAAGGTGAAAACATGTATTTAGTGTGTCAAAAACACGTAGTTAAGAAAACCTCACTATCTTTCATCGGATTCTTCTCAGCAAAATCCACTTTTCAAATTCTTTTTCAGCCTTCTAGTATTGCTGTAGTTCCGACTGAATATACTATACAACAACGTTTCTCGGATGGAAAAGGTGCCCAGACATGCTATAATTTCTCAGCTTTTCTCCTTCAATACAACAAGGGATGTTGAGGATATAGTTAGAAATTTATCCTATGGCAAAAATAAGCCTCATGTTTCTTACCCATAAAAAAACATAAAATTTTGAGCCTTATGAATAAGGGAGATTCGATTAATACTTTTCTTGACAAAGAATGTTATATTCCAGAGTCGATATGTGTGCAGCATAAGTACTCTTGAATATATCTGGGAGTGCCAGATTATCGTGTTATATTCCAGAGAGTTCATATGAGGTACCTACTCATGATGGCCAGATGAGTAGAGTGACTTTAGAGAGAACTATAGATGGTGACTACGCAAGGGTTAGAAATAGGCTGGAAGGTGAGTCCCAGACATATCATTCTGTGGAATATAACAGAGAACAGAAATTTGAAGGAACGATTGATTTTTACTGATGAATTCTTGCAAGATAGTGTACTTGTGTGATGTTTTATTAAAAATCTTTGAGAATCATATTAGATTTCTTTCTTCTACTATTCAATTGATGTTGAAAGAAAATACAAACTCCTTAATATTTTAAGATTTCTTTATTTGGAAACTACCATGAACTCATGCCTTTTATTGATGAGTTCTCTTTGCATCAATGGATGTATCCATTGAGAGAAAATTCGGAAGTGTTTATGTGATCTATAAAATTTATGGTTATGGCTGAAAATCGTTCAACATGTTAAATGGTCATCCTCCGTTCTCACCAAGTAGGGGGCAGCGGGGGAGGGAGGAGGGGGGGTGGGAGAAATACATGTGTTCTCATTTGAATCCATTTTTAGTTGAGCATGGGATAAAACATTAGTATATAGTGCCACATACACCTCAAAAAAATGGAGTTTCGAAAAGAAGGCATAGATCTTTTATGAAAATGCCAAGGTTTATCATCAAAAGATAGCCTTACCATAGAGCTTCTCACTTGACTCTGCTATGTTTGAAGCATATGTGCTCTATAGGTCTTCCACCAAAGCATTGCAATCAATCGCTCCATATGAGGCTTAGCATGTTTCAAGGCCATTTGCAGTTCATTCCTCTATCTTTGGTTGTTTGACATGTGCATGAGTGTCTGAAAAACAATGTAGAAAATTCGATGATACATTAGTAAAATGAATTCTTATTGTGTATAGGTTATAAAGAAAAGCCTATTATCTATATCATCCACAAATTAAATGCATTTTTTAAGCAATGATGTGGCTTTTGTTAAAGATGTAGTTCATCCATTACTTTCATGTACCATGGAGACTCTAGTTAGCTTGAAAAATGTGTATGACACTTTGTTGCTTCTTTCTACAGGTGCACAATCAAGTGCTGATCCAAGTGAGGCAATTTCTTACCCTTAATAGGTTCCGAATGATGTGCAGATCATTCCATTTCTTGTGTAGGTCTACATACAGCTTCTTAGAAGTTTAATATAAATTTAACGCAAAGTCATCTTTGACCGATTCCAAGAGTTGAATGATACATATGTTTATGATTGCACTACAAAGATAAGAATACCCATACTTTACTGTTCTCTTATTCTCGTTTCCTAACGCTTTTGTGTACAGTTGACTTATTCTTTCAAAGTGCACACCTTTGTTTTCAACGCATAAATAGCCTATGCCATGATGGTGCATTTGTGGACGACCATGAAAACAATGAACAATTGTGCATGTGCATGTGTGTCTACATTGATGTTTGAAGTTCAGCCATAACTAGTGGACGTGAAGAATGTTAGGTTGCGTTTCTCGTCCACACAAAACACAATTGAATGTCTTCTTTACCATGCTCTCTCTCTCTCTCTCTCTCTCTCTCTCTCTCTCTCTCTCTCTCTTCCTTTCTCTTTCCCCAAGCATACGGTGCTTGAAAAAGATATAGTGTTCCGTGATCGAAAAGGCTAGAGCATACTGAGATCTTAGTTTCAATAATGTGCACTGAGAATCCCTACAACAATTTATTTTTACGTCCTAAGGATAAGTTGTGGCTATAGGCATGGGATTCTTTTATGCTGATAGTCGACTACGGCACATGAAGTGCACTGGACATGCATGGGTAGTGTTGTGAAGTGCAGTGCGATGATGGGAGGAATGCTAGCAATGAATCAATAGTTCTGAAAGAAGACATAGAAGTTGTAGTTTCAAGGACAAAAACGCTTCAAAATGGAATAAAAAAATATAGAAACTTGTCAATAATTGGTACAATTACGTAAATAGAATGTTCGGAGGTGGACATGGGGTAAAGGAACATTGACCAAAGGCTATTGTTCTTTAATAGAAGTGAACCTGTGAGTCAAAAGTTGAAATTTCAAGTAGATTTTTTGCAATAATTAAGTTCACAATGACTTGAATGGAGCTTAGCCCATGCACGGATTCCCCTCTGTTTTGATATAGTCAAATATAGAAATGGCTTCTCATAAAGTGGAAAATCATAGAAATAAAGAGCATGATCGATGAAAATGATCAGGAAGCATGTGCGATTAGTCCACATACTATACCTAGAGAATCTTGTATAAGCATGGGTCCAACTAGAAAGACATGACTTTTAAGGACCTAATGTCATTTGGAAAACCCTTTGAGTTTGTTAAGAAACCCTTTGGAAAGTGTCTCCAAACTATTGTTTGAATACATAAGCGATTTGGATTTATTTACTAACATTCAAAGATTTTTCACCCTTAGGACTGATGTTTTCTAATAGTATTTTATCTACCCTTACCGAGGTCGTTCAAGCCTTTAGTAATCAATGTTATGGAGTGCTATGGATATAGAAATTTGGGATCCCTAAAGTTTCTTGTAAACCAAAAAGTTTTGATAGCTCATTCCAACATACTCCACTTTTGCAAAGGAAACTGATTGATACCATTAGCATCATTTCTAGTAATTATAATGTCCTCCACAAAGACACATATGTAGATAACTTCTGAGTTGGTCTTCTTTATAATTGAAGAGGATGATAGTTGATGGTTACGAGTTTAATGTGCAACATGTCATAAAAATCTAAGAGTCAGAACTTGAAGTAACGCATTACAATTTTTAATGATTAATAGGTCATTTAAGTAGCCACCCTAGAGGTTTCATAGGAAGATCTCTACCAATTAACTCTAAGGAATCACTCATACCTTTGGATTTCACCTTTAAGAAAACTATTTAATCTTACGATTTTATGTCCCATAATCTTAACCACCCTAATCATAGTTCCACGCAACATGATTAGAACATTTAAATTTTTGGACTTCATACTTAAGGCTCAACTAATAGAAGAGTTTAAAATTAGTGATCTTGGGTTGTTAACATATTTTCTTGGATTAGAGCTTGTGTATATGGATTCTAGTATGTTCATGAATTAGAGAAAATATATCCATGATATTTTAGTAAAATTCAAGTTGGAGAATACCAAATATGCAAGTACACCCATGGAATTCAACCATAATCTTAGTTCTCATGAAGGAGAATCTACAGAAGCAAAATACAAAAGTTTGGCAAATGCAACTCAAGAAGCTATGTGGCTCAAGCAACTCTATGCACATTTGGGGTTACACTCTTACACCTCAATAATATTTGGAGACAACACTAGTTCACTTCATTTGGTTGCTAATCTTGTATATCATGCCACAACTAAGCATATTGAAGTGCACTATCATTATGTAAGGGAGTAATTGCTTAGCAAGGATATTCAACTATCCTATGTAACATCTCATTTACAATGTGCAGATATACTCACAAAGTCTTTGGATGGAACCAAGATGAACAGATTCTAATTCATGATTGGTTTGCAGGAAATCAAGAAGGAATGAAGACCAAGCATGTTAGGCTTGACGGCGAGCTGTTAGTGCAATCAAACAAGTCCACATACTTGGTTAATTGGCACATCTCTTATAGAACCTTATGTGATCAACCCCTTGAAAAAAACATTCACATTTAGTTTTGTAAAAGTGTCCTAAAACCACGAGGAAGTTAGGAAGCATCAAACTTTGAAATTCTTGGTTGTTGATTGATGAGAGAATATATCCTATTTTTTAGGATTCACCTTTAGGTAAATCTCTTTGAATTTGAATTCAAATATTGGATCGAATTCCAACTATAAAAAGAGGATGACATGACCGTGATATCTCGACTCCATGAGATCAATTTGATTCGCATCTATTAAGAAATGAGAGCTCATCTCATATCTCATTCACCTCTCAAACATTGTGCAATAGATGATTGCCAATGACATTGTATTTGTATACGATTTAATATACATATCATTATTACATTCTCATTTCACTTCTATATTGTGACTACATCAAAACAGTGACTTTCTAAGAGCTTGTTCTCAGTGTGTGATTGATCCTTTGTCATGATTTAAAGCCTGATATATTCATCATACTATCTAGTATATGAATACAATGTCTCATTATGATTGCTTCTCTAGATCATGAGACATTATCACATCTCTACTCTCTAGTAAGTTGACTATTTCATCCCGTAAATGTCGGAAGGTTCTATGATTTGATAAACATCTTCCTTAGTGTGTAGTCATGATTTTTGATGAAATCACTCATAATTGGTAGATATCTAAGCTAATTAGATATCGCCAAAAGGAATTAAGCTTATTCTTGTTGTGCTCAGAGAATTGTCCAAAACATTGAACAAGTGTATAGACAAGAATAGCAAGTTTCTTAGCAAGCGACATATGTTATTATCTATGATCATTATCTAGGTAAAGAAGCTCACTATACTCTCCAACAATCATTCTTGGTAGGCATGAAGCAAGATCAAGCAACACCGCTTCATCTCTGATGACTATCGACCATCTCCTCCAACATAGATGTGGTTGGGCAGCAAAACCAAACAGTAGATATATGTGTGTGTCATGGTAGGTGATGCTCGACAAACTCATCTAGTCAGGGTATCATAGCAAGCAACATGCACTAGGCAAGGTCAAACTCAAGCTGCTAGGACAAGAGCTCAATGGCTTAATCAAGAGGCCATCATGTTCTGATGTGAAGAATTCAACTTTTGACATTCCTAAGTTTTCCATTTTCGAAGTGAACGAAAATCAAGCAATAGAACTTGAGGTTCTTGTCGAAAAGTTTAGGATTCCTTTCACGGATTATTCAAGAGGTGGAAAGAGTTAAAAGATGAGTCATTTTCTCATGAGTAATAAGAGTGCAACTATGGTCTCATAATAATTTCTTCTTCGTTAAAACAAGTACCTAAGAAATTGAGTCCTTCAAAAGTAATGTGAGGGAAAAGTCCTTCAACTTAGACAATAAGTTCAGGAATTTGTCCTACCATCTGAAAGGATGACCTTATGTTTTCATAATGTTAAAATTTCTAAGAATTTGATCACAATTAATCCACGAGCTTTCCCAACAACAAAGAGAAGTTTGTGAATATGGTAGTACAAGTGAATAAAGTTTCCCTTATGACAAATTTCTAGTTGAAGTCGACGAATATCATTTGATGGTAATTAAGAACTCTACTTAAATATAGTTTTTGGGCAAAGGACATATCAATTATCGGTACACCTAGGAGGCGACGCAGCAGAAAGCCGATTACCCACGCATATACCGACGTTTATACCGATGCATATACCGACGCCTATACTGACGCATATACCGAGGCATATACCGACGCCTATACGAACTCTTTGGTACCGACACACAAACGGACCTTTACACCGGCATTGCGGCAAATAAAGCGGTGTTCATTTTCCTCGGTAAAAACCTCGGTATACCATCAATCTGTTGTAGTTCATTCTAATCGCATTCCTCAGATGAAAAATATGGCTCTGATACCCCCTTATAATATATGAGCAACCACAACTACAAGCTACTCAAAGACCAATCGTAACTGCAATCATAAACATATGTATCATTCAACTCTTGGAGTCATTTAAATATGGCTTCGAGTTAGCCTTAAATTAAACTTCCAAGAAGCTTTCAAGTATCCACTCGTCATCAACTCATTCGAAAAGAATCAAGAGTCAAACATAAATTACCATTCACGAGTCCTAGCAACCATCCAAACTAGCAGTAGTCACATGCCTAAGCAAAAATGTTCCCTAGGAGTCCTAAGTGTATTCACACACATCACTACCAAAAGATATCAACGGCTACCAAGGAGCTTTTAAGTGTCGACTCGATACGACTGAAAAAATGTCTTCAAAAGATGATACCATGCTTTGTGATTATATTACTCTTTAAACGAAAACCATTCTAACCATTCTGTTACCTCAAGAAGTTGATGCAAGCTTGAAGTCTATGACTGAGTTCTCACTTCTCCAACCACATATATCTATTTTCTTTTTCAAAAGCAATCATGAATAGCTTGCATGGCTCGTTAGTAGTGAAGCATTCACATAAATTTCAAGCAGGGCTTAAGCTTTCCGACAATGCAAACAGAAACTCTATTTCTATAATTTGCCGTCATCTGCTAGAAAGGTGGGTCACTTTCCATACGCATCTTCACATGAGTGCCACATGAAATCCATGCGAGAGCCCAAGTGTGTTGCTACAATTCTTGTCATAGCTTACGAGCTACCTTTTGTAAACTGATTGATGAGAGAGAAAGTATGATGCCTATGCCTGTTTTTTAATGGTAACAATGGCACAAGATTGGAAACGATGGCTCTTGAAATGGGAATGGTGACTAATATGTCACTTGATTTGGGAGGGGAGGCTGTGTTTTCATGACTTCTTCATGCTAAATAAGAAAATGCTTCATCTGCATTATATCTCAACAGGAAAGGAGAAACATGCTTCATCTGCATTATATCTCAACAGGAAAGGAGAAATATCAGTTTAGACAAGAATCCGTGTCTTTTCGATCATCCAACGTTGGATGCAAATGAGCAATTCAGACAAGCGAGTGCACATCAGAGAAGGAGGACGCAACATTATAAACATCATTATCTTAGAAAACTCATAACAGAGTTTTCTTTTATTTCATATTGTAAGATTGCACGACATAGACGACGTCGTCGTTTTCGCCGACCGGGCAGAGCACTTAATATTTTCGCTTCTTGCCGTAGAGGTTGTATCCGCCGTGCACCTTCTGCCGTATCCGCCGCTGCCGGTCGTTTGGTAGTTATCTTCTGATTTCTCTCCTCCGTCAGCCAATTCACGCCCCTTAAATTCTTCCATGTCCGCTGCACTGACCGCGCCGTGGCCGACTATAAGCATAACTACCATCATCAGAACCAATACGCGGGGCAAACGCAAAGACGATCCCATGTCTACAGCCAAAGCTGACGTTAAGAACTACAAGATAGATTGTTGTTCGGCGTCTCGACGAGCTTGCTACATCCCCCTCAGCCTATATATATAAGCCAGCGTTGGCCAGGTAATGATAGGACGTGAACGTGCAGGAAACGCGCATACAATTGAATCTCAGAACTCACCTAACTCTTGGAGCACGGTACGCGCTATCCTCTTCTCACTCCTCGCAGGAAAGAAAACGAGAGCTCGGGGGGGGGGGCGGGAGAGAGAGAGAGAGAGAGAGAGAGAGAGAGAGAGAGAGAGAGAGAGAGAGAGAGAGAGAGAGAGAGGGGAATTGATTGAAAGGAGACATTGCATTACAATGGACGGAATTCAGTTGCACATGAATAAAGGCCGAGAAACTCAACCGACCATTCGTCACGTCCATCAGTTATGACCGAACATGTCGGAGATACTAAACTTTGTAGGTACAACTGCGAACATCAATAACATTCCACGGTCGCCTCTTGTTTTCTCCTTGCGTGAGTTCCTTCGTCCCTCCTTGCGTGAGTCCCTTATGGGTGTTAAACATGTAATAGTTCTTTCTTAAAATAGACTAAATAATGTTATGAGAACATACCTCAGAAAGGTTGGAATGGATCGCCTATATGTTGTAGAATACGAAGGTAGACATGGAATTTTAGTAGACTAATTGTATGAGTTGACTTATTGTCCTTCATGTGCGTTGCATGCTTTTTAACACTCAAATAGCATATGCCATGACGGTGCATCTGTGGATGACACTCAATACGATTAAAATAAAATATCTAGTAGAAGTTGAGCACAATCGAATATAGGTCACCATAAAGGTCTTTCATGGGTGATAAATATATAATAATTCTCTCATCAAATATAATACATAATGTTACGACAACCCTAGCTTACATAGCATATGAAGGTCTCAATAGATCCTCTATGTCTTTTAGAATACAAAGGTAGACATCGGCCACAATCAAGTCAGTTTAAATCGTTCTAAAGTGTTTTTTAAGTCGGTTTTAAATCATTCTTTTGGCCACCTTGAACTTGAAATTCATCTTCAAATTTTCAAACGCTATGGGGATTTGTATTCACCGCAAGCATCATTCCAAGACTTAAGGATACCTACCATTTTAGGTCCAATGTCCCAAAACATCCTTCCTTAATCCATGTCAGTAAACTAGTTGAGGTCCTAAATAACCATACTTTATATTCTCATTAATGTGTGGATCATATTCAACCTAAACTCCATATCGTTCCCCATAAAGTATCTTCTTGCTGAGAGACTACAAAGTATGTGAATCACATATCTTGTATTCCAAAGACTTCTAGCCTTACAACGCACATGAAATCTAATGGGACTCATATGGATTAGAAAGTATTCCTCTCAAGCATGTATGTGCATATCCATAGGCTTGAGAGTCCTCCGTAAGGGCTAAATACCATGACCTTAGGTAATATAAATCCTAAGCATCAAAACCCTTCAGTTGGAGGTAAAAAATTCAAACATCTAACTTTCAAGAGTAATCTCATCAGAAATGATAAACCACACAATGTGAATAAAGTTTAATGAGTAAGAGCATCATATCGATTTTCATGGGCTGCAATAGAACTCAGACTAGTGAGGAGTAAAATTTCTAAGGATCCCATTTGAATGAATGCTATGGTTATATAAATGTGGGATCCCTAAATTTGGTTGTAAACCACCAAGTTAGATATATCCTACTAACACTTTCCTTCTCACAAGGAAACTATTGAATTTAAATAAGTTTCAATTATGTAGTGTGCAACCATGTTTACGATGGTTAAGTGTACTAAAGGAAGAACATAACCTTAAAAGGATTTCTTTAAGTTGAAGTTTAAATGCCTTATGAGGGTTCATTAGTAGAGAGATTCCTACAAATTCCCTAGGGTAACTACTTAAAGCTTTCTTAAGAAATGAAGTAACTAAGAATCTTCTTGCTAAAAACTGGTTCAGTAACAAAAAAAAGTTTTAGAATATAAGGATTTCATGTAACTTAGAGCTATACTGGGTTTCTTTTGAAGACCTTAGAAATAAGGGATTGATGGTTACTTCCATCAAATGGCTCCAAACTTCCAAAATAAAACACATTTCATAACCATCACCCAAATCACATTAGCACCCATCAATGCTCTCTCATGAAACGCATGTCTATGATCCCAGTTAATTGGTTTTCTTAGTAGTGTAGTGGAAATGCTTCACTACTGACTCAAGTGATGTGCATCATTGAAACAAGTCACTCTTTGAGTATTACTCATGATACCCCCATAGTCTCCTTATTCATATTGTAAGACTCTTTTGAAGGTATGTAAACCTTGACGATCATAAATGTATCTCCCATAATTCTCTATGAAACTTCGTAATGCCTATAGGATTTCTTGTGCACATTCCTGATGGTGAAGGTATATCTCCTTCCGTTTAGCAATTCTATGGTCTAAATCCATAAGGATTATGTGCAGGGATTTGCTTACTAATGAACTTGTCCACAAGTACATGCTTACAAGCATGGTTATACCCTATTTATTTTCATAGTGAAGACATGTTAGTATCCATAAAATTCTTACCTTAAGGTACGTGTGCATATAATGACATGAGATGGGAACAATTTTGATAGCGTTTCCCCAAGGAAAAGAACTTCCAAAGAATTTTCACCATAATATAAATCATCAGACCTTGAATCTTAGCCTAAATCTCATCCTATCTTTTGCCAAAAATAGATAGTTAATATGATTCAATCCTTAAAATAGCATAAATGTCGTATACATCTTCTTTGATGTAGTATCTTCCCATGGATCTTAATCTTTACAACTCTATATGCCATGGAAATTCCCTAAAAAAATCTCACCAAAACGTGAGATCAAAATCCTCATTTGTCAACCTCATAAAAAATCCTCATGTTCAACATCCTTCTCCTCCTTCGATTTTCCGTAGCAACCTCTCTTGTATATAGCAAGTGAATCGATTCACACTATTGGCTTCAACGTATGCTTTACATGTATGTATATATTACTAAGCAATGATCAAAGGTTGTTCAAACTCCTGGACATGTCCTCAAGTGTGTGCCATATTAGTACTCATATAGTATAACAAAATTTGAATTCTCCGCATCAGAACATCATGGCCTCTTGATTAAGCCATTGAGCTCTTGTCCTAGCAGCTTGAGTTTGACCTAGCCTAGTGCATGGTACTTGCTCTGATACCAATATGATATAAACCATTCTTTTTCTCGAGATCGCTGACAAGATGAGTTTGTCGAGCATGGCCTACCATGACACACACATATATCTACTGTTTGGTTTGGATGCCCAACCAAATCTATGTTGGAGAAGATGGTCGATAGTCTTCAGAGATGAAGTCGCGTTGCTTGATCCTGCTTCATGCCTACCAAGAATGATTGTTGGAGAGTATAGTGAGCTTCCTTAGCTAGATAATGATCATAGATAAGAATATATGTTGCTTGAAACATCATCCACTAATCAGTGGATCAAAACAAATAGGTAGGAATTTATCCAAGGCTAAGGAACTTGCTATTCTTGTCCATACACTTGTTCAATGTTTTGGACAGTTCTCTGAGCACAACAACAATAAGCTTAAATCCTTTTGGGGATATCGAATTAGCTTAGATATCTACAAATTATGAGTGATTTCATCAAAAATCATGGCTACACACAAAGGAAGATGTTTATCAAATCACAGAACCTTCCTACAATTATGGGATGCAATAGTTAACTGACTAGAGAGTAGAGATGTTTTAATGTCTCATGATCTAGAGAAGCAATCATAATGAGACTTTGTATTCATATACTAGATAGTATGATGAATCTATCATGCTTTAAATCATGACAAATGATCAATCACACGCTGAGAAAAAGCTCTCAGAAAGTCACTGTTCTAATGTAGTCATAATAGAGAAGTGAAATGAGAATGTAATGATGATATGCATATTAAATTATATACAAATACAATGTCATTGGCAATCATATATTGCAAAATGTTTGAGAGGTGAATGAGCTATGAGATGAGCTCGCAATTCATAATAGATGCCAATCGAATTGATCTCATGGAGTTGAGATATCAAATGGATCATGTCATCCTCTTTTTATAGTTCGAATTGGATCCAATATTTGAATTCAAATTCAAAGAGTTCTACCTAAAAGTGAATCCTAAAATATAGGATATATTCTCTCATCAATCAACAACCAAGAACTTCAAGGTTTGATGCTTCCTAACTTCCTCATGGTTTTAGAACACTTTTACAAAAGTAAATGTGATTGTTTTTTACAAGGGGTTGATCACATAAGGTTCTATAAGATATGTGCCGATTAACCAAGTATGTGGACTTGTTTGATTGCACCAACAGCTCCCCGTCAAGCCTAACATGCTTAGTCTTCATTCCTTCTTAATTTCTTGCAAACCAATCATGAATTAGAATCTCTTCATCTTGGTTCCATCCAAAGAATTTGTGAGTATATCTGCACATTGTAAATGAGTTGTTACATAGGATAGTTGAATATCCTTGCTAAACAATTTCTCCCTTACATAATGATAGTGCACTTCAATATGCTTAATCGTGGCATGATATACAAGATTAGCAACCATATGAAGTGAACTAGTGTTGTCTCCAAAGATTATTGAGGTGTAAGAATGTAACCCCAAATGTGCATTTGCCAAATGTATATATTTTCTCTAATTCATGAACATACTAGAATCTATATACACAACCTCTTAGCCAAGAAAATATGTTAACAACCCAAGAACACTAATTTTAAACTCTTCTATTAGTTGAGCCTTAACCTGCTTGATACCATTAGCATCATTTCTTGTAATTATAATGTTCTCCACAAAGACACATATGTAGATAACTTCTAAGTTGGTCTTCTTTATAAATAAAGAAGAGTCTTCCTTGCTAGCCACAAAGCTCTGATCGTGCACATAGGTAACAAACATATGGTTCCAAGCTCCAAGAGCTTGCTTTATGCGATAGCTTGCCTTTTTTAGCTTGCATACATAACCTGTTTTATTTTTATTTTCAAATCCTTATGGTTATGCGATATACACTTCTTTTGATATCCATCCATTTAAGAATGCATTCTTGACATCCAAGTGATATAAATTCCAACTCTTAAAAGTAGCAAGACTTACAAAACCCTCATTGTTGGCATCTTTGCCATAGGAGAAAAGGTTTCTTCATAGTCCACTATGTGAGTTTGAGCACACTGCTTTGCCACTAGTCTTGCATTCACACAAATGGCATGAATAAAAGAGAAGAAGAACATACGAAGACTCATGTAATGTCAATTACTAATTGAGGGGGAGATTTTGGAGGTTCCCTCACTAATTGTGCATTAACTCATGAATTATGTGAAGACTATTTATGAGTAAATAAGCGAAGGAAGGAGAAAAATACCATGAATCTTGGACATTCAAACTCATGACTAAAACTCGGATTGTTTTTTGACATTCTTGATAACTTATCTATTAGTCAATTCACTATGCGTATTGCCAACATCTATGGTTTGGGCTCTGTGTATTGCTTTTCCTCTAACTACATACAATTGCTAAGTAAGAAAAAAACATATCCTAATTCTTTCTTATTCATAGTATAGTGGTTTGAGTACCAGTGTATGAAGAGAAGGTAATGGCCTTAAAACATAATGCGCCCCATTTGGAAATGTATTTTCTACACTGATTTATAGCTTCTGCAACTTTACCACTACATTAGTTAGTGAGTTGAGATTGAGTACTTCAATACCATGCATGTCACATCGGATAAATCAAAATCGTTGCGACTTCTTTGGTTTGTGTCCGAATCAACATCTTGAAGAAAACAACAGAAGGATCAGGTATTTTATTCCCTCTACATTACAATGTATGGATATAAAATTAGCAAAGAAATGATTTCCTTAAGTGCTTGAATCAAGTTGATTTGATTAAATGCATGAATCAAATTGATTTCCTACACATTGATTGAACATTGAACTGAATTGAATGAAAGTGCTCTGATTGAACATTGAATTGAATGAAAGTGTTGTGATTGAATTGAATTGAATGAAAGTGTTGTGATTGAGTTTTCTTAATTATGAATGATATGATGTTTTCAAAAGTTGATACCATGCTTGGTGATTTTATTCCTCGTCAAACGTGAAAAGTTCTAACCATTCTCTTACCTCAACAAGCTCATGGAAGCTTGAATTTTATCAATCAGGTCTTTTTTTTCCTAGAACCACATATATCTATTTTCCCTTTCAAAATAAAGCATGAAGTTCTTGGACGGTTTGTTAGTAATTAAGCATTCACATAAAATTCAAGCAGGCTTCAGCTTTTCAAAACTCTACTCATTTCACTGGGATCCCTTTTCCATAAACGTGGGTAACTTGCTATACAAATCCTCAAATGCCTATTATGGAACTATTATGTTACTATGATGTGACTTGATTGGGGAGAGGAGGCTGTGTTTCCATGACTTGATAGAGGAGAGGAGGTTCTCGTTTTATAGTTAACTTTTGGTTTCCCTTCACTATCATCAGTGCCTGCCCCGTGGCCGACTATAACTCTGGTGCGCACCCTGTAGCCAACTATAACCATAAATACCATCATCGGAACCATAAATGGGGGGGGGGGGGGAACACAAAGGTGATTGCCATGCCTATAGCCAAAGCTGATGTTGACAACTACAAAATAGATTGTTGTCGAGCATCTATATGAGCTAGCTTCACTCCCTTCCACCTTTGTATAAGCCAACCTTGGCTGGATGAATGAGAGGACGCCAATTGTTGGGAATTGAACTCACAACCTCCCAGTTAGGAGTGCGATGGGCTAACCACTTGCCCCAAAAGCCATGGTTGAGGATTACTTCCTAATCCTCTCTCTTAAGGCGTGGTTCAACCATCTCCTACTAGGATTATGTGACATTCCTCCCCCCTTAGACTGAGCATTGTCCTCAATGCTCACTTGTGGACCCTTCTAACTCTTGGACCCACTTTCCATGCATGAGTGCTTCCACCAACCTCAAACTCCAGCACATGGACCAAATTTGGACCTATCCCACCCTCCGTGGGTGCCCAAATGCCCATGCCCCTTCATCCAAGGCCAGTTTCACACTCACCACAGATAAGCGCTTTTTCCAAGTGCCCACGAATGAGGCGCGAACCTCCGTCTGGCCCAATTTCTCAACTAGGCTCTGATACCAATGTTGGGAATTGAACTCACAACCTCCCAGTTAGGAGTGCGATGGGCTAACCACTTGCCCCAAAAGCCATGGTTGAGGATTACTTCCTAATCCTCTCTCTTAAGGCGTGGTTCAACCATCTCCTACTAGGATTATGTGACACCAATGCTTGAAGTGATCAATTGATTTTCTTTCAATAGAGATATGCATTCATATTTGAGTAATACGAGTGCAAATAGGGGCTCATAATAATTGTTTCTTTTTTAAAGCAAGTACCTAAGGAGTCGGGAACAAAAACTCCTTCTAATTGGGACAAAAGTTAAGACATTTTTCCTCCCATATGAAAGGATGAACTTGTGTTTTGGAAATGTAAAAATTTCTAAGAATTGGATCTCAATTAATCCATGATCATTCCCTTCAACTAATAGAAGTTTGTGAAAATGGTGTAACAAGTTAATGTAAGAAGCCGTTATGACAATTTTCTAGTTAAATTCAACAATCATCATGTGATGATAACTTAGAACACTCCCAAAGAATATTTCCTTAGCGAAGGACATATCCATCAAATAGGAAAACAAGCATATAGATCTTTGAGATAAGTTTGAGGAACATAGAGTTTGACATTAGTCACTTTAAAGCATCTTTGTAGTTTGATTGTTTGCACAAACTTTTCCTTCTTTCTTCTTGGAAAGTTTCGCTTCTTCTTTGCTCTATCAAAAGATCCTTTTACCTTTAAATTAGCTAAGATAGCTACCATACTTTGGATGTTGATGACTCTTAACATGAATTTTGTCCTCTATGAACATTGCATGAAATACTTGAGATGTGAGAGAAGAGGTTAAAGACTAGGTAATGGGAACTCAAAAACTAATCTTTCATAATGTCTAGATATTTACCTATTCTCTTAGACATATAATCCACTTGATGGAGCTGTTAAGCTTCTACACTTCTAGATTCTCCTCTCATTTTCAAGAAAATTCGCAACATTTTGGATTCGAATTTGACTCTTAGTTTTATATTTGGGATATAATACGTGCATCCTTTATGCATTTTCGTTATTTGATGAAGTAAGCTAAGAATTTAATCCCAAAAATGTGTACTGATTCCGCGCAATTTATATTTCTTCCCCCTATGCCAACCTCATCTACGCTCTCATTCGAGGTGAACGATTACTATTGATTTTTGGGGGTGTTGCGTTGAGATAGGCTCAAGGTTAGTCTTGTTCTTACCCAAATGTTATTGAGTAACTCACATGAGTCCAGAGTCATTGAGATTGATAACCTCCACAATGTGAATGTGAATTCAAAACGTAGAAACAATGGAAGATGTAAAGACCACTAGTGGATACAAAAGATAAAGTCATCCGTAAGTTACACAGTTTATATAGATCAAGTTTTTATACATATAACAAGAAGCTGTTAATAACTATAACCTCCATCAAAGCTTAGAGAGTATAGAAAAAAGTAATTGAACAAGAGAGATGGCAGTAGTACAAATGGAAAGAATGCATATACTAGAAATGGAAAAACTTATCATGAACAATAAGTAGAGTAATGATGACATTATAGACTCATGCTTTTTCATAGCAGTGCTTGAATGAAAATTTGGGGAACTCTAAATGAGATTTTGCAAGAAAAGGGTGTGATGCGTAAATAAGATTACTAGAATTGTAGCACTGATAGGTAAGTACGATGCCTAGAATAGTATCAATGTTATGTATGAAGTACATTAGAACATGTGAGTTTTATGATGGATTTTACATGGGTAATTATGCATCAATGGTGTCATTCGTAAGTTTTCCATTTTCGAAGTGAAGAGAAATCAAGCAATAGAACTTGAGGCCCTTGTCCAAAAGTTTAGGATTCCTTTCACGGATTATTCAAGAGGTGGAAAGAGTAAAAAGATGAGTCATTTGCTCATGAGTAATAAGAGTGCAACTATGCTCTCATAATGATTTCTTCTTCGTTAAAACAAGTACCTAAGAAATTTAGTCCTTCAAAAGTAATGTGAGGGAAAATTCCTTCAAATTAGACAATAAGTTCAAGAATTTGTCCTACCATCTGAAAGGATGACCTTATGTTTTCATAATGTTAAAATTTCTAAGAATTTGATCTCAATTAATCCACGAGCTTTCCCAACAACAAAGAGAAGTTTGTGAATATGGTAGTACAAGGGAATAAAGTTTCCCTTATGACAAATTTCTAGTTGAAGTCGACGAATATCATTTGATGGTAATTAAGAACTCTACTTAAATATAGTTTTTGGGCGAAGGACATATCAATTAAAGATGTAAAGATGTAAAAAAAGCAACTTTATGGCATGGTATGGTTTAAGAAGTTTTGGATCCCAACAATTGATTGTAAACCAGCAAGTTCGATGCATCATAAAAACAAAATCCACTTCTCTAAAGGAAAGCATGAATTTCAAAAAAATTCCATTGATGTAGTGTGCAAGCATGGTTACGGTGGCTAAGTCAATGGAAGATAGAACATAACTTTAAAGGTATTTCTTTATGGTGAATTAATATGGTTTCTTAGAATTTATTAGTAGAGAGATGTCATGGACAAAGGAAACCATCCTAAACCTTAGATTCCATGTGAATCTGTATCTCATGATTGGTTCAGAATTAGGAGAAACCAATGCTTCCATTGCATCGGAAACGTGCCAAAACCCTAAGTTTGACTGTCTACTTGCTTGATTCGGATATCTAGAGCTCATGTTTCAAATTGATGACATCATCAATTCGCAACCGCCTTTCATGAACCGCCCTTGAAAACCTATATAAGGTGGGGTTGGCCACATTCATAATCAGTCTTGCCAATACCAGTCTTGGGAGCTCAAGAAGTCGTGACCACCAAGTAAGTACTCTCCAAGTTCAAGTTCCTATTCTTTTCTTGTTCCTTGTTCAAGTCTTGTCTAGTCGCGTATCCTGAACATCTAGTCTTGTCCTCTTGTAATCTCATAGTACGAGATCTTGTCGAGTTCTTTCTTCTATCTAGTCCATCTCCTAGAGGGGAGTTCTTATAATCCAGAGATCTTGCTCCATATTTATGACCTCGGGTTGTGGGCTCTCCTGTATCATCTCTAGCTGAGTTATCTACACCTCTAGTCCCGGGTTGTGGGACTTCTTGTATCAGCTACATATTCCTATGCTATTTTCCCTACCTGGGTTTTCTTGTAATCAGAAGTATATTTCAGAAATCTTCTCTATTGTAGTCAGAGAGCACAATCTAGTGCTCCCCTCACAGTTTCGCAACACTAGCTTCCATCCAAGACTAGTCATCATGGAGAATGCTTATGAACAGATTGTAGCATCACTTCAAAGACTCCAACAACAAGTCAAATACCTAACTCATCGACAGACACAAATCAAGATGTGACATCCAGGGCATTTAGGTGCACTCCTCGAAGAATTACAAGAATGAATCAGGAGCCTTCAGAAAAATCAAGGGAGTATGCAAGTAAATCAACGACCTAGTACATCCTTCATGAGGGAACCTAAGATCTGTATGCCAGAAAAGTTCCATGGTGATCACACAAAGTTCCGGGGATTCTTGCAACAAGTCAAATTGTACATCTATATGGAGCCTGATAGATACCTAGATGATGCATCCAAGGTCGGTTATATTGGAACGTTGCTCTACGATCAAGCATTATCATGGTTCGTCCCAATCTTGGAGAAGGATATGGCCGTAGTTCATGACTATGAGGGATTTCTTAGAGAGCTCATCGCCACATTTGGAGATGCAGACACAAGTCGAGTGGCAGAAACAAAACTTTGGAAGCTACGTCAAGGTAACCGCCCGGCCTCTACCTACGCATCAGAATTTAGGCAATTGATATATGACCTCACTTGGCACGAAGATTATTTCATAAGCCAATTTAGATGGGGCTTAAGGGATGATATGGAGGACCTTCTAGTCACGATGCTAGAGGTGAAGATATTAAATGAATACATCAACCAAGCCATTCAATGTGATAATCGCCTTTTTGAAAGGAAACAAGAAAAACAAGTAGAAGGAAGACCTTGCCAATTGAAACCTTTCCAGCCTACTCCTAGAGATGAGTCTATGCCCAAACCTATGCAGATAGATGTAAGTAGGTTCGAGCCTCTAATAGCACAAGAGAAACAAAGCAGTTATGTCTATATTGTGGAAACCCTGGCCACATTGTAGTTAGTTTGTCCCAACAAGAGAACGAACTCCAAAGTCGTAGCCACCGTTGTAAAGCAGGGAAATGAGGAAGTCCAGTTGTAAAAGAGACCATACAGCCGGACCATGATATAAGAAAGGGTCTCATAATTCCATCCACACCCATAGAAACATGTCTTGCCCCTATGAAGCTTAAGAAAACTCTTTCCCTTATTCCGAAGAACAGACCAGTAGTAGCTGAAGTATTAGATGGACGACCTCTAGCATCGGGGAATATAACCATGGAAACCATACCACTAAGAGTACACCTTGATGACCATGATTCACACATATGTTTCAATGTAATATCGAGTCCAGTAAATATGGTTATCATCGGAATGGCGTGGTTAAAGAAACATAATCCATAAATTAATAGGGAGAATAATAAAATCACCCCTCGAGATATCCAGAAGAACCCAACATATGTTGGAGCCAAAACCTTCATACATGGAATAAGGAATGAACCAACATATATGATCTATCCCATACCAGCTCAAGAATCCAAGAAATATGATCTAGTGCAGCTACCCAGTGAGTACAAAGGCTTTGAAGATGTTTTTGAAAAGAAGAATGCAGACATCCTTCAAGAGCATAGAGTCTATGATTATGCTATAGAACTTCAAGAGGGAGCATAACCGCCCTTTGGACCAATCTACAGACTATACTAAGAGGAACTTACAGAACTACGCAAGAACAGTGATGAGAATCTCATGAAGGGGTTTATCAAACACTCAAAGTCTCCAGGAGGAGCTCCTATTTTATTTGTAAAGAAGAAGGATGGGACTCTCTGGATGGGTGTAGACTATCGTGGATTGAATAAAGTTATTATAAAGAACAGATACCCTCTACGACTCATATCCGAGCTCTTGCAATGCATTGGAAAAGACACAAAGATTGACCTTCGAGGAGCTTACAACCTTGTCATGATCAAAGAAGGAGAGGAATGGAAGATAGCATTTTGGACAAGGTATGGCCATTTTGAATATGTAGTTATACAGAATATTTTATGACCACCCGGATTCTCAATAGAAGGCAATCTCGATGGAGTAACTCCAGATTCCACTTTGTCATCACATATTGTCCACGACGTCAACAATGTTAGTGAGATGCCCTGTCCAGAAGATTTTACCTTGCACCAAAGAAGGATGAAGAGGCCTTTGATCAACATGAGAGTGTATTACTCAAGTCTGAGCATCTCTAGTTAGTAGCTATCTCTTCAAGCCATTATGAAGATTCAGCCTTGAACCAATTGATCCGTGAGAATCTACCACAGGATGAATTGTTTTGTAACGTTAAGTAGAAAGCTCAAGAAGGAAAATTCCAAGAAGTAAACGAATTTCAGGAAAAAGATGGGTCACTACTCTATAAGAACCTATTGTATGTCCCTCTGGGAAAACCCAAGATCCAAGTACTTCAACAACGCCATGACAACCTTGCAAAAGGACAATTTGGAGTGAATAAAAAAATAGAACTCATATCAAGGGACTTTTGGTGGCCACAGATGTGGAAGGAAGTCAAAGAATACATTTGAACCTGTGATACTTGCAATAGATCTAAGGTACCCCGACATAAACCTCATGGCCTCTTGCAACCTCTACCTATTCCAAAAAGGCCATGGGCTTTATCTTCTATGGATCTGATCACAGATCTACCAAAGTCAGATAAGTATGATGCCATGCTTGTTATTGTGGATAGATTTATAAACATGGCACACTTCATTCCAACTACCAAGGCAATCAAAGGTGAAGCCACTGCTAGACTTTTTCTCATGTATATATTTAGGCTTCATGGATTGCCTGATGACATTGTCAAAGATCAAGGTCTACAGCTCATATCCAGCTTTTGGAACAGTCTTTGCAAGCTCCTTGGTGTTAAACTTAAACTATCTATAGCAAATCATCCACAGACTGATGGACAAACAGAACGGGTGAATCAAGTCCTGGAGCAATATCTCTGTTGCACTAGCAACTATCATCAAAATGATTGGTTTGAGCTTTTAACCTTTGCAGAGTTTGCTTATAACAATAGTGTTCATGCATCTAGCAAGTAGACTCTCTTCTTTGCAAATTATGGACAACATCCAAGGATGGATATACAACTCTCAAATCATGTCAAGAACCCAGCTGCTAGAGACAAGGCCCATTACCTTATGGACATTCACAAAGAACTCAAGGAAGAGATCCATAGAGCTTAAGAAAAATATAAGTACTATGCATATCAACATCGTGTCGAGAATCCATCGTATCAAATTGGGGATAAAGTATGGTTACTCAGAAACAATTTGCAAACCTCAAGACCTTGTGCAAAGTTAGATTATCAAAGATTTGGTCCATTTACCATCTTGGCCAAGGTTAATCCAATCACCTTCAAGCTCTAGCTAGCAAGTAGTATGAGAATACATCGAGTTTTCCATGTATCCATGTTGGAACCATATGAGATTTCACCATTGAGGGGGGAGAGACATAGTCCTTCACCACCTATCGAGATTGATGATCAGTGAATTTGAAGTTGAGCATGTCCTAGATTCGAGAATATCGCGAGGAAGATTGGAATACCTTATTCATTGGAAAGGGTATGGCATCACTGATCGTGCTTGGAAACCTGTACAAAACCTTCAAAGAGCACCAATCAAGGTTCAAGAATTCCATAAGAGAAATCCAACGCAGTCGAGAAGAGATAACATGACCGCTCCTCGTGGAACGCGTCCCTTGAGGGGGAGGTGATGTCATGGACAAAGGAAACCATCATGAACCTTATATTCCATGTGAACCCTGTATTTCATGATCGGTTCAGAACTAGGAGAAACTAATGCTTCCATTGAGTCCGAAACATGCCAAAACCCTAAGATCGACTATCTACTTGCCTGATTTGGATATCTAGAGCTCATGTTTCGAAGTGATGACCATCATATCTACACCTACGGTCCCAGGTTGTGGGACTTCTTGTATCAGCTACATATTCCTGTGCTATTTTCCCTACGTGGGTTTTCTTGTAATCAAAAGTATATTTCAGAAATCTTGTCTATTGTAGTTAGAGAGCACAATCTAGTGCTCCCCTAACAAGAGATTCCTACAAAATCTCTACGGTAGTTGCTTAAAGCTTAAATCATGGAGGAATCTACTAATTGGTTGAGTAAGAACCAAAAGGTCCATAATATAAGGAATTCATATAACTAGGAACTATGATGGTTTTCTTTCGAACAATTTAGAAACGACGGATTGATGGTTACTTCCATCAAATGTTTTCAAGCTTCCAAAACAAAGCACATGTCAAGTACAAGATCGTGGAAGCACTTGAATCTTTAATAACCTTTCTTTAAATACTTCGCAAAGATAAAGGATAAATTTAATACCCTTTATTCAAATACCTTTATAAGATTTGAATAAGAAGGTGCTCGATAGATATCATCCACATGTTAATGAGAATATAAAGTATGGTTTTATGGGACTTCAGATTTTCTACTCACACTGATTTAGGAAGGATGGTATGGAACATCAGACTTTGGATGGTAGGTATTTCTTTGCATTGCAATGATCCTTGAAGTGATAACGAGTCCCCATGCGGATTGAAACTTCAAAGGTGAATTTAAAGCTGAATATCTCTAAGAAATTTTTTTGAGTCTCCCGAGGATTGATAAAATACACTAAAACCTTGATTTATTATCCACTTGATGAAGCTACTAAGCTGGTGCACTTCTAGATTCTCCTCTTTTTTCCAAGAAAATTCACGAGATTTTGCGCTTAGTAGGATTATAAACATCATTATCTTAGAAAACTCATAACAGAGTTTTCTTTTATTTCATATTGTAAGATTGCACGACGTAGTCGACGTCGTCGTCTTCGCCGACCGGGCACAGCAGTTATTATTTTCCCTCCTTCTGACCGTATCCGCCGCTACCGGTCGTTTGGTAGTTAACTTCTGATTTCTCTCCACCGTCGGCCAATTCACGCCCCTTAAATTCTTCCATTACCGCTGCACTGACCGCGCCGTGGCCGACTATAAGCATAACTACCATCATCAGAACCAATACGCGGGGCAAACGCAAAGATGATCCCATGTCTACAGCAAAAGCTGATGTTAAGAACTACAAGATAGATTGTTGTTGGGCGTCTCGACGAGTTTGCTTCATCCCCCTCAGCCGATATATATAAGCCAGCGTTGGCTAGGTAATGATAGGACGTGAACGTGCAGGAAACGCGCATACAATTGAATCTCAGACCTCACCCAACTCTTGGAGCACGGTACGCGCTATCCTCTTCTCACTCCTCGCAGGAAAGCAAAGGAGTGCTCGGAGAGAGAGAGAGAGAGAGAGAGAGAGAGAGAGAGAGAGAGAGAGAGAGAGAGAGAGAGAGAGAATTGATTGAAAGGAGACGGAATTCAGTTGCACATGAAGGAAGGCCGAGAGACTCAACCGACCATTCGTCACGTCCATCAGTTATGACCGAGCATGTCGGAGATACTAAACTTTGTAGGTACGACTGCGAACATCAATAACATTCGACGGTCGCCTCTTGTTTTCTCCTTGCGTGAGTTCCTTCGTCCCTCCTTGCGTGAGTCCCTTATGGGTGCTAAACATAAAATAGTTCTTTCTTAAAATAGACTAAATAATGTTATGAGAACATACCTCAGAAAGGTTGGAATGGATCGCCTATATGTTGTAGAATACGAAGAAAGACATGGAATTTAAGTAGACTAATGGTATGAGTTGACTTATTGTCCTTCATGTGCGTTGCATGCTTTTTAACACTCAAATAGCATATGCCATGACGGTGCATCTGTGGATGACACTCAATACGATTAAAATAAAATATCTACTAGAAGTGGACCACAATCCAATATAGGTAACCATAGAGGTCTTTCATGGGTGATAAATATATAATAATTATCTCATCAAATATAATACATAATGTTATGACAACCCTAGCTTACATACCATATGAAGGTCTCAATAGATCCTCTATGTCTTGTAGAATCCAAAGGTAGACATTGGCCACAATCAAGTCGGTTTAAATCGTTCCTAAGTGTTTTTTTAAGTTGGTTTCAAATCATTCTTCAGGCCACCTTGAAGTTGAAATTCATCTTCAAATTTTCAATCGCTATGGGGATTTGTATTCACCGCAAGCATCATTCCAGGACATAAGGATACCTACCATTTTAGCTCCAATGTCCCATAACATCCTTCCTTAATCCATGTCAGTAAATTAGTTGAGGTCCTAAATAACCATACTTTATATTCTCATTAATGTGTGGATCATATTCAACCTAAACTCCATATCGTTCCCCATAAAGTATCTTCTTGCTGAGAGCTTGGAAAACAATAACGCATTACCCTTATCGCTATCTTCACTAGACAACAACTAGCCCGAATACAACATTGTTTTATCATCTTAAACATGACATTTAATTCGTAACGGATGCCTGAAACCATGTGATCGAAGTGAGCAACTACTGGTCTTGTCTGAGGTCTTTAAAATAAAACCAATATGGTTGTCAACTACATGAATTACTTATTTTGAGGACCTCTTCATTCCTACTCAATAAATTTGTAGCAATAAAAGTTCTAGTTACTTCATTTCTTTAGATTCCTTTTTTATTGAGTCCTTTAGCTACTCTAGGGATTTTGTAGGAAGTTCTATAATAATTAAATCTACGGAACCACTTACACATTTGGATTCCACCTTTAAGAAATCCATTTAAGTTTATGTTTTTCCACCCCATACAATCGACCATCATAACCACAATTGCACACTACATAATTAGAAGTTCAATTTTTTTGGAATTTCAAACTATCCTTTAGGGAGGTGGAGTACGTTGGCACAATTTATCTAACTTAATGGTTTGCATCCAGCTCTAGGGATGCAAATTTATATATCCATAGCATGTTGTAACATTGAAATGTAAACAAATTACAACTTAGTTAAAGGTACCTATCCTAGAAGATGTTTTGGTTTATATTTGATTGTTATGTACAAAAAGAAAAAAACTAAGTTATGATTGCATGAAACTTGTTGATCTTAACTATAAATTTCTCATAAAGGCATCTTTGTTTACTTGCTCTTACATATTCATGATCTTGTAATCGTTGTTGGGAAAGCTCATGATATAATGGCAATCTGTGATACAAACAATGTCAAATACATCCTAGTCCAAGATCAACCTAAGAGAGACAACAATCTAACTTACTCCAAGATTGTAACTAAACTCACAAAGGGCGAGAGATTGACCTATCTACTCCACCAAATTCAGCCATGTATATATATAACACAAGGGGAGAAATTCGACAAGAGACTACAATGTATGTGAATCACATATCTTGTATTCCAAAGACTTCTAACCTTAGAACGCACATTAAATCTAATGGGACTCATATGGATTAGAAAGTATTCCTCTCAAGCATGTATGTGCATATCCATAGGCTTGAGAGTCCTCCGTAAGGGCTAAATACCATGACCTTAGGAAATATAAATCCTAAGCATCAAAATCCTTCAGTTGGAGGTAAATAAATTCAAATAGCTAACTTTCAAGAGTAATCTCATCAGAAATGATAAACCACACAATGGGAATAAAGTCTAATGAGTAAGAGCATCATCCCGATTTTCATGGGCTACAACAGAACTCAGACCAGCGAGGAGTAAAATTTCTAAGGATCTGATTTGAATGAATCAAGGAGATTTGCCTTCAACTAATAGAAGTTTGTGAAAATGGTAGAACAAGTGAATGTAAAATGCCGTTCTGAAAATTTTATAGTTAAACTCAACAAACATCATGGGATGATAACTTAGAACAATTTTTAAGTATATTTTCTTTGTGAAGGACATATCCATCAAATAGGAAAACAAGCATATTCTAGGTAATCTATGTTTAACAAAGTAGTAAAATTGTTAAGAAACCAACTTAACTACATGCTATGGTTATATAAAGTTGGAATCCCTAAAGTTGGTTGTAAACCACCAAGTTAGATATATCCTAGTAACACTTTCCTTCTCACAAGGAAACTATTAAATTTAAATAAGTTTCAATTATGTAGTGTGCAACCATGTTTACGATGGGTAAGTGTACTAAAGGAAGAACATAACCTTAAAAGGATTTCTTTAAGTTGAAGTTTAAATGCCATATGAGCGTTCATTAGTAGAGAGATTCCTGCAAAATCCCTAGGGTAACTACTTAAAGCTTTGATGAGAAAGGAATCTAAAGAAATGAAGTAACTATGAATTTTCTTGCTAAAAACTGGTTGAGTAACCAAAAAAAGTTTTAGAATATAAGGATTTCATGTAACTTAGAGCTATACTGGGTTTCTTTTGAAGACCTTAGAAATAAGGGATTGATGGTTACTTCCATCAAATGACTCCAAACTTCCAAAATAAAAACATTTCATAACCATCACCCGAATCACATTAGCACCCATCAATGCTCTCTCATGAAACACATGTCTATGATCCCAGCTAATTGGTTTTCTTAGTAGTGTAGTGGAAATGCTTCACTGTTGACTCAAGTGATGTGCATCATTGAAACAAGTCACTCTTTGAGTATTACTCATGATACCCCCATAGTCTCCTATTCATATTGTGAGACTCTTTTGAAGGTATGTAAACCTTCACGATCATAAATGTATCTCCCATAATTCTCTATGAAACTTCGTAATCCCTATAGGATTTCTTGTGCACATTCCTGATGGTGAAGGTATATCTCCTTCCCTTTAGCAATTCTATTGTCTAAATCCATAAGGATTATGTGTAGGGATTTTCTTACTAATGAACTTGCTTTATCTAAGACACTTTGATAGTTGTAAGTCCATCAAGTACATGCTTACAAGCATGGTTATACCCTATTGATTTTTGGAGTGAAGAAATGTTAGTATCCATAAAATTCTTACCTAAAGGTACGTGTGCATATAATGACATGAGATGGGAATAAGTTTTATAGCATTTCCCCAAGGAAAAGAACTTCGAAAGAATTTTCACCATAATATAAATCATCAGACCTTCTGGGCCAATGGCACATAGGCCATCAATTATGACATAGGGCTTCGAAAGCCCATGGCATGCAAGCTATATGCTCAAATATGAACTCCATAACTTGCCAAAACATAAAATGCTAGCAACCTTATTTTGCTTGCATAGCCTTGTACTTTCTGCAATTATCTATCTTGCAAACCATCAAAATTGTATACCTAGTAAGTTAATCTATATTTTAGACTTAAAAAAATGACCAACTTTGATGCGTGCACTCCAATCATATATCCATGCATGTACATAAAAAACATGCCAAAACATAAAACATGAGGCTCATAAAACATAAGCAATACATCTTTGAATGATTTGATATTGGAAATGCATGCATTCAAGTCTTTTTTATGAGCTTTGAGACCTTTGCACTTTTCTCTCTAGGTCCTATAAGAACTTTGAAGTTCAGATGGCATCCCATCACTTCCCAAAACATGAAGCATGGTCAAGTAAGTAACAAAATAATGCGAATATGCCAAATATTACGTATATTATCCCTTCTAGACTTGAAAAGAAAATTTTATATCTAAAAAAGACCACAATGCAAGAGCGACAAAGAGCAATTACTTCAATCGCATTTTTGGTTTCCAAGATATTGCTCCGAGAAGGTAGTAGTAAAAAATGTTGAGAATTGCACACCAGATCTAGAAGAATACACTATCTAGAAAAACGCTTTTAATAAAATAAAACTTGATCTTGTGATCTTCGAAAGGAACCATAGCATATCCCATTTGAGGTTCTCTAGCTCAACATATGGCCTCACCAAACATGACATGCCAAACTAGTGGACTGGTGGAGGTGCTAAACAAAAGTGTGGAAATCTGAGTTTCGAAGTGCCTAAAATAATTCTTCTAAAAAGAAAATCCTAAAATTGTATCAATAACTTGAAAAACTAAGATACAAAGATGCTTTTGAATATTCTCACATTACCTAATCCTTTCTTTTTGAATGCTAATTTGTTTCTCAAAAAAGACACAAACCAAATTTGTTTTCTAGTTTCATGCAAAAAACGTCAATGGGATACTTTAACACGCTTCTAACCCATTCCTAATGTGATTTTTTCTTCAATTGTATAAATTTTTACGGTGATATATACACCATAATTCATGTATGTATGCCCTATTCCATAGAAAGCCTCTTTACTGATCTCTTTTCTTGCTCCCAAAAGTGGATTTTTGCTAAAATTAGCACCTTAATTCTTCTCCAAAAAGTGTGGAAAGGAGATCTTTGGGGTTGTAAAGTACCTCCTTAACTAATGATTTTCATGAATCTAAGAATTCCATATGAAATTCCATATAAGATACTCTCATTATCTATTCCTTTTCCCATCCATTCATACCTTGAATAGCTCTATTTCCCTCTTCCAAAATGGGAGTTTATTAAAGTTAGGTGTTGGAATTTTTCTCCAACAATGATGGAAGGGGATCTTCTAGAGCCTCAAACTCCTATATAGTGGGCCAATTTTCGGGTTTCTTGCCTCCAAATGGAATTCCATGCTTAATGCTATATGCATGCATGATGTTTCCCACCAATCTATGGAGAATCCATCTTCCTTTTCCCTTCCCAAAATGTCTATGAATCAAAATAGCCCCTAAAACTTATGTAAAAGTCATGCAAGACGGCTATTGTGGAGAAACCTAAAGCCTATTATTTGTGGCATTTTGAGGGAATCCTTGACTCTAGATGAGAGCATAAATCCCAATCTTCCCATGCACATAATTTTACCTAAAAGATCTTTGCCTAAATCTCATCCTATCTTTTGCCAAAAATAGACAGTTAATGTGATTAAATCCTTAAATTATCATAAATGTCTTATACATCCTCTTTGCTGTAGTATCTTCCTACGGATCTTAATCTTTGCAACTCTATATGCCATGGAAATTCCCTCAAAAAATCTCACCAAAACGTGAGAGCAAAATCCTCATTTGTCAACCTCATGAAAAATCCTCATGCCTCAACATCCTTCTCCTCCTTCCATTTTCCTTAGCAACCCCTCCTGTATATAGCAAGTGAATCAATTCACACTATTGGCTTCAACGTATGGTTAACATGTATGTATATATTATTAAGCAATGATCAAATGTTGCTCAAGCTCGTGGGCATGCCATGAAGTTTGTGCCATATTATTACTCATATAGTATAACAAAATTTGAATTCTCCACATCAGAACATGATGGCCTCTTGATTAAGCCAATGAGCTCTTGTCCTAGGAGCTTGAGTTTGACCTTGCCTAGTGCAATGGTACTTGCTCTCTTTGTCGAGCATGGCCTACCATGACACACACATATATCTACTGTTTGGTTTGACTGCCCAACCAGATCTATGTTCGAGGAGATGGTCGATAGTCTTCAGAGATGAAGTGGTGCTGCTTGATCCTGCTTCATGCCTACCAAGAATGATTGTTGGAGAGTATAGTGCGCTTCTTTACGTAGATAATGATCATAGATAATAACATATGTTGCTTGAAACATGATCCACTAATCAATGGATCAAAACAAATAGGTAGGAATTTATCCAAGGGTAAGAAACTTGCAATTCTTGTCTATACACTTGTTCAATGTTTTGGAGAGTTCTCTGAGCACAAGAGCGATAAGCTTAATTCCTTTTGGGGATATCTAATTAGCTTAGATATCTACCAACTATGAGTGATTTCATAAAAAATCATGACTACACACTAAAGAAAATGTTTATCAAATCACAGAACCTTCGGAGAATTACGGGATGCAACAATCAACTGACTAGAGAGTAGAGATGTGTTAATGGCTCATGATCTAGAGAAGCAATCATAATGAGACTTTGTATTCATATGCTACATAGTATGATGAATCTATCATGCTTTAAATCATGACAAATGATCAATCATACACTGAGAACAAGCTCTTAGAAATTCACTGTTTTGATGTAGTCATAATAGAGAAGTGAAATGAGAATGTAATGATGATATGTATATTAAATCGTATACAAATACAATGTCATTGGAAATCATATATTGCACAATGTTTGAGAGGTGAATGAGCTATGAGATGAGCTCTCAATTCATAATAGATGCCCGTGAAATTGATCTCATGGAGTCGAGATATCATGCGGGTCATGTCATCCTCTTTTTATAGTTGGAATTGGATCCAATATTTGAATTCAAATTCAAAGCGTTATACCTAAAAGTGAATCCTAAAGTATAGGATACTCTCATCAATCAACAACCAAGAACTTCAAGGTTTCATGCTTCCTAACTTCCTCATGGTTTTAGGAAACTTTTACCAAAGTAAATGTGAATGTTTTTTACAAGGGGTTGATCACATAAGGTTCTATAAGAGATGCACCAACAGCTCCCCGTCAAGCCTAACATGCTTGGTCTTCATTCCTTTTTAATTTCCTGCAAACCAATCATGAATTAGAATTTGTTCATCTTGGTTCCATCCAAAGACTTTGTGAGTATATCTGCACATTGTAAATGAGTTGTTACATAGGATAGTTGAATATTCTTGCTAAGCAATTTCTCCCTTACATAATGATAGTGCACTTCAATATGCTTAGTCGTGGCATGATATACAAGATTAGCAAACAAATGAAGTGATTTAGTGTTGTCTCCAAAGATTATTGAGGTGTAAGAGTGTAACCCCAAATGTGCATAGAGTTGTTTGAGCCAAATAACTTCTTGAGTGGCATTTGCCAAACTTCTCTATTTTGCTTCTATAGATTGTCCTTCATGAGAACTAAGATTATGGTTGAATTCCATGGGTGTACCTGCATATTTGGTATTCTCCAACTTGAATTTTACCAACATATCATGTATATATTTTCTCTAATTCATGAACATACTACAATCTATATACACAAGCTCTAAGCCAAGAAAATATGTTAACAACCCAAGAACACTAATTTTAAACTCTTCTATTAGTTGAGCCTTAACGTGCTTGATACCATTAGCATCATTTCTTGTAATTATAATGTCATTCACAAAGACACATATGTAGATAACTTCTAAATTAGTCTTCTTTATAAATAAAGAAGAGTCTACCTTGCTAGCCACAAAGCTCTAATCATGCAAATAGGTAAAAAACGTATGGTTCCAAGCTCCAAGAGCTTGCTTTATGCGATAGAGTGCCTTTCTTACCTTGCATACAAAACCTGATTTATTTTTATCTTCAAATCCTGGTGGTTATGCGATATACACTTCTTCTGATATCCATCCATTTAAGAATTCATTCTTGACATCGAACTGATATAGATTCCAATTCTTAGAAGTAGCAATACTTACCAAACCCTCATTGTTGGCATCTTTGCCATAGGTGAAAAGGTTTCTTCATAGTCCACTATGTGAGTTTGAGCAAACCGCTTTGCCACTACTCTTGCATTCACACAAATGGCAAGAATAAAAGAGAAGAAGAACATATGAAGACTCATGTAATGTCAATTACTAATTGAGGGGGAGATTTTGGGGGTTCCCTCAGTTATTGTGCATTAACTCATGAATTATTTGAAGAGTATTTATGAGTAAATAAGCGAAGGAAGGAGAAAAATATCATGAATCTTGGATATTCAAACTGATGCCTATTTGAAGGAACAAATTCGCATTTCTAACATATTCTTAGAAATTGGATCCAGAATACCTCAAGAAAGTTCAAATTTCTGAGTTTAAGCAATAAATACATAAAACAAGATTGTGTATAAGTCAATTAGAATCATATACTTAGATTGAGAATTTCATCTACTCAAATGAAAGTCCTAAATGTGTTTGAAGGCAGCCAAGTTAATCAGGATGAGAGGTTGTGAAGAAAGATCATTCACACTCAGAGATCTTTCTATGGTAATGAGCAAATTCAAGCCATAACATTTTGTATACACGTTCCATGATAGGAAATCAACATTTGTGTAGAAGTAATTGAGTCCACTATCATTATGTGAAGAAGCTCTCTACCAATTAACTCTAGGGAACCACTCATACGTTTGGATTTCACCTTTAAGAAAACTATTTAAGCTTATGCTTTTATGTCCCATAATCTTAACCACCCTAATCATAGTTCCACGCAACATGATTAGAAGATTAAAATTTTTAGACTTTCATCCTTTCCTTTGCAAAAGTGGAGTATGTTGGAATGAGCTATCAAAACTTTTTGGTTTACAAGAAACTTGAGGGATCCCAAATTTCTATATCAATAGCATTCCATAACATTGATTACTAAAGGCTTGAACAACCTCCGTAAGGGTAGATACAATACTATTAGGAAACATCAATCCTAAGGATGAAAAACCTTTGATTGGTAGTAAAGAAATCCAAATCGCTTATGTATTCAAACAAAAGTTTGGAGAAACTTTCCAAAGAGTTTCTTAACAAACTCAAAGGGTTTTCCAAATGACTTTAGGTCCTTAAAACTCATGGCTTTCTATTTGGACCCATGCTTATACAAGATTCTTCCCCCTTTTGACATTTTCATCCTCAAAAATGTGTCTAGGTATAGTATGTGGAGTAATCCCACATGCTCCATGATCATTTTCATCAATGATGGTCTTTATTTCTCTGATTTTCCACTTTATGAGAAGACAATTCTATATTTGACTATATCTAAACAGAGGGGAATCCGTGCATGGGCTAAGCTCCATTCAAGTCATTGTGAACTTAATTATTGCAAACTATCTACTTGTAATTTCAACTTCTGACTCACATTTTCACTTCTCTTAATGAACTATGGCCTTTGGTCAACATGCTAAAAATGTTCCTTTACCCCATGTCTCCCTTCGAACTTTCTATTTACGTAATTGTACCAATTCTTGACAAGTTTTTGTATTTTTTGATTCCATTTTGAAGAGTTTTTCTCCTTGATACTATACATTCTATGTCTTCTTTGAAAACTATCGAGTCATTACTAGCACTCCTCCCATCATCGCACTGCACTTCAAAACACTGCCCATGCATGTCCAGTTCACTTCATGTGCCGTAGTCGACTATCATCATAAAAGAATCCCATGCCTATTGCCACAACTTATCCTTAGAACGAAAATAAATTGTTGTAGGGCCCTTTTCGAGCACGGAACACTATATCCTTTTCAAGCACCGTATGCTTGGGGGGAGAGAGAGAGAGAGAGAGAGAGAGAGAGAGAGAGAGAGAGAGAGAGAGAGAGAGAGAGAGAGAGAGAGAGAGAGAGAGAGAGTGAGCACTGTAAAGAAGACATTCAATTGTGTTTTGTGTGGACGAGAAACGCAACCTAACATTCCTCACGTCCACTAGTTATGACTGAACTTCAAACATCAATGTAGACACACATGCACATGCACAATTGTTGATTGTTTTCATTGTCGTCCACAAATGCACCATCATGGATAGGCTATTTATGTGTTGAAAACAAAGGTGTGCACTTTGAAAGAATAAGTCAACTGTACACAAAAGCGTTAGGAAACGAGAATAAGAGAACAGTAAAGTACGGGTATTCGTATCTTTGCAGTGCAATCATAAACATATGTATCATTCAACTCTTGGAATTGGTCAAAGATGACTTGGAGTTAAACTTATATTAAAGTTCCAAGAAGCTATGTGTAGATCTAGACAAGAAAAGGATTGATCTGCACATCATGCGGAACCTATTAAGGCTAAGAAATTACCTCACTTGGATCAACACTTGATTGTGCACGTGTAGAAAGAGGCAACAAAGTGTCATACACATTTTTCAAGCTAACTACAGTCTCCATGGTACATGAAAGTAATGGATGAACTACATCTTTAACAAAAATTGCATCATTGCTTAAAAAATGCATTTAATTTGTGGATGATATAGATGATAGGCTTTTCTTTATAACCTATACCTAACAAGAATTCATTTTACTAATCTCTCATCGAATTTTCTACATTGTTTTCAGACACTAATGCACATTTCAAACAACCAAAGAGAGAGGAATGAACTGCAAATGGCTTGGATTGCTAAGCCTCATATGGAGCAATTGATTGCAATGATTTGGTGGAAGACCTATAGAGCACATATTCTTCAAACATAGCAGAGTCAAGTGAGAAGCTCTATGGTAAGGCCTGTCTTTTGACGATAAACCTTGCCATTTCCATAAAAGATCTATGCCTTCTTTTCGAAACTCCATTTTATTGAGGTGTATGTGGCATTGTATACTAATGTTTTATTCCATGCTCAACTAGAAATGGATTCAAATAAGAAGACATGTATTTCTCCCTCCCCCTGCCCCCTATTTGATGAGAATGGAGGATGACCATTTCACATGTTGAACGATTTTCAGCCATAACCATAAATTTAAAGATCACATAAACACTGCTGAACTTTCTCTCAATGGATACATCCATTGATGCAAAGAGAACTCATCAATAAAACACTACAACATATCGAGGGAATACCGACGCTCAGTGTACCGACGTGCATCTGTCGGCGTCAGTATACCCCTCGGGAAATTTGGGAAAGCTGCGTTGCGTCGGAATCACTGCCGCGTTGCCTCGGAATCATAGTGTCCGTATAAGCGTCGCTATAGGCGTCGGTATACGCGTCGGTAATTTGCTGAATCTACCGACGCTTATACTGATGCATATACCGACACTCTCTTTTTAACTGGGCCCGAACCCGAAATTCGTGATGCTGAGCATTTCAAATGTAGAACTTCTCCTTTCGGGTTCCCGCACGCCAACATCAGAGCAGAACTCTGTTTGTCATCCTCTCTCTCTCTCTCCCTCTCTCCCTCCCTTCCCTCTCTCTCTCTCCCTCTCTCTCTCTCCCTCCCTCTCTCTCTCTCCCTCTCTCTATCTCTCTCACTCTCTCTCCGTCTCTCTCCCTCTTTCTCTCTCCCTCTCTCTTTCTCTATCCTCTCTCTCCTTCTCTTTATACAGACCTCTATCTTTATAGATCTGAAGTTTTGGTTTTTCTCATATGTTCTTTGTTTGGTTTGCAAGAGAATTTGGCATCAAAGCTTTGGAAATTCGACGCACTTCAAGTGGAATTACAAAAATTACATCAATGTAAGTATAACATATATGACTCTTTTATCTTTCTTTATATTTTTGTTTCCTAATATATTCTCTCTTTATATTTTTGTTGTCTAATATCTTCTCTCTTTTTTTTTTCTTGAGAGAGAGAGAGAGCGAAAGAGAGGGATATGCATATGCATACATGCATGAATGCACATGCATACATGCATGCATGCATATGCATACATGCATGAATGCACATGCATACATGCATGCATGCATATGCATGCATGCATATGCATACATGCATACACGCATATGCATACATGAATGCATATGCATACATGCATGCATGCATGCATACATGCATATGGATACATGCATACATGCATATGCATACATACATGCATATGCATACATGCATGCATATGCATACATGCATGAATGCACATGCATCCATGCATGAATGCATATGCATACATGCATATGCATGCATGCATATACATGCATGTATGCATATACATGCATGATGCATACATGCATGCATGCATGCATATGCATACATGCATGCATGCATGCATGCATGCATATGCATACATGCATGCATGCATGCATATGCATACATGCATGCATGCATGCATACATGCATATGCCTACATGCATACATGCATATGCATACATGAATGCATATGCATTCATGAATGCATATGCATACATGAATGCATATGCATACATGCATGCATACACATGCATACATGCATGAATGTACATGCATATATGCATGAATGCACATGCATACGTACATGAATGCACATGCATACATGCATGAATGCACATGCATACATGCATGAATGCACATGCGTACATGCATGCATGCATGCACATGCATACATGCATGCATGCATACATGCATACATGCATATGGATACATGCATATATGTATACATGCATATGCATATGCATACATGCATGAATGCACATGCATACATGCATGAATGCATGCATACATGCATGCATGCATATGCATACATGCATGTGCATGCATGCATGCATATGCATACATGCATGCATGCATGCATACATGCATACATGCATATGCATACATGAATATATTTTTGCTTTCTTTACATTTTTGTTATCTAATATCTTCTCTTTATAGTTTTGTTTTCTAATATCTTCTCTCTTTATTTTTGTTTGAGAGAGAGAGAGCGAGAGAGAGGGATATGCATATGCATACATGCATGAATGAACATGCATACATGCATGAATGAACATGCATACATGCATGCATGCATATGCATACATGCATACATACATACATGCATACATGCATATGCATACATGAATGCATATGCATACATGCATGCATGCATGCATATGCATACATGCATGCATGCATGCATATGCATACATGCATGGATGCACATGCATACATGCATGCATATACATGCATGCATGCATATACATGCATGCATGCATATGCATACATGCATGCATGCATGCATACATGCATATGCATACATCCATACATGCATATGCATACATGAATGTATATGCATACATGGATTCATATGCATACATGAATGCATATGCATACATGCATGCATACACATGCATACATGCATAAATGCACATGCATACATGCATGAATGCACATGCATACTTGCATGAATGCACATGCATACATGCATGAATGCACATGCATACATGCATGAATGCATATGCATACATGCATGCATGCATGCATGCATGTATGCATGCATACATGCATACATGCATATGGATACATGTATATGCATACATGCATGAACGCACATGCATGAATGCATATGCATACATGCATGCATGCATGTATACATGCATGCATGCATGTATACATGCATGCATGCATGTATACATGCATACATGCAGACATGCATATGGATACATGCATACATGCATGCATATGCATACATGCATGAATGCATATGCATACATGCATGTATGCATATGCATACATGCATGAATCCACATGCATACATGCATGAATGCATATGCATACATGCATGTATGCATATACATGCATGTATGCATATACATGCATGCATGCATGCATATGCATACATGCATGCATGCATGCAAACATGCATACATGCATATGCATACATGAATGCATATGCATACATGAATGCATATGCATACATGCATGCATACACATGCATACATGCATGAATGTACATGCATATATGCACGAAGGCACATGCATACATGCAAGAATGCACATGCATACATGCATGAATGCATATGCATACATGCATGCATGCATGCATGCATGCATACATGCATACATAAATGCATACATGCATGCATATGCATACATGCATGAATGCACATGCATACATGCATGAATGCACATGCATACATGCATGAATGCATGCATACATGCATGAATGCATGCATACATGCATGCATGCATATGCATAAATGCATGTGCATGCATGCATGCATATGCATACATGCATGCATGCATGCATATGCATACATGCATGCATGCATGCATACATGCATACATGCATATGCATACATGAATATACCTTTGCTTTCTTTATATTTTTGTTTTCTAATATCTTCTCTTTATATTTTTGTTTTCTAATATCTTCTCTCTTTATTTTTGTCTGAGAGAGAGAGAGAGCGAGAGAGAGGGATATGCATATGCATACATGCAGGAATGCACATGCATACATGCATGCATGCATATGCATACATGCATATGCATACATGAATGCATATGCTTACATGCATGCATGCATGCATGCATACATGCATATGCATACATGCATGCATATGCATACATGCATGAATGCACATGCATACATGCATGAATGCATATGCATGCATGCATATACATGCATGCATGCATATGCATTCATGCATGTGTATATGCATGCATGCATATGCATTCATGCATGCATGCATATGCATACATGCATGCATGCATGCATACATGCATACATGCATATGCACACATCCATACATGCATATGCATACATGAATTCATATGCATACATGAATGCATATGCATACATGCATGCATACACATGCATACATGCATGAATGCACATGCATACATGCATGAATGCACATGCATACATGCATGAATGCACATGCATACATGCATGAATGCATATGCATACATGCATGCATGCATGTATGCATGCATACATGCATACATGCATACATGCATATGGATACATGCATATGCATACATGCATGAATGCACATGCATGAATGCATATGCATACATGCATGCATGCATGTATACATGCATAGATGCATACATGCATATGGATACATGCATATGCATACATGCATACATGAATGCATATGCATACATGCATGCATACACATGCATACATGCATGCATACATGCATATGGATACATGCATATATACATATGCATACATGCATACATGAATGCATATGCATATGCATACATGAATGCATATGCATATGCATACATGAATGCATATGCATATGCATACATGAATGCATATGCATATGCATACATGAATGCATATGCATACATGAATGCATATGCATACATGCATGCATACACATGCATACATGCATGCATGCACATGCATACATGCATGTATGCATATGCATATCCCTCATGCATGCATGTATGCATATCCCTCTTGCATTCATACATGCATATACAAATGCATATGCATACATGCATGCATACATACATACATACATGAATGCATATGCATACATGAATGCATATGCATACATGCATGCATACATACATGCATGCATACATACATACATGTATGTATGCATGCATGTATGCATATGTATACAAGCATGCATGCATATGTATACATGCGGGCATATGTAAGCAACCATATGTATACAAGCATGCATATGTAAGCAAGCATGCATATGTAAGCAAGTAAGCATATGCATACATGCATCCATATGTATACAAGCATGCATATGTAAGCAAGCAAGCATATGTACATGTATGTATACAAGCAAGCATATGCATACAAGCATATACAAGGAAGCATATGTATATGTATATGTATGCACGTATACGTATACAAGCATGTGTATACATGAATGCATATGTATACAAGCAGATGTATACGTGAATGCATATGTATACAAGCATATGTATACATGAATGTATATGTATACAAGCTTAAGCATGCATATATATACATTGGATGAGATGAGATCTTCACATTGCATCAGATGGGATCTCCACATACACCATGGGGTGCACACGATCACGACGAATCATATCTGTAATGGAGCTTCATATCATATCCGTAATGGAGCTCCAGTTATGGATGCGGCGGGGAAGTCAATGCGACAACGTATACGAAAACTCTGCTCGATCGAGTTCGGTCATTCAGTAATGTTAAAATGGACCGAACAGGATAGAGACTCTAAAAATCATATCACACAATGCATATATGAAGAGTACCGGCCAGCACCTGGCAATCCTGTTGTGAGTTCCGATTGGATACAACATACAGCACGCGAGGTGATGTCGCATCGACGATCGGAAGCTCGTGATGCTTTCAAAGCAGGCTTACCGAAGCTTGTATGGCTAGACGCCGAAGAATGGGAATCGATTCAGGATGAGCATCAACATACTCCTAATCGGTATCATCAACAAAGAGATGCGGCGGCCACACGGTTAGATACGGTTGGAACGTCGCATTTAGGTAGCGGCGGATACGACAGTATGCGCTACCAATTTGTAAGTATGATGTTAATTATTGAAGTTGTTTGTGTTAAGTATATTATGTATATTCATCTAACATTTTGCATATTTACTATAGGAGCTGGCAGTGGTTCGTCCTCCAACACGAGCAGAAGAATCGTATGGATATCGACATGGATTGACTGCAGTGTTACAAGACTTAGAGGGACGTGGTGCAATTGTCTCATGGGAGAATATTCTTGATTAGGTAAAGTTATATCTTGGTTTCCTGTTTCTAGTTGTTGTTTATAAATGTCATGTTAATTGGTTTAATTTTATACATATGTTTTGTTGCAGGATTGTAGGTGTAAATATTTTTATCAATGCCACAATTTTGTATCACACTCGCATACGACAATCATGAACCATAATTCTGTATTCGATTCTTATATGGAAGTGTTTTGTCACATTGCCACAATTTTGTATTACACTCCTATGTGGCAATGATGTACCATAATTTTGTATTCCATTCCTATATGGAAGTGCTTTGCCACACTTATGTACATTTTTCATTTATGGATATACGACTTTCTGTACATGAATCATTGTTCATTTTTACTCATATAAGTTTATGTTTTGGTTGTCATTAGAGTACATAACACATGTACTCAGTTGGGCAGAGTGTATTGTCTTTTGCTAAACAACATCATGCTGTAGCAAAAGACAACACATTCTGCCCAAAAAAATTTGTGCAGGTATGGTCGTCGGTATACGCGTTGGTAGCTCCAATATGGTCGTCAGTATATGCGTCGGTACTCCCAGCGGCCCGTCGGTATAAGCGTCGATATAGGCGTCGGTATTTTCGGCGCGTATACTGACGCGTATACCGACGCTTATACCGACACCATACCGGCGCTTTAATTCCGACGCGTGTACCGACTACTACACCGATGGTTTCCAAATAAAGATATCTTCAAATGTTATAGAGTTTGTATTTCCTTTCAACATCAATTGAATAGTAGAAGAAAGAAATCTAATATGATTCTCAAAGATTGTTAATAAAACATCGCAGAAGTACACTATCTTGCAAGAACTCATCAGTAAAAATCAATTGTTCCTTCTAATTTCTGTTCTTTGTTATATTCCACAGAATGATATGCCCGGGATTCACCTCCCAACCTAGTTATAGCCCTTGCCTAGTCACCATCTATATTTCTCTCTAAAGTCCCTCTACTCATCTGGCCATCATGAGTAGGTACCTCGTATGAACTCTATGGAACATAACACTATGATCTGGCACTCTCAGATATATTCAAGAGTACTTATGCTGCACACATATCGACTCTGGAATATAACATTCTTTGTCAAGAAAAGTATTAATCGAATCTCCCTTATTCATAACGCTCAAAATTTTATGTTTTTTTATGGGTAAGAAACATGAGGCTTATTTTTTCCATAGGATAAATTTCTAACAATATCCTCAGCATCCTTTGTTGTATTGAACGAGAAAATGTGAGGAATTATAGCATGTATGGGCATCTTTTCCATCCGAAAAACGTTGTTGTATTGTATGTGCAGTCGGAACTACAGCAAGACTAGAAGGTTGAATAAAAGTTTGAAAAGTGGATTTTGGTGAGAAGAATCCGATGAAAGATAGTGACGTTCTCTTAACTACGTGTTTCTGACACACTAAGTACATGTTTTCACCTTAAAATTCTTCTCCAAACTCTATGAACATTAACTAAAATAATAGTTCAAGCTTCAAAAAAGTATAAAAACCATTGGAAAATGAGCTTTGAGAATGAACCTATACGTTTTGGAACATATAATAAGCATTGATGGTTGAGAAATGAGAGGTTCAAGGAACGGTGGTAATTTCAAGCCCTTTTCTCTCATCAAAACTGCTTTGGGAGTAAATTCGCTATCCCACAAACTAGAAGCACATAGGATCGTAACCCCTGTACTCTTTCAAAAATTCCTAAATGAGCCTTCGTAAAAGTGAAAAATGTTATCCAAATAGTAGTTTTCACACTCTTATGTTGGGGGGGGGGGGGGGGGAGATCCTACCTCATAGTGAACAAGAGGTCATAAAAGTAGCACATGAGTCAAGCCTGAGAACTAAATTTCAGGGTACAAGATCTGGTCCCTCACTTCATAAATCCTTGCATAGAAAATTTCTTCTGTACGCTTCCATGATTCATTATCCAGACATATTGTTTTTGAATCCTTGCATAGACATCATATTCAACGTTTGACTTAGATGAACTTCTATGCTCAAATTTCTTCGGATCTACATACATAAAGTTCATATTCATGATATGTCATCAGCCCTACGTAAATGTTCTCTGCTCAAATCCCCGAGACTAAAACTCGGATTGTTTTTTGTCATACTCGATTGCTTATCTATCAGTCAATTCACTATGCGTATTGCCAACGTCTATGGTTTGGGCTCTGTGCATTGCTTTTCCTCTAACTACATAGAATTTCTAAGTAAGAAAAAGACAGATCCTGATTCTTCCTCATTCATAGTACAGTGGTTTCAATACCAGTGTATGAAGAGAAGGTAATTGCCTTAAAACATAATGCGCACCGTTTGGAAATGTACTTTCTACACTGATTTATAGCTTCTGCAACTTTACCACTACATTAGTTAGTGAGTTGAGATTGAGTACTTCAATTCCATGCATGTCACATCGGATAAATCCAAACCGTTGCGACTTCTTTGTTTTGTGTTGAAATCCACATCTTGAAGAAAAAAAACAGAAGGATCAGGTATTTTATTCCCTCTACATTACAATGTATGGATGTCGAATTAGCAAAGAAATGATTTCCTTAAATGCTTGAATCAAAGTGATTTGATTAAATGCATGAATCAAATTGATTTCCTGCACATTGATTGAACATTGAACTGAATTGAATGAAAGTGTTGTGATTGAACATTGAATTGAGTGAAAGTTTTGTGATTGAATTGAATTGAATGAAAGTGTTGTGATTGAATTTTCTTCATTATGAATGATATGATGTTTTCAAAAGTTGATACCATGCTTGGTGATTTTATTACTCCTCAAACGCGAACAATTCTAACCATTCTCTTACCTCAACAAGCTCATGGAATCTTGACATTTTTTAATGAGGTATTTTTTTTCCAAGAACCACATATATCTATTTTCCCTTTCAAAATAAAGCCTGAAGTTCTTGGACGGTCTATTAGTAATTAAGTAATTCACATAAAACTCAAGCAGGCTTCAGCTTTCCAAAACTCTACTCCTTTCACTTGGAGCCCTTTTCCATAAACGTGGGTCACTTGCTATACAGATCCTCAAATGACTATTATGGGACTATTATGTTACTATGATATGACTTGATTGGGGAGAGGAGGCTGTGTTTCCATGAATTGATAGAGGAGAGCAGGTTCTCATTTTATAGCTAACTTTTGGTTTCCCTCCACTATGAGCAATGCCTGCCCTGTGGTTGACTATAACTGCGGTGCCCAACGTGTAGCCAACTATAACCATAAATATCATCATCGGAACCATAAATGGGGGGGGGGACGCAAAGGTGATCCCATGTCTATAGCCAAAGCTAATGTTGAGAACTACAAAATAGATTGTTGTCGAGCATCTAGATGAGCCAGCTTCACTCCCTTCCACCTATGTGTAAGGCAGCCTTGGTTGGGTGAATGAGACGACATCAATGCTTGAAGTGCTCAATTGATTTTCTTTCAATAGATATATGCTTTCATATTTGAGTAACAAGAGTGCAAATAGGGGCTCATAATAATTGTTTCTTTGTTAAAGCAAGTACGTAAGGAGTTATGCCTTCAAATTCGGACATAAGTTAAGACATTTTTCTTCCCATATGAAAGGATGAACTTATCATTAGGAAATGTAAAAATTTCTAAGAATTGGATCTCAGTTAATCCATGAGCTTTCCCTTCAACTAATAGAAGTTTGTGAAAATGGTGGAACAAGTTAATGTAAGAAGCCGTTATGACAATTTTCTAGTGAAATTCAACAATCATCATGTGATGATAACTTAGAACACTCCCAAAGTATATTTCCTCGGCAAAGGACATATCCATAAAATAGGAAAACAAGCATATAGATCTTTGAGATAAGTTTGAGGAACATAGAGTTTGACATAACTCACTTTAAAGCATCTTAGTAGTTTGGATTGTTTACACAAAGTTTTCCTTCTTTCTTCTTAGAAAGTTTTGCTTCTTCTTTGGGTTTCTCTTTTCTCTATTAAGAGATCCTTCTCCCTTTAAACTTGCTAAGATAGCTACCATACATTGGATGTTGATGGCTCTTAACATGAATACTATCCTCTATGAACATTGCATGAAACACTCGAGATGTGAGAGAAGAGGTTAAAGAGTAGGTAATGGGAACTCAAACTAATCTTTCATAATGTCTAGATAGTTACCTATTCTCTTAGACATATAATCCAATTGATGGAGCTGTTAAGCTTCTGCTCTTTTAGATTCTTCTCTCATTTTCAAGAAAATTCACAACATTTTGGATTCGAATGTGACTCTTAGTTTCATATTTGGGATATAATATGTGCATCCTTTTTGCATTTTCGTTATTTGATGAAGTAAGATGAGATTTTAATCCCAAAAAAGTGTACTGATTCCACAAAATTCATATTTCTTCCACCTCCTCCAACCTCATCTACGGTCTCAATCGATGTGAACGATTACTATTGATTTTTTTGGGTGTTGCGTTGAGATAGGCTCAAGGTTAGTCTTCTTCTTACCCAAATGTTATCGACTAACTCACATGAGTACATAGTCATTGAGATTTATAACCTCCACAATGTGAATGTGAATTCAAAACGTAGAAACAATGGAAGATGAAAAGACCACTAGTGGATACAAAAGATAAAGTCATCCGTAGGTTATACAGTTAATATAGATCAAGCTTTTATACATATAACACGAAGCTCTTAATAACTATAACCTCCCTCAAAGCTTGGAGAGTATAGAAGAAGTAATTGAACAAGAGGGATGGTAGTAGTACAAATGGAAAGAATACATATAGTAGGAATGGAAAAACTTATCATGAAAAACAAGTAGAGTAATGATGACATTATAGACTCATGCATTTTCAAAGCAATGCTTGAATCAAAATTCCGAGAACTGTAAATGAGATTTTGCAAGAAAAGGGTGTGATGCATAAATACGATTACTAGAATGGTACCACTCATAGGTAAGTAGGATGCCTAGAATAGTATCAATGTTATGTATGAATAGTACATTAGAACATGTGAGTTTTATGATGGATTTTACATGGGTAATTATGCATCGATGGTCTCATTCCTAAGTTTTCCACTTTAGAAGTGAACAAAAATCAAGCAATAGAACTTGAGGTCCTTGTCAAAAATTTTAGGATTCCTTTCACGGATTATTCATGAGGTGGAAAGAGTTAAAAGATGAGTCATTTGCTCATGAGTAATAAGAGTGCAACTATGGTCTCATAATAATTTCTCCTTCATTAAAACAAGTACCTAAGAAATTGAGTCCTTCAAAAGTAATGTGAGGGAAAAGTCCTTCAAATTAGACAATAAGTTTAGGAATTTTTCCTACCATATGAAAGGACGACCTTATGTTTTCATAATGTTAAAATTTCTAAGAATTTGATCTCAATTAATCCACGAGCTTTCCCAACAAGAAAGAGAAGTTTGTGAATATGGTAGTACAAGTGAATAAAGTTTCCCTTATGACAAATTCCTAGTTGAACTCGACGAATATCATTTGATGGTAATTGAGAACTGTACTTAAATATAGTTTTTGGGCGAAGGACATATCAATTAAATAGGAAAAGCAACATCTTCTAGGTAATAGATGTTTAATAACCTTTCTTCAAATACTTGGCAAAGATAAATGATAAATTTAAAACCCTTTCTTCAAATACCTTTGTAGGATTTGAATAAGAAGGTGCTCGATAGATATCATCCACATGTTAATGATAATATAAAGTATGGTTTTATGGGACTTCAGATTTTCTACTCACACTGATTTAGGAAGGATGGTATGGAACATCAGTTTATAAAATACACTAAAACCTTGATTTCATAGATCTTTCAATTTTCCTTCTAGAAACATAGTGTGAGACAAATTAATTTAAAGCACGTTAGCATTTTCGATGTTTACACAATGTTTTGGTATTTCCTTCATGCAAAGATTTTCTTCTTCCTTCCTACATTCCGAAAGTATGCCTTGAGATTCTTCTTCTTTGGGTTCCTCTTTGATCTATCAAAAGATCCTTTTCACTTTACATTAGCAAAGAATGCTAGCATATTTTGAGCACTGATAATTTTTAACATAAATTCCATCCTCTATGAACATTGAACGAAACTCCTTAAATGTGAGAGGAAAGGTTAAAGATCACTAGGTCATGGGAACTCACACTAACGTATCCTATTGTATAGATGGTCACCTCTTCTCTTAGATGTATTATCCACTTGATGAAGCTACTAAGCTAGTGCACTTCTAGATTCTCCTCTTTTTTCCAAGAAACTTCACGAGATTTTGAATTTGTATGTGGCCCTTAGTTTTAAATTTGGGATACAATACATGCATCCTTTCTACAATTTCGTTCTCCGATGAACTAAACTAAGAATCGACTCACTCACAATCGTACCAATTGCATGTAATTCATATGTTTTCCACCTCCTCCAACCTCATATACGCTCTCAATTGAGCTGAACCATTACTATTGAGTTTCTTGGGTGTTGTGTTGAATTAAGCTTGGGGTTAGTCTTGCTCTTAGCAAGATATTATCGAGAAACTCACATGTGTTCATAGTCATTGAGAGTTACAACCTCCACAATGTGAATACGAAGTCAAATAGTAAAAACAATAGAAGATGAGAAGTACACTAGTGGATGTGAAAGATTAAGTCATCCGTAAGCTACACAACTAATATAGAAGAAGGTTTTATACATCTAACAAGAAGTTCTCAATAACTATAAGGCCCCTCAAAACTTTGATCGTATATAGCAAAGTAATTGAAGAAGAGGAATGGCCATAGTAGAAGTGGAGAGAATATATATAATAGGAATTGAAAAACTTATCATGAACAAATAAAGTAGAGACGAAATTATGCACTCTTGCATTTTCAAAGAAGTGCTGAATTAAAAATTCGGAAAAATGTAACTCCGGTTTTGCAAAACGATTTCTGAGAAATTATCTCCCAAGGATTGATAAAATATACTAAAATCTTGATGTCTAGAGTACTAACAAAGTCATCTATGAATGGTACATTTGAACATGTGCATGTATAAGCCAGCCTTGGCTGGGTGAATGAGAGGACGTCAATGCTTGAAGTGCTCAATGGATTTTCTTTCAATAGATATATGCTTTCATATCTGATACTAACTTTCAATAACTTGCACTATAATTTTATGTGATAAGCTTATGTCATCTCATGACAATGCCATATGGAGTCGTCTTCAAATTTTGGGTCCCAACTTTGGAGTATAAAAAATGCCCAAGTAGTTGTTGCAAGCGCATAGAATCTGGAGGTTGTTCGTTTCCTATAGCTAATAACGCACAATGAGGAACTAGTTCATGAGATCTCCTTAGTTGGGCATCCCGAAGGCTGAGAATGATGGTGTGTGATAATTTCGATGTGAACTAGACCATCCCAACTAGCAATAGTCACATGCGTAAGCAACAATGTTACCTGGCAGTCCTAAGTGTATTCACACACTTCACTACCAAAAGATATCAAAGGCTACCAAGAAGGTTTTAAGTGTCCACTCGATACGACTGAAAAGATGTCTTCAAAAGATGATACCATGCTTTGTGATTATATTACTCTTTAAACGAAAACCATTCTAACCATTCTGTTACCTCAAGAAGTTGATGCAAGCTTGAAATCTATGAATGAGTTCTCACTTCTCCAACCACATATATCTATTTTCTTTTTCAAAAGCAATCATGAATAGCTTGCATGGTTCGTTAGTAGTGAAGCATTCACATAAATTTCAAGCAGGGCTTAAGCTTTCCGACAATGCAAACAGAAACTCTATTTCTATAATTTGCCGTCATTTGCTAGAAAGGTGGGTCACTTTCCATACGCATCTTCACATGAGTGCCACATGAAATCCATGTGAGAGCCCAAGTGTGTTGCTACAATTCTTGTCATAGCTTATGAGCTACCTTTTGTAAACTGATTGATGAGAGAGAAAGTATGATGCCTATGCCTGTTTTTTAATGGTAACAATGGCACAAGATTGGAAACGATGGCTCTCGAAATGGGAATGGTGACTAATATGTGACTTGATTGGGAAGGGGAGGCTGTGTTTTCATGGCTTCTTCATGCTAAATAAGAAAATGCTTCATCTGCATTATATCTCAACAGGAAAGGAGAAACATGCTTCATCTGCATTATATCTCAACAGGAAAGGAGAAACATCGGTTTAGACAAGAATCCGTGTCTTTTCGATCATCCAACGTTGGATGCAAATGAGCAATTCAGACAAGCGAGTGCACATCAGAGGAGGAGGACGCAACATTATAAACATCATTATATTTGCGCTTAGTAGGATTATAAACATTATTATCTTAGAAAACTCATAACAGAGTTTTCTTTTATTTCATATTGTAAGATTGCACGACGTAGACGACGTCGTCGCTTTCGCCGACCGGGCAGAGCACTTAATATTCCCTCATTGCGGCTGCCGGTCGTTTGGTAGTTAACTTCTGATTTCTCTCCACCGTCAGCCAATTCACGCCCCTTAAATTGTTCCATGTCAGCTGCACTGACCGCGCCGTGGCCGACTATAAGCATAACTACCATCATCAGAACCAATACGCGGGGCAAACGCAAAGATGATCCCATGTCTACAGCCAAAGCTGCTGTTAAGAACTGCAAGATAGATTGTCGTTGGGCGTCTCGACGAGCTTGCTTCATCCCCCTCAGCCTATATATATGAGCCAGCGTTGGCTAGGTAATGATAGGACGTGAACGTGCAGGAAACGCGCATACAATTGAATCTCAGACCTCACCTAACTCTTGGAGCACGGTACGCGCTATCCTCTTCTCACTCCTCGCAGGAAAGAAAAGGAGTGCTCGGGTCGACAGAGAGAGAGAGAGAGAGAGAGAGAGAGAGAGAGAGAGAGAGAGAGAGAGAGAGAGAGAGAGAGAGAGAGAGAGAGAGAGAGAGAGGACACATTGCATTACAATGGACGGAATTCACTTGCACATGAAGGAAGGCCGAGAAACTCAACCGACCATTCGTCACCTCCATCAGTTATGACCGAAACATGTGAGAGATACTAAACTTTGTAGGTACAACTGCGAACATCAATAACATTCGACGGTCGCCTCTTGTTTTCTCCATGCGTGAGTTCCTTCGTCCCTCCTTGCGTGAGTCCCTTATGGGTGTTAAACATGTAATAGTTCTTTCTTAAAATAGACTAAATAATGTTATGAGAACATACCTCCAAAAGGTTGAAATGGATCGCCTATATGTTGTAGAATACGATGGTAGACATGGAATTTCAGTAGACTAATGGTATGAGTTGACTTATTGTCCGTCATGTGCGTTGCATGCTTTTTAACGCTCAAATAGCATATGGCATGACGGTGCATCTGTGGATGACACTCAATACGATTAAAATAAAATATCTACTAGAAGTTGACCACAATCAAGTATCGGTCACCATAGAGGTCTTTCATGGGTGATAAATATATAATAATTCTCTCATCAAATATAATACATAATGTTTTGACAGCCCTAGCTTACATACCATATAAAGGTTTCAATAGATCCTCTATGTCTTGTAGAATTCAAAGGAAGACATCGACCACAATCAAGTGGGTTGCTTCATATATTGAGGTTCTTTTGCTTACGTGTTTTTTTAAGTCGGTTTTAAATCATTCTTTTGGCTACCTTGAACTTGAAATTCACCGCAAGCATCATTCCAAGACTTGACGATACCTACCATTTTAGCTCCAATGTCCCATAACATGCTACCTTAATCCATTGTCCGATCCTTCCTTAATCCTCAATGTCCCATAAGCATATGAGATTTCACCATTGAGGGGGGAGAGACATAGTCCTTCACCACCTATCGAGATTGATGATCAATGAATTTGAAGTTGAGCATGTCCTAGATTCCAGAATATCCTGAGGAAGATTGGAATACCTTATTCTTTGGAAAGGGTATGGCATCAGTGATCATACTTGGGAACCTGTAGAAAACCTTCAAAGAGCACCAATCAAGATTCAAGAATTCCATAAGAGAAATCCAAGGAAGTCGAGACCAGATAACATGACCACTCCTCGTGGAACTCATTGCTTGAGGGGGAGGTGATGTTATGGACAAAGGAAACCATCATGAACCTTATATTCCATGCGAAACCTGTATCTCATGATTGGTTTACAACTAAGAGAAACCAATGCTTCCATTATGTTCGAAACATGCCAAAACCCTAAGATCCCCTATCTACTTACCTGATTCGGATATCCAGAGCTCATGTTTCGAATTGATAACATCATCATATCTACACCTACGGTCCTGGGTTGTTGGACTTCTTGTATCAGCTACATATTCCTGTGCTATTTTCCCTACGTGGGTTTTCAGAAATCTTGTATAGTGCTCCCCTGACAAGACATTCCTACAAAATCTCTAGGGTAGCTACTTAAAGCTTAAATCACAGAGAAATCTACTAATTGGTTGAGTAAGAACCAAAAGGTCCATAATATAAGGAATTCATATAACTAGAAACTATGATGGTTTTCTTTCCAACAATTAAGAAACGACGGATTGATGGTTACTTCCATCAAATGTTTTCAAGCTTCCAAAACAAAGCACATGTCAAGTACAAGATCGTGGAAGCACTTGATTCTTTAATAACCTTTCTTCAAATACTTGGCAAAGATAAAGGATAAATTTAATACCCTTTCTTCAAATACTTCTATAGGATTTGAATAAGAAGGTGCTCGATAGATATCATCCACATGTTAATGAGAATATAAAGTATGGTTTTATGGGACTTCAGATTTTCTACTCACACTGATTTAGGAAGGATGGTATGGAACATCAGACTTTGGAAGGTAGGTATTTTTTTTCATTGCAATGATCCTTGAAGAACGAGTCCCCATGCGGATTGAAACTTCAAAGGTGAATTTCAAGCTGAATACCTCTAAGAAATTTGTTTGAGTCTCCCGAGGATTGATAAAATACACTAAAACCCTGATTTCATAGATCTTTCAAATTTCTTTCCAGAAACATAGAGTCTGAAACAATTTCATTTAAAGCACGCTAGAATTTTGGATTGTTTACACAATGTTTTGGTTTTTCCTTCATCCAAAGTTTTGTTTCTTCCTTCCTACATTCCGAAATTATGCCTTGAGATTCTTCTTCTTTGGGTTACTGTTTGATCTATCAAAAGATCCGATTCCCTTTACATTAGCAAAGAATGCTAGCATATTTTGGGCACTGATGATTCTTAACATAAATTCCATCCTCTACGAACATTGCACGAAACTCCTTAAACGTGAGAGGAAAGGTTAAAGATCACTAGCTCATGAGAACTCACACTAACGTATCCTATCGTGTAGATGGTTACCTATTCTCTTAGATATATTATCCACTTGATGAAGCTACTAAGCTGGTGCACTTCTAGATTCTCCTCTTTTTTCCAAGAAAATTCACGAGATTTTGGATTTGGATGTGGCTCTTAGTTTTAAATTTGGGATTCAATATTTGCACCCTTTCTACAATTTCGTTCTCCGATGAACTAAACTAAGATTCGAGTCACTCACAATCGTACCAATTGAATGTAATTCATATGTTTTCCACCTCCTCTAACCTCATATACGCTCTCAATTGAGGTGAACCATTACTATTGAGTTTCTTGGGTGTTGCGTTGAAATAAGCTTGGGGCTAGTCTTGCTCTTAGCAAGATGTTATCGAGTAACTCACATGCGTCCATAGTCATTGAGAGTTATAACCTCCACAATGTGAATACGAAGTCAAATAGTAAAAACAATATAAGATGCGAAGTACACTAGTGGATGTGAAAGATGAAGTCATCCGTAAGCTACACAACTAATATAGAAGAAGGTTTTATACATCTAACAAGAAGTTCTCAACAACTATATGCCCCCTCAAAACTTCGATCGTATATAGCAAAGTAATTGAAGAAGAGGAATGGCCAGTGGAGAGAATATATATAGTAGGAATTGAAAAACGTATTATGAACAAATAAAGTAGAGACGAAATTATGCACTCCTGCATTTTCAAAGAAGTGCTGAATTGAAAATTCGCAAAACTGTAACTGCGGTTTTGCAAAACGATTTCTGAGAAATTAGTTTGATTCTCCCAAGGATTGATAAAATATACTAAAATCTTGATGTCTAGAGTACTAACAAAGTCATCTATGAATGGTACATTTGAACATGTGCATGTATAAGCCAGCCTTGGCTGGGTGAATGAGAGGACGTCAATGCTTGAAGTGCTCAATGGATTTTCTTTCAATAGATATATGCTTTCATATCTCATACTAACTTTCATTCACTTGCACTATAATATTATGTGATAAGCTTATGTCATCTCATGACAATGCCATATGGAGTCGTCTTCAAATTTTGGGTCCCAACTATGGAGTATAGAAAATGCCCAAGTAGTTGTTGCAAGCGCATAGAATCTGGAGGTTGTTCGTTTCCTATAGGAAATAACGCACAATGAGGAACTAGTTCATGAGGTCTCCTTAGTTGGGCATCCCGAAGGCTGAGAATGATGGTGTGTTATAATTTGGATGTGAAGTATACCCCATCCTTGTGAGGCGTCATATGTGGGGCTAACCTAGATCTAAGGGGAAGAGATGACTTCTGTTTCTGCTAATAATATAGGCTCAAAAATCCTCCTATGCGCCAACATTCTAATCGCATTCCTCAGAACAAAAATATGGCTCTGATACCCCACTATAATATATGAGCAACCACAACTACAAGCTACTCAAAGACCAACCCTAACTGCAATCATAAACATATGTATCATTCAACTCTTGGAGTCATTTATGGCTTCGACTTAGCCTTAAATTAAACTTCCAAGAAGCTTTTAAGTATCCACTCCTCATCGACTCATTCCAAAAGAATCAAGAGTCAAATATAAATTACCATTCAGGAGTCCTAGCAACCATCCAAACTAGCAGTAGTCACATGCCTAAGCAAAAATGTTCCCTCGGAGTCCTAAGTGTATTCACACACATCACTACCAAAAGATATCAACGGCTACCAAGAAGCTTTTAAGTGTCCACTCGATACGACTGAAAAGATGCCTTCAAAAGATGATACCATGCTTTGTGATTATATTACTCTTTAAACGAAAACCATTCTAACCATTCTGTTACCTCAAGAAGTTGATGCAAGCTTGAAATCTATGAATCAGTTCTCACTTCTCCAACCACACATATCTATTTTTTTGTTCAAAAGCAATCATGAATAGCTTGCATGGTTCGTTAGTAGTGAAGCATTCACATAAATTTCAAGCAGGGCTTAAGCTTTCCGACAATGCAAACAGAAACTCTATTTCTATAATTTGCCGTCATTTGCTAGAAAGGTGGGTCACTTTCCATACGCATCTTCACATGAGTGCCACATGAAATACATGTGAGAGCCCAAGTGTGCTGCTACAATTCTTGTCATAGCTTATGAGCTACCTTTTGTAAACTGATTGATGAGAGAGAAAGTATGATGCATATGCCTGTTTTTTAATGGTAACAATGGCACAAGATTGGAAACGATGGCTCTTGAAATGGGAATGGTGACTAATATGTGACTTGATTGGGGAGGGGAGGCTGTGTTTTCATGACTTCTTCATGCTAAATAAGAAAATGCTTCATCTGCATTATATCTCAACAGGACAGGAGAAACATGCTTCATCTGCATTATATCTCAACAGGAAAGGAGAAACATCAGTTTAGAAAAGAATCCGTGTCTTTTCGATCATCCAACGTTGGATGCAAATGAGCAATTCAGACAAGCGAGTGCACATCAGAGAAGGAGGACGCAACATTATAAACATCATTATATTTGCGCTTAGAAGGATTATAAACATCATTATCTTAGAAAACTCATAACAGAGTTTTCTTTTATTTCATATTGTAAGATTGCACGACGTAGAGGACGTCGTCGTTTTCGCCGACCGGGCAGAGCACTGACCGCGCCGTGGCCGACTATAAGCATAACTACCATCATCAGAATCAATACGCGGGGCAAACGCAAAGAAGATCCCATGTCTACAGCCAAAGCTGATGTTAAGAACTACAAGATAGATTGCTGTTGGCTAGGTAATGATAGGACGTGAACGTGCAGGAAACGCGCATACAATTGAATCTCAGACCTCACCTAACTCTTGGAGCACGGTACGCGCAATCCTCTTCTCACTCCTCGCAGGAAAGAAAAGGAGTGCTCGGAAAGAGATAGAGAGAGAGAGAGAGAGAGAGAGAGAGAGAGAGAGAGAGTGAGAGAGAGAGAGTTGATTGAAAGGAGACATTGCATTACAATGGACAGAATTCAGTTGCACATGAAGGAAGGCCGAGAAACTCAACCGACCATTCGTCACGTCCATCAGTTATGACCGAACATGTCGGAGCTACTAAAACAGCAAGCACAGAAAGGTCTCCGAAAAATCAGAGCAGTGTTGAGATACGAGGAAGAAAAACAAAGGAAAAACCTGCAAATCTTCTTCAAGGAGTGGTGGGCCGGCAAAGCCGACAAACCCACCAAAGAGATGTGCCGTATCCTTAAAAGGAAACACAACAGAGAGGCGATCCCTCTACTGCTAGACCCACATGGCAATGTATGCAATTCGGAAGAAGATAACCTTGGCATCATCGAAGGGCACTTCACGAGTCTCCTGGGAACCTCGAACCCCCTCTCCCACCATAGAAGGGACTGCATGGCTGCCATTTCTAGGGTTTCCCCCCGGAGAATACCACCCAACCTCCTCTCCCTGCTTCATGCCCCTATCTCTGAATCAGAAATCATTGAGGTCATTGATGCCCTCCCCCTCGGTAAAAGCCCGGGACCCGACGGACTCACTAACGAGTTCTTTAAATCCTTCAAGATGGTGGTTGCCACCCCTCTTCGGATGGTTTGGCAAGAAGCGCTAAAGTTTGGTGCTCTTCCTTCTTGTCTAAATAATGGAATTATCAAGCTGATACACAAGAAGGGGGAAAAGAACAGAATCGAGAACTGGCGACCTATTACGATGCTCCAAACAGGATACAAGATCATCGCCAAAGTCATTGCCAACAGACTCTCGTGCCACCTGAGATCTTGGCTTACCAAAAAGGTTTCATCAAAGGCAGGTCTATCCTGGAAACCATTATGGATATTTGGGAAGGTATTCAATTTGCAAATGAGTCTACCCAAGATGTGGTTTTCCTCAAGATCGACTTTGACAAAGCTTACGACAGGCTTGAATGGGACTATATTCTGCAGTCGCTCCAAGATCTCGGACTTAGTCAGAAATTCACCAAGATGATCGCGACCCTTCTCGGAAACGCAACAACCCAAATTAACGTTAACGGCAAACTTTCGAAGGCGATCCATCTTAGAAGATCGATTAGACAAGGATGCCCTCTGGCCCCCCTTCTTTTTGCCATCGCCACTAAGGGGCTGAGCAGACTTGTGGCTCATCATGTGGAGGCTGGCAATATCAAAGGCCTCCGGCTGCCTCACGACCAGAGACAAATCATCATGAGACTTTTTGCTGATGATATGAACGCGTTCGTCCACAATGATAATACCAGCCTGGAGACCTTCTGGAGGTGTCTTGCTACCTTTTGTGATGCCTCTGGATCCAAAATCAACCACTCCAAGACCGCCTTCAGGGCTATCGTGGGACAGCATCCTGGCCTGCTCACTGATCATGGCTATCAAATCATTCCGCAGGGCCAAATCTTTCGACTTCTTGGAATCCCCTTGGGGTTTGGCGTCTTTATGGAGCAGCGATGGAACTGGGTGTTGGCTAAACTCGAAAACAAACTTAACTATTGGAGAGGTATGCAAATCAATCTCGCTGGGCGTGCGATGGTTATCAACACGTTCCTCCTCTCTTCTACCATCTATTTCCTTTCTTGTTGGAGACCGCATGAGCAAGGCCTGTCCAAACTGAATAGTATTTGTAGAAACTTTCTGTGGACGGGCGATCATAACAGAAGGGGAGTGCCTAAAATCAAATGGGCCATCTGCACTAGCCCTAGAGATAGCGGGGGGCTTGGTATCCTGGACATTGGGTGCATGGCTAACAAACTGGCTGCCAAATGGATGATTAAGGCTTGGTGCAATAGGGAGGCCTCGTGGGCCAAGCTGATCTTCAGAAACAAGAATGAGTTGACCCTCACGGGGTCCCCGAACTGGAAGAATCTTGACATTATGACCCTGCTTTTCTCCCCGATCCCCGTCTTCCCGAAAGGCTCCAATCTCGTGTGCTCCCTTTGGAAGGGCTGGAATAAAGTCAAAAGCTTCACAAGAATTAGTGAGGACTGGAAGTGGGCGGCCGGAATCAGACAAAACGACTCTATCTGGTTTCCGATACATGGCATCCGAAGCGTGGAGTCGTGGAACATTCAAAATGCCAAGAAGCTTTGGAACAAAGGATTCAAAAAATGGAAACACCTCTGGAAACATGACACCAACAACTGGATCAACTTCGAGGATATTGACCCTCGCTTAAACATCTCCTACGAAGAATGGAACACTTTGCAAAGCAGATGCCTCGCTTGGGATCGTCACAAGACGCGCCTTCTCATGGGGCACGACACTCCGAACTCTCTTGGTCTCAAATGGCACAACGGAAATAGCCTACTCAAAATCCCGAACATCAAAGAAACGGTTGACCTCCAGATCAGCCTCAACAAGAAGTGGTGCCTCTCTTGGACGCGGCTTCGGTGGGACATGAAATTCATGGGTATCTGGCACCCCCTTATTGAGATTAAGAAGTCTGTCCTCTTATGGCAAATTCTTCATCGTGGAATTTGGACCAACCATAAGGCTAGCAAACTTTGTGGGATCCCTCCTTGGTGCAAACGCTGCCACCGTGCGATCGAAGATGTCCCACACATCTTCCTTACCTGCCCCAACTCCTACAGAATCTGGCAGACGGTTGGAATGAAAATCAGACTTCAAAAACAGCTTAGTTGGAAACAAGTCCTTCTGGGAGAAGCGATCGGCTGCTCTGCGACACTCTGGAACGCCATCAGAGGGGAAGTCCTGTGGAAAATTTGGCGGGAGCGGTGTGCTCTCAACTTCGGCGATTCCCCCAGGGAGTGGTCGATTGAGAAATCACTATTCCTCCTGGGCAAAAGGATCGTTAACAGTAAGAAGTCCCCCCCCTTCAGACACCATCAAGTTCTCCTTTTGATCAACAACAAGCTCAAACCCAAGTGGGCCCCGCATGAGGGCGATGAGAGGGTGATTAACCTTCTCTGTAATGCAACCTAGGACTCAATCAAGCTTCCCCTGCTTTGTGGGATTTGGGGGGTCCCGTGGGCACTAGTCCCCTTCTATTGTACCTTTGTTTCTTAATTTAATTCAAGTCCGGGAGAGTAGGCTATTGCCGAACTTCCTTTATATTAAAAAAAAAACTTTGTAGGTACAACTGCGAACACCAATAACATTTGACGGTCGCCTCTTGTTTTCTCCTTGCGTGAGTTCCTTCGTCCCTGCTTGCGTGAGTCCCTTATGGGTGTTAAACATGGAATAGTTCTTTCTTAAAATAGACTAGATAATGTTATGAGAACATACCTCAGAAAGGTTGTAGAAAGGTAGACATGGAATTTTAGTACACTAATGGTTATTGTCCTTCATGTGCGTTGCATGCTTTTTAACACTCAAATAGCATATGCCATGACGGTGCATCTGTGGATGACACTCAATACGATTAAAATAAAATATCTACTAGAAGTTGACCACAATCAAATATAGGTAACCATAGAGGTCTTTCATGGATGATAAATATATAATAATTCTCTCATCAAATATAATACATAATGTTATGACAACCCTAGCTTACATACCATATGAAGGTCTCAATAGATCCTCTATGTCTTGTAGAATACAAAGGTAGACATCGGCCATAATCAAGTCGGTTTAAACCGTTCGTAAGTGTTTTTTAAGTCGGTTTTAAATCATTCTTTTGGCCACCTAGAACTTGAAATTCATCTTCAAATTTTCAATCGCTATGGGGATTTGTATTCACCGCAAGCATCATTCCAAGACTTAAGGATACCGACCATTTTAGCTCCAATGTCCCATAACATCCTTCGTTAATCCATGTCAATAAATTAGTTGAGGTCCTAAATAACCATACTTTATATTCTCATTAATGTTTGGATCATATTCAACCTAAACTCCATATCGTTCCCCATAAAGTATCTTCTTGCTGAGAGCTTGGAAAACAATAACGCATTACCCTTATCGCCTATCTTCACTAGACATCAAGTGGTGCGAATAGAACATCGTTATATCATCTTAAACTTGACATTTACTTCGTAATGGATGCGTCAAACCATTTGATCGAAGTAACCAACTACTGGTCTTGTCTGAGTTCTTTAAAAGAAAACCAATATCGTTGTCAAGTACATGAATTACTTATATTGAGGACCTCTCTCATTCTTACTCAATAAATTTGTAGCAACAAAAGTTCTAGTTACTTCATTTCTTTAGATTACTTTTTTTATTGAGTCCTTAATTAGCTACTCTACGGATTTTGATGGTAGTTCTATAATAGTTAAATCTACGGAACCACTTACACATTTGGATTCCACCTTTAAGAAATCCATTTAAGTTTATGTTTTTCCATCCCATACAATTGACCATTATTACCACAACTGCACACTACCTAATTAGAAGTTCAAATTTTTCGGAATTCCAAACTATCCTTTAGAGAGGTGTGTTGCCAATGTATTGCCTAAGTTATTGCCTAAGTTCTTTGCCTTAGTGGACGCCTTGGAGTAAGCCGAAGGAGAAGACGTAGGTGAAAACGTAGGTTCTGGTTCTCGATCAGAATCAGAAACAGAAACAGAAACCAAAACCGAAACGGCAACCGAAACCGAAACCGAAACCGAAACCGAAACCGAAGACGGAGATGGAGATGGAGATGGAGATGGAATTCAGAATCGCGAACAGAGAATAGAACCCTCTATATTGATGCGTGCAGAGCTCTGATACCACTGTTGTCAGGATCTTGCTCACGCACATACAGAGATTACGGATGCAGAAAACACACAAAAAATAGAGGCAACAAGAGACAAGATTGAACGCAAGATTGGGTGTAATCTCCCCCCATGCACTCTGTTTCGACAGTCCACAGAGTGCATGTATTTATAGGAATTTTGATTACGTCGAAAAGAGTGGTTACAAGAGGGCGGCTTCGAAAAGTAGGCATGAAACTAAAAGTTGATAACTTTTACAGAAAGCCATTGCTTTCAATAACAGAAACTACAGCCTACAATGACCCTTATGCTAACCATTACTTTTCTAACAATAGAACCTTCTACGCAGGTTTATTTACAAGCTAAATAATAATTATTCGGATCATTGATGTCGGCCCTTTCACGCCTTGCACGCTCCTCACGAACCTTCAGCTGCTATAGCAAAAACATCAAAAACATATTAATACATTAATAATTTAACATTTTAACAATGCCTGTTCAATAATATACAACACAAACATCATGGGATGATAACTTAGAAGAGTTTTTAAGTATATTTCCTTTGTGAAGGACATATCCATCCAATAGGAAAACAAGCATATTCTAGGTAATATATGTTTAACCAAGTAGTAAAATTGTTAAGAAACCAAGTTTACTGCATGCTATGGTTATAGAAAGTTGGGATCCCTAAATTTGGTTGTAAACCACCAAGTTAGATATATCATAGTAACACTTTCCTTCTCACAAGGAAAATATTAAATTTAAATAAGTTTTAATTATGTAGTGTGCAACCATGTTTACGATGGTTAAGTGTACTAAAGGAAGAACATAACCTTAAAAGGATTTCTTTAAGTTGAAGTAACTACGAATCTTCTTGCTAAAAACTGGTTGAGTAACAAAAAAAAATTTGAGAATATAAGGATTTCACGTAACTTAGAGCTATACTGGGTTTCTTTTGAAGACCTTAGAAATAAGGGATTGATGGTTACTTCCATCAAATGGTTCCAAACTTCCAAAATAAAACACATTTCATAACCATCACCCGAATCATATTAGCACCCATCAATGCTCTCTCATGAAACGCATGTCTATGATCCCAGCTAATTGGTTTTCTTAGTAGTGTAGTGGAAATGCTTCACTACTGAATCAAGTGATGTTCATCATTGAAACAAGTCACTCTTTGAGTACTACTCATGATACCCCCATAGTCTCCTATTCATGTTGTGAGACTCTTTTGAAGGTATGTAAACCTTGACAATCATAAATGTATCTCCCATAATTCTTTATGAAACTTCGTAATGCCTATAGGATTTCTTGTGCATGTTCCCATTGGTATAGGTATATCTTCTTCCCTTTAGCAATTCTATGGTCTAAGTCCATAAGGATTATGTGCAGGGATCTGCTTAGTAATGAACTTGCTTTATCTAAGACTCTTTGATAGTCGTAAGTCCATCAAGTACATGCTTACAAGCATGGTTATACCCTATTGATTTTCATAGTGAACACATGTTAGTATCCATAAAATTCTTACCTAAAGCTACGTGTGAATATAATGAGATGAGATGGGAATAATTTTGATAGCATTTTCCCAAGGAAAAGAACTTCCAAAGAATTTTCACCATAATATAAATCATAAGACCCTTTGGGCCAATGGCACATAGGCCATCAATTATGACATAGGGTTTCGAAAGCCCATGGCATGCAAGCTATATGCTCAAATACAAACTCCATAACTTGCCAAATCATAAAATGCTAGCAACCACATTTTGCTTGCATAGCCTTGTACTTTCTGCAATTATCTATCTTGGAAACCATCAAAATTGTACACCTAGTAAGTTAATCCATATTTTAGACTTACAAAATTGACCAACTTTGATGTGTGCACTCCAATCATATATCCATGCATGTACATAAAAAACATGCCAAAACATAAAACATGAGGCTGATAAAATATAAGCAATACATCTTTGAATGATTTGATGTTGGAAATGCATGCATTCAAGTCTTTTTTATGAGGTTTGGGATCTCTGCACTTTTCTCTCTAGGTCCTATAAAAAACTTTGAATTTCAGACGGCATCTGATCACTTCCCAAAACATGAAGCATGGTCAAGTAATTAACACAAAAATGCAAATATACCAAATATTACATATGTTATCCATTTCTGGACCTGAAAAGAAAATTTTATATCTAAAAGTGACCACAACGCAAGAGCTTCAAAGAGCAATTACTTCAATCACCTTTTCGATTTCCAAGATATGGCTCCTAGAAGGTAGTTGGCAAAAAATGTTGAGAATTGCACACCAGAGCTAGAAGAGTACACTATTTCCAAAAATTATTTTAATAAAATAAAACTTAATCTTGTGCTCTTCGAAAGGAACCATAGCATATCCAAGTTAAAATTCTCTAGCTCAACATATGGCCTCACCGAACATGACATGCCAAACTAGTGGACTGGTGGAGGTGCTAGACAAAAGTGTGGAAATGTGAGTTTTGAAGTGCCTAAAAGCATTCTTCTAAAAAGAAAATCCTAAAATTCTATCAATAACTTGAAAAACTAAGATACAAAGATGCTTTTGAATATTCTTACATTTCCTTATCCTTTCTTCTTGAATGCTAATTTGTTTCTCAAAAAAGACACAAACCAAGTTTGTTTTCTAGTTGCATGCAAAAAACGTAAATGGAATACTTTAACAAGCTTCTAACCCATTCCTTATGTGGGTTTTTCTTCAATTTTATAATTTTTTTAGATGATATATACTCCATAATTCATGTATGTTTGCCCTATTCCATAGAAAGCCTCTTTAATGATCTCTTTTCTGGCTCCCAAAAGTGGATATTTGCTAAAATTAGCACTTTAATTCTTCTCCAAAAAATGTGGAAAGGAGATCTTTGGGGTTGTAAAGTACCTGCTTAACTAATGATTTTCATGAATCTAATAATTCCATATGAAATTCCATATGAGATACTCTCATTATCTATTCCTTTTCCCATCCATTCATACCTAGAGTAGCTCTATTTCCCTCTTCCAAAATGGGAATTTATTAAATGTAGGTGCTGGAATTTTTCTCTAACAATGATGGAAGGGGATCGTCTACAGCCTCAAACTCCTATATAGTGGGCCAATTTTCGGGTTTCTTGCCTCCAAATGGAATTCCATGCTTAATGCTATATGCATGCATGATGTTTCCCACCAATCTATGGAAAATCTATCCTCCTTTTCCCTTCCCAAAATGTCTATGAATCAAAATAGCCTCGAAAACTTATGTAAAAGTCATTCAAGAGGGCTATTGTGGAGAAATCTAAAGCCTATTATTTGTGGCATTTTAAGGGAATCCTTGACTCTAGATGAGAGCATATATCCCAATCTTCCCATGCACATAATTTTACCTAAAAGATCTTTGCCTAAATCTCATCCTATCTTTTGCCAAAATAGACAGTTAATATGATTAAATCCTTAAAATAGCATAAATGTCTTATACATCTTCTTTTATGTAGTATCTTCCTACGGATCTTAATCTTTACAACTCTATATTCCATGGAAATTCCCTTGAAAAATCTCACGAAAACGTGAGAGAAAAATCCTCATTTGTCAACCTCATGAAAAATCCTCATGCCTCAACATCCTTCTCCTCCTTCAATTTGCCTAAGCAAACCCTCTTGTATATAGCAAGTGAATCCATTCACACTATTGGCTTCAACATATGCTTTACATGTATGTATATATTACTAAGCAATGGTCAAAGGTTGCTCAAGCTCGTGGGCATGTCCTGAAGTGTGTGTCATATTACTACCCATATAGTATAACACTATTGATGCATAATTACCCATGTAAAATCCATCATAAAACTCACATGTTCTAATGTACTTCATACATAAAATTGATACTATTCTAGTCATCCTACTTACCTATCAGTGCTACCATTCTAGTAATCGTATTTACGCATCACACCCTTTTCTTGCAAAATCTCATTTAGAGTTCCCCAAATTTTCATTCAAGCACTGCTTTGAAAATGCATGAGTCTATAATGTCATCATTACTCTACTTATTGTTCATGATAAGTTTTTCCATTCCTACTATATGCATTCTTTCCATTTGTACTAATGCCATCCCTCTTGTTCAATTACTTTTTTCTATACTCTCTAAGCTTTGATGGAGGTTATAGTTATTAAGAGCTTCTTGTTATATGTATAAAAACTTGATCTATATTAACTGTGTAACTTACGGATGACTTTATCTTTTGTATCCACTAGTGGTCTTTTCATCTTCCATTGATTCTACGTTTTGAATTCACATTCACATTGTGGAGGTTATCAATCTCAATGACTATGGACTCATGTGAGTTAGTCGATAACATTTGGGTAAGAACAAGACTAACCTTGAGCCTATCTCAACGCAACACCCCCAAAACTCAATAGTAATCGTTCACCTCGATTGAGAGCGTAGATGAGGTTGGCATAGGGGGAACAAATATAAATTGCGCGGAATCAGTACACATTTTTGGGATTAAATTCTTAGTTTACTTCATCAAATAACGAAAATGCATGAAGGATGCACATATTATATCCCAAATATCAAACTAAGAGTCAAATTCGAATCCAAAATGTTGTGAATTTTCTTGAAAATGAGAGGAGAATCTAGAAGTGCAGAAGCTTAACAGCTCCATCAAGTGGATTATATTTCTAAGAGAATAGGTAACTATCTAGACATTATGAAAGATTACTTTGAGTTCTCATTACCTAGTCTTTAACCTCTTCTCTCACATCTCGAGTGTTTCATGCAATGTTCATAGAGGACAGAATTCATGTTAAGAGTCATCAACATCCAAAGTATGGTAGCTATCTTAGCTAATTTAAAGGTAAAAGGATCTTTTGATAGAGCAAAGAGGAACTCAAAGAAGAAGCAAAACTTCCCAAGAAGAAAGAAGGAAAAGTATGTGCAAACAATCTAAACTACTAAGATGCTTTAAAGTGACTTATGCCAAACTCTATGTTCCTCAAACTTATCTCAAAGATCTATATGCTTGTTTTCCTATTTGATGGATATGTCCTTCGCCGAGGAAATATACTTTGGGAGTGTTCTAAGTTATCATCACATGATGAATGTTGAATTTAACTAGAAAATTGTCATAACGGCTTCTTACATTAACTTGTTACACCATTTTCACAAACTTCTATTAGTTGAAGGGCAAGATCATGGATTAATTGAGATCCAATTCTTCGAAATTTTTACATTTCCAAAACATAAGTTCATCCTTTCATATGGGAGGAAAAAATTCTTAACTTATGTCCCAATTTGAAGGAGTTTTCGTTCGCAACTCCTTAGGTACTTGCTTTAACAAAGAAACAATTATTATGAGCCCCTATTTGCACTCTTATTACTCAAATATGAAAGCATATATCTATTGAAAGAAAATCAATTGAGCACTTCAAGCATTGGCGTCCTCTCATTCACCCAGCCAAGGCTGGCTTATACAAGGTGGAAGGGAGTGAAGCTGGCTCATCTAGATGCTCGACAACAATCTATTTTGTAGTTCTCAACATGAGCTTTGGCTGTAGACATGGGATCACCTTTGTGTTTCCCCCCCATTTATGGTTCCGATGCTGGTATTTATGGTTATAGTTGGCTACAGGGTGCGCACCGCAGTTATGGTCGGCCACGGGGCGGGCACTGCTGATAGTGAAGGGAAACCAAAAGTTAACTATAAAACGAAAACCTCCTCTCCTCTATCAAGTCATGGAAACACAGCCTCCTCTCCCCAATCAAGTCACATCATAGTAACATAATAGTCCCATAATACTCATTTGACGATTTGTATAGCAACTGACCCACGTTTATGGAAAAGGGCTCCAAGTGAAAGGAGTAGAGTTTGGAAAGCTGAAGCGTGCTTGAATTTTATGTGAATGCTTAATTACTAACAAACCGTCCAAGAAGTTCATGCTTTATTTTGAAAGGGAAAATAGATATATGTGGTTCTAGGAAAAAAAAAGACCTCATTGATAAATTTAAAGCTTCCATGAGCTTGTTGAGGTAAGATAATGAAGCTCCCCCGCTCGAAACCATGCGACAATGGCTTCGCAACGAGTGGTTCCCCCGTGCACTAATTGTTTGTGTCAGTTCTTATCGGCAAGCCACATGCTGCTAGTCTTTGAAAATGAAGATATGGCATTTCAAGCCCTAAGTGTCGGAACCTGGCAACTCGACCGGACCACCCTATGCCTATTCAGATGGTCCCTTGATTTTACTCCCGACAAATCAAAATCGCTTCGGTACCCTCTCAGGGTTGATCTCTCTAACTTGCCATACTTGTTGTACAACTTCGTGTGGGACATTGTTTCTCCTATCGGCAAGCGGTTGGCCTCACGCGAGGACATTGGTGGTCTCATTTATGAAGGTGCAAGACACTCGTTCAACGCTCGGTGGCACCCTTAAATTTGTGTCGAGGTTGACCTCAGCATGCCGCTCCCATCGAAGATCAAAGTGGACTTGGGCGAAGGGGATGTATGGGAGGAAGACATCATTTACAAAAACCTTCCCAATGCGTGCTTTTGTTGTGGCCAACAAGGTCACACGATTAAAGATTGCCCTTTGAGACAAAAAGGAAAGCGAAATCACGAAGCCCCCAGAAACGCTCAAGACAACAAAGGGGCATTGACTCACTCGACGAAGGATGAGGAAGTCAAGGGCCCTCTTAATCGAGAAGCTGATGCAGACGGGTTCATCGAAGTCGACAGAAGAAGGAAAAGAAGCCCTAGGGCGACTTCTGAGCGAAACATGTCTGTTACCCCCTCCATCAACTTATATTGCAATCTGGAAAAGGAGATCAATGAGTTTGACTACCCAGGTGGGAACCAACTTGACGTGGACACCAACGACAAAGCCCTAGAGATCCGGGACAATAAAGAAACCTCCCAAGAGGGTTACACTACAAGCAAAGAAGACTGCTTTACTACTAGTAACAAAGATAAAATGGATAGTGAAAGTTCCATCATGTGATCGACTATTCCGGAAATGGTGTCGAAAACGGTGCCCAGTTCTTCCCAGCAGGAGACATCCCGCAAAGGAAAACAACCTATGGAGTTACCTTGAAAAAGCCCCCACAAGAACCTATTGCTAATTCGGGATCCGATCCTAGTGAAAATAAAGATGAATCCAAGAAAAGAAAGGACAAAGCTTCCTCCCGCAAAGAGGGCTCACTACGTCAATGATCATCATCTCGCTAAATGCTAGAGGGATAACCGACCCCTCAAGAGCGACCATCATTGGTCAATGGCTTCATGACATTAGCCTAAACCCTGAATTTATATGTATTCAAGAGATTCAAATTGACGGAGAAGACCTCCAAAAACGGCTTAGACATGTCTCCTCGACCCATGTTTGGATTTCAACGGTGCACCAGCGGGGGTCCGGTGGAACGGTAATCGGTATTAATCAATTCTGGTTTCAAAAGCTTGAGAACTCTATTTAAGATGAATGCCATCGATGGATTGCTGTTTCTTTTGGTGCTACTTTTTGTTTTACTTTAGTTTCTCTCTATGCCCCTAATGGGGAGTTAGAGAGACTGAACACTTGGGCCTCCTTGGATTCGCTCCCCCACAACGTGCTTATTTGTGGTGAATTCAACATGGTGGAGGACCTGATGGACAGATGGATGGGCAAGGGCAGGGTCATCGATCGTCGGGAGAAAGAAACATGGGACAAAACCAAACTTCACTTGGATTTGGTCAAATTTAAAGATTCGATTGGCTTTTCTTGGTCAAATCTCCAAGCCGGCGAGGAGCTGAGGAAAGCTAGAATTGATAGATGCTACATTTTGCAGAGTTTTATTCATCAGTGGGGCCACCCTTCCCTATCGCAACACACTGGCCTCACAATCTCTGATCACTACCCAATCGTTATCACTTTCCAACCTTCCACCAAGATCCGTAAGGGTCCTTGGTTCCACGCCAGTGCGCCGTCCTTCTCTCTCCCCTCCGTCCATCAAGAAATTGTTGATGTGTGGAAGGAGGCGTTCGCCTCCGGCTTGTCCCCAGCCAAGTGCTAGAGAAGTGCGATTGATAAGTCACGACAAATCATGATCAGATCCAAGAAGATGCTTGAGACTGTGCGGTGGGCTCGTAGAGAAGATCTACATCATAGACTCTGGAGGTTGGAGGACGAAGTGAACAAAAGAAAATCTCAAGCCGAGAAAGGTCTTTGAAAAATCAGAGCGCTGCTGAGATACGAGGAAGAAATACAAAGGAAAAAATTGCAAATTTTCTTCAAGGAGTGGTGGGCTGGCAAAGCCGACAAACCCACCAAAGAGATGTGCCGTATCCTTAAAAGGAAACATAACAGAGAATTGATCCCGTTCTTGCTAGACTTAAATGGCAATGCATGCAATACAGAAGAAGATAATTTTGGGATCATTGAAGGGCACTTCACGAGACTCCTAGGGACCTCGAACCCCCTCTCCCACCATAGAAGGTACTGTATGGCAGCCATATCTAGGGTTTCCCCCCACGGGCTACCACTCAACCTTCGCTCCCTACTTCATACCCCTATCTCTGAAGTAGAAATCCTTGAGGTCATTGATGCCCTCCCTTCTGGTAAAAGTCCGGGACCCGATGGGGTGACTAATGAGTTCTTTAAATCCTTCAAGTGGTTGCCACTCCTCTTCTTCTGGTTTGGCAAGAGGGGCTCAAGTTTGGCGCGCCTCCTTCTTGTCTCAACAATGGCATTATTAAGTTAATACACAAAAAACGGGAAAAGAATAGAATAGAGAACTGGCGTGCTATTACAATGCTCCAAATAGGATAAAAGATCATTGCCAAAGTCATTGCCAATAGAATCTCTTGCCACTTGAGAGCGTGGTTAAGTGAGGACAAAAAAGGTTTCATCAAAGGCAGGTCAATTTTGGAAACCATTATAGATATCTGGAAAGGTCTTGAATTTGCAAATGAGTCTAAACAAGACGTGGTCTTCCTCAAGATCGACTTTGATAAAGCCTACGACAGGCTGGAATGGGACTATATTCTACAGTCGCTCCAAGATCTTGGATGTATTCAGAAATTCACCAAGATGATCGCGACCCCTCTCGGAAATGCATCGACCCAAATTAACGTTAATGGCAAACTTTCGAAGGTGATCAAACTTAGAAGATCTATGAGACAAGGGTCCATAGATCAAATGGTCCATCTGCACCAGCCATAGAGATAGTGGGGGACTTGGTATCCTCGACATTGGGTGCATGGCTAACAAACTGGCAGCCAAATGGATGATTAAGGCTTGGTGCAACGGGGAGGCCTCGTGGGCCAAGTTGATCCTGAGAAAAAAGAATGAGTTTGCTCTCATGGGTTTCCCAAATTTGAAGAATCTTGACATCTTGACCTTTGCAAAGCAGATGTCTCGCTTGGGACCGACACAAAGTTCGCCTTCTCATGGGACGCGAGACATCGAGCTTGCTTGGTCTCAAATGGCACAATGGGAATAGCCTATTAAAAATCCCGAACATCAAAGAAACGATTGACTATTAGGTTAACCTCAACAAGAAGTGGTGCCTATCATGGACGCAGCTTCGGTGGGATATGAAGTTCATGGCTATCTGGCACCCCCTCATAGAAATCAATAAGTCTCTCCTCTTATGGCAAATTCTTCATCATGGAATCTCGACCAACCTTAAGGCTAGAAAATTTTATGGGATTCCTCCCTGGTGCAAACGCTGCTACCGATCTATCGAAGATCTTTCACACATCTTCTTTACCTGCCCCAACTCCAACAGACTCTCGCACACGGTTGGAAAGAAAATTAGACTTCAAAAACATCTTACTTTGGTAGCAAGCCCTACTGGGAGAAGCGATGGACTGCTCCGCGACTCTCTAAAACACCATCAGAGGGGAGGTCCTATTGAAAATCTTGCGGGAAAGATGTGCTTTCAACTTCCGTGACTCCCCCAAAGAGTGGTCAATTGAGAAATCGTTGTTCCTCCTTGGCAAAAGGATTGTCAACTATAAGAAATCCCCCCCCTTCAGGCATCATCAAGTACTCCTTTTGATCAATAACAAGCTTAAACCCAAGTGGGCCCCACATGACGGTGATGAGAGGGTGATTAACCTTCTTTATAATGCCATCTAAGCTCTGTAAAAGCTTCCCCTGCTTTGTGGGATTTGGGGGGTCCGTGGGCAGTAATCCCCTTCTATTGTACTTTTCTTTATTTAATTCAAGTCCGGGAGAGTAGGCTATTGCCGAACTTCCTTTATATTACGAAAAAAAGAAGTCGCAATGATTTTAATTTATCCGATGTGACATGCATGGAATTGAAGTACTCAATCTCAACTCACTAACTAATGTAGTGGTAAAGTTGCACAAGCTATAAATCAGTGTAGAAAGTACATTTCCAAACGGTGCGCATTATGTTTTAAGGCAATTACCTTCTCTTCATACACTGGTACTGAAACCACTATACTATGAATGAGGAAGAATTAGGATCTGTCTTTTTCTTACTTAGCAATTGTATGTAGTTAGAGGAAAAGCAATGCACAGAGCCCAAACCATAGACATTGGCAATACGCATAGTGAATTGACTAATAGATAAGCAATCGAGAATGACAAAAAACAATCCGAGTTTTAGTCTCGGGGATTTGAGCAGAGATTTCATTTACGTAGGGCTGATGACATATCATGAATATGAACTTTATGTATGTAGATCCGAAGAAATTTGAGAATAGAACCATCTAAGTCAAACGTTGAATATGATGTCTATGCAAGGATTCAGAAACAATAAGTCTGGATAATGAATAATGGAAGCGTACAGAAGAAATTTTATAGGCAAGGATTTATGAAATTTAGTTCTCAGGCTTGACTCATGTGCTACTTTTATGACCCCTTGTTCACTATGAGGTAGGATCTTTTACCCCCCCCCCCCCCCCCCCCACCCCACATAAGAGTGTGAAAGCTACTATTTGGATAACATTTTTCACTTTTACGAAGGCTCATTGAGGAATTTTTGAAAGAGAACAGGGGTTACGATCCTATGTGCTTCTAGTTTGTGGTATAGCGAGTTTACTCTCAAAGCAGTTTTGATGAGAGAAAAGGGCTTGAAATTACAACCGTTCCTTGAACCTCTCATTTCTCAACCATCAATGCTTATTATATGTTCCTAAACGTATAGATTCATTCTCAAAGCTCATTTTCCAATGGTTTTTATACTTTTTCGAAGCTTGAACTCTTGTTTTAGTTAATGTTCATAGAGTTTGGAGAAGAATTTTAAGGTGAAAACATGTATTTAGTGTGTCAGAAACACGTAGTTAAGAAAACCTCACTATCTTTCATCGGATTCATCTCAGCAAAATCCGCTTTTCAAATTTTTTTTCAGCCTTCTAGTCTTGCTGTAGTTCCGACTGAATATACTATACAACAACGTTTTTCGGATGGAAAAGGTGCCCAGACATGCTATAATTTCTCAGCTTTTCTCCTTCAATACAACAAGGGATGTTGAGGATATAGTTAGAAATTTATCCTATGGCAAAAATAAGCCTCATGTTTCTTACCCATAAAAAAACATAAAATTTTGAGCCTTATGAATAAGGGAGATTCGATTAATACTTTTCTTGACAAAGAATGTTATATTCCAGAGTCGATATGTGTGCAGCATAAGTACTCTTGATTATATCTGGGAGTGCCAGATTATCGTGTTATATTCCAGAGAGTTCATATGAGGTACCTACTCATGATGGCCAGATGAGTAGAGTGACTTTAGAGAGAACTATAGATGGTGACTACGCAAGGGTTAGAAATAGGCTGGAAGGTGAGTCCCAGACATATCATTCTGTGGAATATAACAGAGAACAAAATTTTGAAGGAACGATTGATTTTTACTGATGAATTCTTGCAAGATAGTGTACTTGTGTGATGTTTTATTAAAAATCTTTGAGAATCATATTAGATTTCTTTCTTCTACTATTCAATTGATGTTGAAAGAAAATACAAACTCCTTAATATTTGAAGATTTCTTTATTTGGAAACTACCATGAACTCATGCCTTTTATTGATGAGTTCTCTTTGCATCAATGGATGTATCCATTGAGAGAAAATTCGGAAGTGTTTATGTGATCTATAAAATTTATGGTTATGGCTGAAAATCGTTCAACATGTTAAATGGTCATCCTCCGTTCTCACCAAGTAGGGGGCAGGGGGGGAGGGGGGAGGGGGGGTGGGAGAAATACATGTGTTCTCATTTGAATCCATTTTTAGTTGAGCATGGGATAAGACATTAGTATATAGTGCCACATACACCTCAGAAAAATGGAGTTTCGAAAAGAAGGCATAGATCTTTTATGAAAATGCCAAGGTTTATCATCAAAAGATAGCCTTACCATAGAGCTTCTCATTTGACTCTGCTATGTTTGAAGCATATGTGCTCTATAGGTCTTCCACCAAAGCATTGCAATCAATCGCTCCATATGAGGCTTAGCATGTTTCAAGGCCATTTGCAGTTCATTCCTCTATCTTTGGTTGTTTGACATGTGCATGAGTGTCTGAAAAACAATGTAGAAAATTCGATGATACATTAGTAAAATGAATTCTTATTGTGTATAGGTTATAAAGAAAAGCCTATTATCTATATCATCCACAAATTAAATGCATTTTTTAAGCAATGATGTGGCTTTTGTTAAAGATGTAGTTCATCCATTACTTTCATGTACCATGGAGACTCTAGTGAGCTTGAAAAATGTGTATGACACTTTGTTGCTTCTTTCTACGGGTGCACAATCAAGTGCTGATCCAAGTGAGGCAATTTCTTACCCTTAATAGGTTCCGAATGATGTGCAGATCATTCCATTTCTTGTGTAGGTCTACATATAGCTTCTTGGAAGTTTAATATAAATTTAACGCAAAGTCATCTTTGACCGATTCCAAGAGTTGAATGATACATATGTTTATGATTGCACTACAAAGATAAGAATACCATACTTTACTATTCTCTTATTCTCGTTTCCTAACGCTTTTGTGTACAGTTGACTTATTCTTTCAAAGTGCACACCTTTGTTTTCAACACATAAATAGCCTATGCCATGATGGTGCATTTGTGGACGACCATGAAAACAATGAACAATTGTGCATGTGCATGTGTGTCTACATTGATGTTTGAAGTTCAGCCATAACTAGTGGACGTGAAGAATGTTAGGTTGCGTTTCTCGTCCACACAAAACACAATTGAATGTCTTCTTTACCATGCTCTCTCTCTCTCTCTCTCTCTCTCTCTCTCTCTCTTTCTTTCTTTTTTTTTCTCTCTCTCTCTTTCTATCTTTCTCTGTCTCTCCCTCTTTCTCTTTCTCTCCCTGTCTCTTTCTTTCTTTCTCTCTCTCTCTCTCTCTCTCTCTCTTCCTTTCTCTTTCCCCAAGCATACGGTGCTTGAAAAAGATATAGTGTTCCGTGATCGAAAAGGCTAGAGCATACTGAGATCTTAGTTTCAATAATGTGCACTGAGAATCCCTACAACAATTTATTTTTACGTCCTAAGGATAAGTTGTGGCTATAGGCATGGGATTCTTTTATGCTGATAGTCGACTACGGCACATGAAGTGCACTGGACATGCATGGGTAGTGTTGTGAAGTGCAGTACGATGATGGGAGGAATGCTAGCAATGAATCAATAGTTCTGAAAGAAGACATAGAAGTTGTAGTTTCAAGGACAAAAACGCTTCAAAATGGAATCAAAAAATACAAAAACTTGTCAATAATTGGTACAATTACGTAAATAGAATGTTCGGAGGTAGACATGGGGTAAAGGAACATTTTTAACATGTTGACCAAAGGCTATTGTTCTTTAATAGAAGTGAACCTGTGAGTCAAAAGTTGAAATTTCAAGTAGATTTTTTGCAATAATTAAGTTCACAATGACTTGAATGGAGCTTAGCCCATGCACGGATTCCCCTCTGTTTCGATATAGTCAAATATAGAAATGGCTTCTCATAAAGTGGAAAATCATAGAAATAAAGAGCATGATCGATGAAAATGATCAGGAAGCATGTGCGATTAGTCCACATACTATACCTAGACACATTTTTTAGGATGAAAATGTCAAAGGGAGGAAGAATCTTGTATAAGCATGGGTCCAACTAGAAAGACATGACTTTTAAGGACCTAATGTCATTTGGAAAACCCTTTGAGTTTGTTAAGAAACCCTTTGGAAAGTGTCTCCAAACTATTGTTTGAATACATAAGCGATTTGGATTTATTTACTACCATTCAAAGATTTTTCACCCTTAGGATTGATGTTTTCTAATAGTATTTTATCTACCCTTACCGAGGTCGTTCAAGCCTTTAGTAATCAATGTTATGGAGTGCTATGGATATAGAAATTTGGGATCCTAAAGTTTCTTGTAAACCAAAAAGTTTTGATAGCTCATTCCAACATACTCCACTTTTGCAAAGGAAAGTATGAAGTCCAAAAATTTAAATGATCTAATCATGTTGCGTGGAACTATGATTAGGGTGGTTAAGATTATGGGACATAAAAGCATAAGCTTAAATAGTTTTCTTAAAGGTGAAATCCAAAGGTATGAGTGATTCCCTAGAGTTAATTG
>CM035418.1:59099023-59104023 GCA_020310875.1 Ceratopteris richardii
AACACACACACACACCCATACATATGCACACTCCCCCCACTCATACACACACTCATACACATACTATCACACATTCTCACTCGCACACACACATGCAACACACACACTCACCCACATACACACATACACCCACACACACATTTTTGCATATACACACCCACGATTACATTGGGACCTCTTCCTTCAGCAAGGTTATGAAGATGGACTCAGAAGTATACCATAATCTAAAGAGGAATTATGGGCAAGACTTTTATCAAGAAGAACCCAATCGTTCAAGCAAAGACCCCTTTGACCAGGATGATTGAAGAATGCAGGTAAAAAGTGAAAGTGGAATCGCCAGCAACCATTCACGGCGACTACCTATTTTGTGGATCTAATTCAAATCAAGGGGAATAATTGACCTACCCCTCCAATCTTGGGTAATCAACCGGTGCGTGATCAGTGGACGTGAGGATTCGGCAAGGCCCTCTTTGCCTATTGGGGCCTATAAAATCAAAGGATTTGTGCTCATTTGGTGTTACATGTACACGGTACACACATTTTTGGTACATTTTTGGAGTTTCATTGACGTGGGCATACGTGCAGAAGTCGTCTCTTCCACTTGGTGGTTTCAAGCCTATTGTAGGAGCTACTCTGTAGTGTGGATACAGAGGGTAGGCTTCTCAGTTGAGGGCTATGAGCACTATAGTGTAAGAAAGTGCCTTGGATTTTCTTTCCTTTCCGTGACTCAGTATTGGTGATTGAGCTCTATTCTCTTGAGCAAATCTTACCATTTGTATTGTTCTGAGTTAGACTGCATGTAATTAGCCCCTTAAGCTGATGAGAAGATTCCGTGCATTGAGCTTATTTATTTCTAGGATGGCATGTTAGCCTTCTAAGCCTGCACTTTTGAGCATCTGACCAACCTTGTAATCATCTGAGTCAAATCAAGAAGTGATTGGTCTTCCTTGGTCATTTGTTGTCCATATTTTCTGAAAAAATTTACCATTCTGTACAATTCTTGTTGTCTGCCTGCTCACAGAAATGTTAAAGGGTATACTTCCCTAAAGAGAACCCCCCTTGAGTAGGTGACGTACTGGACGTGTTTAATCTTCATTCTCTACCTTTGTTAAAAGCGGATACCCCAGTACCTCCTCTACAGTTTGGCACGCCCGGTGGGACCTTTGCATTTCTGTGAGAGGTATTTTTGCCCTATTACAATTGCGAATAGGTACATGACCCATACACGAGCAGATAAGGAATCTCTTCGTGTTCGAAGGAGCCTTAACAAGTTAGCAATAACCACGGCTAGTGAGTCTACCTCCCCTCTGTCCTCCCTAAATTTATCGATTGATTTGGGTGCGACACCATTGTCAAAAGAAGGGTATAGGAGAACTCTAGACTTCTCCTCAGATACGTCAGAAGAGACACCAGTCCAAATGGAGGATCTTTCTCATTTGCTCTCCAGATTAGACATCAAGTTCCCTACCTTCAAGGGACATGCATATGAAGATGGTGATGATCATGTGAGGAGATTTATCTCTTTATGCTGTGGAAGAGGTCTGCAAAATAGAGAGGATGCAATGCTGGCACTTTTTCCATCCACATTGGAGGGCCTTGCAGATAAATGGTATAGTCAGTATGCAGATGGCCATTTCACTACATGGGAGGCTCTGAAGGCGGCATTCTCACAGACATTTCGACCAAGTGATTCTTCCGAAAGAGCTCTAGATCAGCTAGAGAATTTGAAGCTAAGACCAGGTGAATCCTTTCATGAACTTCACACTAGAACAAAAGCACTTGTTCCACGTCTGCCACATGCTCCACGTGACTTTTTGGTTAAAAAGTGGATAGAGAAGGCTCTGCCAAGGTCATCTCAGCAGAAGCTTCGTGAGTCCCTTAGATTGGATGCCACCCTCAATGATTTTGTTGCAGCGGCATCACGCATTGAAGAAGCAAGGCAACATTTTGAGGGGGATACACAACAAAAGTATGCTGCAGATCTGGATCCTATTGAGCAACTAAGGAGGGAACTGGAAGCATTGAAGATGCAACAAAATCAACAAGAAGAGAAGGTCTTGCCACCACTGCGTCGCGCTGATGATGAAGTAGCTCAACTTCGCCGAGAGTTAGAAGATTTGAAGACCACTCAGGATATAAGGAGACAAATTTGGTGTACAATCTGTAACAACAATGGACATTCCAATGCTAATTGCCCTATTAAGGTAAGCTGTCAATTTTGTGGGAAGGATGGGCATGAAGCCAGAGATTGCTACTACCTCAAGGGCACACAGCACAGAGGTAACCCTCAAACTTTGGATTCATACTATGCTAGCACTTCGAATACACCTAACAGAGAGGAGAATAGGCCTGCAAAGCCTAGATATAATAGACCCTTGATGTGCTATCGTTGTGGTGAGTACGGCCACATGCAAAATAGGTGTTCCTTCCCAGAAGATGCACCACCTTGTCAACATTGTCCAGAGGCCAAGGATCATTATACCAAAGATTGCCCAAGAGGTCGTCCTGCTGCAATTCATATGATTGCAGTCTCTCCACATGAAGAAGGAAAAACCACTCAGACGTATGTTGTTTCATCCTCTACTATGCCCATGATGACTAGAGCTAGGCAAGCAACTGCAACCCAGAGAAATGAACAACAAGGATTTCAGGATAAAGAGGAAGAAAAGGAGTCTGGATGGAAGGACCAAGTACAAATTGAAGGAGCTTATAATAAGATGACTACTTCTCTAAAGGGCCAACCAATAAGTCAGCAAGAAAACACTCAGGAGGTAAACATTGAACAGATCTTGAAAGGTATTCATCACAAGGTTAGTCTATATGAACTTATAAGGATGGATTCAAAAATAAGAAGTGAATTATTGAAGATTATACACTCTGCTCACTTGGTGCAATCACCTAGTATAGATGGGTTCATGGTTGATTTTCCCCCTGCACCCTTAGCAGACTACCAAAGCTCAAGATTATCTGTTTGTATAAAGCATGAAGCTCTCACAGGTGTGATCATAGATGGAGGCTCTGGTATCAATTTAATGCCAGATTTTACAATGAAGAAGCTGAAATTGAACCCCACCAAGTTGGCACCATTCACGGTTACATTGGCAGATCAACATCGGGTTGCGCCACTTGGCATTATTGAAAAGGTATTGATGGTAGTACAGGGTTGCCACTTTGTGTTGGATTTTGTTGTTATTGCACTTCCACAGGAGACTTCCTATCCTTTGCTCCTGGGGAGACCTTGGCTGAGACAAGCAAAAGCTTTGCAAGATTGGGGAAAAAATAAACTATGGATTTCAACAAATACCAATAGCCAACTGCAACTACATTTGGAAGAAGGATTGGACTCAGGAAAAACTACTGGATATACTATGGACACTCAAGTAATGCCCTCTCTACCCCAAGAAGAGGATACATTGTTAAATTGGATGATGGGAAGTGCAGAGTGTTGCACAGTGGAGATTAATGAAATTGAGGAAGAAGTTGCAGATAAGGTAATTATAGGAAAGGACAATGAAGACCACAAGGTGTTGGAGAATGAACAATTGAAGGAAACTACAAGCTTTGAAGATGCAACCAATATAAAAGTATCAGAGAGGGAAGATTATGAACCAAAGAGCAGAGAAGATCTTCCTTTTGCAGATATACCTCAAGGATGGATGGAAGAACATGTTGCAGAATATAAATTAAAATCCACTCCTACATATAGTGGAGATGATTTCTCAAGCAAGACCAATTCTGAAACATTGGTTCAAGAAGTAAAATTAGGGGATGAAGAGAACCCTCAAATAGTTCACTTGGCATCCTAGTTGTGGCATTATCCTCCTTTGCTACAAAAGGTAACTTCTTTGCTTTTTACTTACAAAAGTGTCTTCGCATGTTCCTACAAAGATTTAACAGGAATACCGGAAGAGCTTGGGTTACATCGGATACCCTTAGTTGAGAGAGCCGCGCCAGTAAGAAGTAGGCCATATCGACTCAATCCGAAGTATGCAGAGGCGGTAAAGGCAGAGATTACAAAACTAGAGGAAGCAGGTATAATTGTGCCAGTAGAACATTCCAGGTGGCTCTCCTCTATGGTTATTGTGCCCAAGAAAAATAGCGGAAAAATAAGAGTATGTGTTGATTTCCGTGATTTGAATAAAGTAACTATTCAAGATGGATTTCCTCAGCCCTTCACAGAGCAAGTACTTGAAGAAGTAGCTGGTCACACTTTGTATAGTTTCTTGGATGGTTTTAGTGGCTACAATCAGATAGTGATCCATCCTAATGATAGGGACAAAACAGCCTTTGTCACTCCCTGGGGCACTTATGTCTATACTCGAATGGCTTTTGGTTTGAAGAATGCAACGGCTTCATTTAATAGAACGATGTATCTAATATTGGGCAAATGGTTAACAACCTTTCTACGCATTTTCATGGATGACTTTTCAGTATTTTCAGGTACAGATAGAAGGGCAGCAGTTCAAGATTTCCATGACCATTTGGAAAATCTAAAAGAACTTTTTGAGCAATGTCTCAAAACAGGTTTGAAATTGAATCCTGATAAATGTCACTTTTTGGTCACTAAGGGCACTCTTCTTGGTCACATAGTATCTGCTGAAGGTATAACTGTTGACCCTGCAAAGGTTACAGCTATTCTTTCCATGCCAATTCCACAAAGCCCAAAGGAAGTGCAAAGTTTCTTGGGCCATGCAGGGTATCACAGAAGATTCATTAGGATGTATTCGGAAATTGCTAAGCCCTTGTCAAGGCTTACCAGCAAAAAGATCCCTTTCTCATGGAGTGCTGAAGCTGACAAAGCATTTTGTGAACTAAAGTTGAGGCTATGTACTGCTCCACTTTTAAGTGTTCCTAATTGGTCATTGGAATTTCATGTGCATACAGATGCTAGTCTTCATGCTGTTGGTGCAGTTCTAGCACAACCATCATCTCACAAAGTCGATAGACCTATCTCTTATGCAAGCAGACTACTCAACCAAGCTGAAAGAAATTACAGTACA
>CM035418.1:59109023-59451523 GCA_020310875.1 Ceratopteris richardii
TTAAAGGTATTTCTTTATCGTGAATTAAAATGGTTTCTTAGAATTTATTAGTAGAGAGATGTCATGGACAAAGGAAACCATCCTGAACCTTAGATTCCATGTGAACCCTATATCTCATGGTTGGTTTAGAATTAGAAGAAAACAATGCTTCCATTGCATCCAAAACGTGCCAAAACCCTAAGATCGACTGTCTACTTGCCTGATTCGGATATCTAGAGCTCATGTTTCGAATTGATGACATCATCGATGATATCATCAATTCGCAACCGCCTTTCACGAACCGCCCTTGCAAACCTATAGAAGGAGTGGTTGACCACATTCATAATCAATCTTGCCAATACCAGTCTTAGGAGCTCAAGGATTTGTGACCACCAAGTAAGTACTGTCCAAGTTCCAGCTCCTGTTCTTGTCTTGTGCCTTGTTCAAGTATTGCCTAGTCTTGTATCCTGGACATCTAGTCTTGTCCTCTTGTAATCTCATAGTACGAGATCTTGTCGAGTTCTTTCTTGTATCTACTCCATCTCTGAGAGGGGAGTTCTTGTAATCCAGAGATCTTGTTCCATACTTATGATCCCGGGTTGTGTGATCTCCTGTATCATCTCTAGCTGAGTTATCTACACCTACAGTCCCGAGTTGTGGGACTTCTTGTATCAGCTACATATTCCTATGCTATTTTCTCTACGTGGGTTCTTCTCTCTTGTAGTCAGAGAGCACAATCTAGTGCTCCCCTGATATTTTGGCATCCAAGACCAGTCATCATGGAGAATGCTTATGAACAGATTGTAGCATCACTTCAAAGTCTCCAACAACAAGTCGAAGACCTAACCCATCGACAGACACAAATCGAGATCGGACATCCAGGGCATTTAGGTGCACTCCTCTAAGAATTTCAAGAATGAATTGGGAGTCTTCAGACAAATCAAGGGAGTATGCAGGTAAATCAACGACCTAGTACATCCTTCATGAGGGAACCTAAGATCTGCATGCCAGAAAAGTTCGATGGTGATCGCACAAAGTTCTGTGGATTCTTGCAACAAGTCAAATTGTACATCCATATGCAGCCTGATAGATACCCTGATGATGCATCCAAGGTTTGTTTTAATGGAACCTTGCTCTACGGTCAAGCATTATCATGGTTCACCCCAATCTTGGAGAAGGATATGGCCGTACTTCATGACTATGAGGGGTTTCTTAGAGAGCTCATCGCCACATTTGGAGATGCAAACACAAGTCGAGTGGCAGAAACAAAACTTCGGAAGCTATGTCAAGGTAACCGTGCTGCCTCTACCTACGCATCAGCATTTAGCCAGTTGATATGTGACCTCACTTCATACGAAGATTATTTCATAAGCCAATTTAGATGGAGCTTAAGGGATGATGTGAAGGACCTTCTACTCATGATGCTAGAGGTGAACATATTGAATGAATAAATCAACCAAGCCATTGAATGTGATAACCGTCTTTTTGAAAGGAAACAAGAAAAACAAGTAGAAGGAAGACCTCGCCAATGGAAACCTTTCCAGCCTACTTCTAGAGATGAGTCTATGCCCAAACCTCTGCAGATAGATGTAAGTAGGTTCTAGCCTCTAACACCACAAGAGAAACAAAGAAGGAGCGATAACAAGTTATGTCTATATTGTGGACACCCAGGCCACATTGCAGTTAATTGTCCCAACAAGAGAACAAACTCCAAAGTGCATCCACCCTTGTAGAGCAGGGAAACGAGGAAGTCCACTTGTAAAAGAGACCATACAGCTGGACCATGATATAAGAAAGGGTCTCATAATTCCATCCACACCCATAGAGACATGTCTTGCCCCTATCAAGTTAATCATGTCTAAGAAGACCCTTTCCCTTATAGCTCTGGTAGATTCAGGAGCGTCCTCATGTTTCATTCATGAAGGACTCATTAAGAAACATGGAAATCCACTACTTCGGAAGAAACCATAGCTCTAGCATCGGGGAATATAACCATGGAAACCATACCACTAAGAGTACACCTTGATGACCATGATTCAGACATATGTCTCAATGTAATATCGAGTCCAGTAAATATGGTTATCATCAGAGTGCAGTGGTTAAAGAAACATAATCCAGAAATTAATAGGAAGAATAATAAAATCACCCCACGAGATATCTAGAAGAACCCAACATATGTCAGAGCCAAAACCTTCATACATGCACTAAGGAATGAACCAACATATATGATCTATTCCATTCCAGCTCAAGAATCCAAGAAAGATGATCTAGTGCAGCTACCCAGTCACTACAAAGGCTTTGAAGATGTTTTTGAAAAGAAGAATGCAGACATCCTTTCGGAGCATAGACCCTATGATTGTGCCATAGAACTTCAAGAGGGAGCACAACCGCCCTTTGGACCAATCTACAGACTATCCCCATAGGAACTTACAGAACTACGCAAGAACATTGATGAGAATCTTGTCAAGGGGTTTATCAGACACTCAAAGTCTCCAGCAGGAGCTTCTATTTTATTTGCAAACAAGAAGGATGGGACTCTCCGGATGTGTGTAGACTATCGTGGATTGAATAAAGTCACCACTCATATCCCAGCTCTTGGAACACCTTGGAAAAAAAAATTTCTTCACAAATATTGACCTTCGAGGAGCTTACAACCTTGTCAAGATTAGAGGAGAGGAATGGAGGATAGCATTTAGGACAAGGTATGGCCATTTTGAATGTGTAGTTATGCCATTTGGTCTCACAAGTGCTCTAGCTATCTTCCAACATATGATGAATGATATCTTTCAAGAATATTTAGATGACTTTGTTGTAATATACCTTGACCATATCTTGATATTTTCCAAAAATCTAGAGGATCATGAATGTCATGTAAAGATAGTCCTAGAGAAACTAAGAATAAAAGGATTATATGCGAAATTGGAGGTGCTCTTTCCATAAGACTTTAGTGGATTTTTTTGGGTACATCCTATCAGATAAAGGAATTTTTATGGATCCTAAGAAGATTGAGAGAATCCTTGATTGGCAACCACCTTCATGTGTGCGAGATGTACAATGTTTTTTGGTGTTTGCAAATTATCTATAGGGTATTCATCAGAGATTACTCCAAGATAGTGACAACTCTTACCAAGCTTACAGGGAACTCCAAATTCTCATGGACCGAAGAAGCAGAAAAGGCCTTTCAGACCTGGAAATCAGCATTTACTATTGCTCCAATTCTAGTTCATCCTGATTCCAATAAGTGCTTCTTCCTTGAGACAAATGCATCAGACTTTGCTCTAGGGGCCATTCTTTCCCAATATGGAGATGATGGACGCCTACATCGAGTTGCATATCATTCAAGGAAGTTTTCCCGTCCAAAAATTAATTATGAAATTGATGATAAAAAACTTCTTGCCCTATTAGACGTGTTTGATACATGGAGTCACCATCTAGAAGGAACAACTCATAAAGTCACTCTGTATTTAGATCACAAGAACCTAGAATATTTTATGACCACCCGGATTCTCAATATAAGGCAATCTCAATGGACTAACTTTTTATCCAGATTTGACTTTGTCATCACATATTGTCTAGGACGTCAACAATTTCACTCAGATGCCCTGTCCAGAAGATCTTACATTGCACCAAAGAAGGGTGAAGAGGCCTTTGATCAACAAGAGAGTGTATTACTCAAGTCTGAGCATCTCTAGTTAGCAGCTATCTCTTCAAGCCATCATGAAGATTCAGCCTTGAACGAGTTGATCCGTGAGAATCTACCAAAGGATGAATTGTTTTGTAACGTAAAGCAGAAAGCTCAAGTAGGAAAATTCCAAGAAGTAAACGAATACAACATCGTTTTATCATCTTAAACTTGACATTTACTTTGTAATGGATGTCTGAAACCATTTGATCAAAGTGACCAACTATTGGTCTTGTCTGAGGTCTTCAAAAGAAAACCAATATCGTTGTCAAGTGCATGAATTACTTATATTGAGGACCTCTTCATTCTTACTCAATAAATTTGTAGCAATAAAAGTTCTAGTTACTTCATTTCTTTAGATTCCTTTTTTATTGAGTCCTGAATTAGCTACTCTAGGGATTTTGTAGGAAGTTCTATAATAGTCAAATCTACTGAACAACTTACACATTTGGATTCCACCTATAAGAAATCCATTTAAGTTTATGTTTTTCCATCCCATACAATTGACCATCGTAACAACAATTGCACACTACATAATTAGAAGTTCAAATTTTTTGGAATTTCATACTATCCTTTAGAGAGGTGGAGTACTTTGGAACAATTTATCTAGCTTTGTGGTTTGCATCCACCTTTAGGGATGCAAATTTATATATCCATAGCATGTTGTAACATTGAAATCTAAACAAATTACAACTTAGCTAAAGGTACCTTTTCTAGAAGATGTTTTGGTTTATATTTGATGGTTATGTGCATAAAGAAAAAACTAAGTTATGATTGCATGATACTTGTTGATCTTAACTATAGATTTCGGATAAAGGCATCTTCGTTTGCTTGCTCTTACATATTCATGATCTGGCAATCATTGTTCGGAAAGCTCATGATATAATGGTAATCTGTGATACAAACAATGTCAAATACATCCTAGTCCAAGATCAATCTAAGAGAGACAACAATCTAACTTACTCCAAGATTGTAACTAAACTCACAAAGGGCAAGAGATTGACCTTGTCCACTCCACCAAATTCAGCCATGTATAACTATCACACAAGGGGAGAAATTCGACAAGAGACTATAAAGTATGTGAATCACATATCTTGTACTCCAAAGACTTCTAACCTTAGAACGCACATGAAATCTAATGGGACTCATATGGATTTGAAAGTATTCCTCTCAAGCATGTATGTGCATATCCACAGGCTTGAGACTCCTCCATAAGGGCTAAATACCATGACCTTAGGAAATATAAATCCTAAGCATCAAAACCCTTCAGTTGGAGGTAAATAAATTCAAATAGCTCAAGAATTCAAATAGCTAACTTTCAAGATTAATCTCATCAGAAATGATAAACCACACAATGTGAATAAAGCTAAATGAGTAAGAGCATCATCCCGATTTTCATGGGCTGCAACAGAACTCAGACCATTGAGGAGTAAAATTTCTAAGGATCCGATTTGAATTAATCAAGGAGATTTGCCATCAACTAATATAAGTTTGTGAAAATGGTAGAACAAGTGAATGTAAAATGTCATTCTGAAAATTTTAGAGTTAAACTCAACAAACATCAAGGGATGATAACTTAGAACAGTTTTAAAGTATATTTTCTTTGTGAAGGACATATCCATCAAATAGAAAAACAAGCATATTCTAGGTAATATATGTTTAACCAAGTAGTAAAAGTGTTAAGAAACCAACTTTACTGCATGCTATGGTTATAGAAAGTTGGGATCCCTAAATCTGGTTGTAAACCACCAAGTTAGATATATCATAGTAACACTTTCCTTCTCACAAGGAAAGTATAAAATTTAAATAAGTTTCAATTATCTAGTGTGCAACCATGTTTAGGATGGTTAAGTGTACTAAAGGAAGAACATAACCTTAAAAGGATTTCTTTAAGTTGAAGTTTAAATGCCTTCTGAGGGTTCATTAGTAGAGAGATTCCTACAAAAGCCCTAGGGTAACTACTCAAAGCTCTGATAAGAAAGGAATCTAAAGAAATGAAGTAACTACAAATATTCGTGCAAGAAACTGGTTGGGTGACAAAAAAAAGTTTTAGAATATAACAATTTCATGTAACTTAGAGCTATACTAGGTTTCTTTTGAAGACCTTAGAAATAAGGGATTGATGGTTACTTCCATCAAATGGTTCCAAACTTCCAAAATAAAACACATTTCATAACGATCACCCGAATCAGATTAGCACCCATCAATGCTCTCTCATGAAACGCATGTCTATGATCCCAGCTAATTTGTTTTCTTGGTAGTGTAGTGGAAATGCTTCACTACTGACTCAAGTGATGTGCATCATTGAAACAAGTCACTCTTTGAGTATTACTCATGTCACCCCCATAGTCTCCTATTCATATTGTGAGACTCTTTTGAAGGTATGTAAACCTTGACGATCATAAATGTATCTCCCATAATTCTCTATGAAACTTCGTAATGCCTATAGGCTTTCTTGTGCACATTCCTGATGGTGAAGGTATATCTCCTTCCCTTTAGCAATTCTATGGTCTAAATCCATAAGGATTATGTGCAAGGATCTACTTACTAATAAACTTGCTTTATCTAAGACACTTGGATAGTTGTAAGTCCATCAATTACATGCTTACAAGCATGGTTATACCCTATTGATTTTCGCAGTGAAGACATGTTAGTATCCATAAATTCTTAGCTAAAGGTACGTGTGCATATAATGACATGAGATGGGAATAATTTTGATAGCATTTTCCCAAGGAAAAGAACTTCCAAAGAATTTTCACCATAATATAAATCATAAGACCTTCTGGGCCAATGGCGCATAGGCCATCAACTATGACATAGGGCTTCGAAAGCTCATGGCATGCAAGCTATATGCTCAAATACAAACTCCATACCTTGCCAAAGCATAAAATGCTAGCAACCACATTTTGCTTGCATATCCTTGTACTTTCTGCAATTATCTATCTTGCAAACCATCAAAATTGTACACCTAGTAAGTTAATCCATATTTTAGACTTAAAAAAATGACCAACTTTGATGCCTGCACTCGAATCATATATCCATGCATCTACATGAAAAGCATGCCAAAACATGCCAAAACATAAAACATGAGGCTTATAAAACATATGCAGTACATCTTTGAATGATTCGATGTTGGAAATGCATGCATTCAAGTCTTTTTTATGAGCTTTGAGACCTTTGCACTTTTCTCTCTAGGTCGTATAAGAAACTTTGAGGTTCAGATGGCATCTGATCACTTCCCAAAACATGAAGCATGGTCAAGTGAGTAACAAAATAATGCAAATATACCAAATATTACGTATGTTATCCCTTTCTAGACCTAAGAAGAAAGTTTAATATCTAAAAGTGACCACAACGCAAGAGCGTCAAAGAGCAATTACTTCAATCACCTTTTTGGTTTCCAAGATATGGCTCCCAGAAGGTAGTCAAAAAATGTTGAGAATTGCACACTAGAGCTAGAAGAATACACTATTTACAAAAATTCTTTTAATTAAATAAAACTTGATCTTGTGCTCTTCGAAAGGAACCATAGCATATACAATTTCAAGTTCTCTAGCTCAACATATGGCCTCACCAAACATGACATGCCAAACTAGTGGACTGGTGGAGGTGCTAGACAAAAGTGTGGAAATGTGAGTTTTGAAGTGCCTAAAAGCATTCTTCTAAAAAAATTCTATCAGTAACTTGAAAAACTAAGATACAAAGATGCTTTTGAATATTCTCACATTCCCTAATCCTTTCTTCTTGAATGCTAATTTGTTTCTCAAAAAAGACACAAACCAAGTTTGTTGTCTAGTCTTATGCAAAAAGCGTAAATGGGATACTTTAACAAGCTTCTAACCCATTCCTAATGTGATTTTTTCTTCAATTTTATAAACTTTTACGGTGATATATACACCATACTTCATGTATGTATGCCCTATTCCATAGAAAGACTCTTTAATGATCTCTTTTCTTGCTCCCAAAAGTGGATTTTTGCTAAAATTAGCACCTTAATTCTTCTCCAAAAAGTGTTGAAAGGAGATCTTTGGGTTTCTAAAGTACCTCCTAAACTAATAATTTTCATGAACCTAATAATTCCATATGAAATTCCATATAAGATACTCTCATTATCTATTCCTTTTTGCATCCATTCATACCTAGAATAGCTCTATTTCCCTCTTCCAAAATGGGAATTTATTAAATTTAGGTGCTGGAATTTTTCTCCAACAATCATGGAAGGGGGTCTTCTAGAGCCTCAATCTCCTATATAGTGGGCCAATTTTTGGGTTTCTTGCATCCAAATGGAATTCCATGCTTAATGCTATATGCATGCATGATTTTTCCCACCAATCTATGGAAAATCCATCCTCGTTTTGCCTTCCCAAAATATCTATGAATCAAAATAGCCCCTAAAACTTATGTAAAAGTCATGCAAAGACGGCTATTGTGGATAAACCTAAAGCCTATTATTTGTGGCATTTTGAGGGAATTCTTAACTCTAGATGAGAGCATAAATCCCAATCTTCCCATGCACATAATTTTACCTAAAAGATCTTTGCCTAAATCTCATCCTATCTTTAGGCAGAAATAGATAGTTAATATGATTAAATCCTTAAAATAGCATAAATGTCTTTTACATCTTCTTTGATGGAGTATCTTCATACGGATCTTAATCTTTACAACTCTATATGGCATGGAAATTCCATCAAAATATCTCACCAAAACGTGAGAGGAAAATCCTCATTTGTCAACCTCATGAAAAATCCTCATGCCTCAACATCCTTCTCCTCCTTCCATTTGCCTTAGCAACCCCTCTTGTATATAGCAAGTGAATCCATTCACACTATTGGCTTCAACGTATGCTTTACATGTATGTATATATTACTAAGCAATGATCAAAGGTTGCTCAAGCTCGTGGGCATGTCGTGAAGTGTGTTCCATATTAGTACTCATATAGTATAACAAAATTTGAATTCTCCACATCAGAACATCATGGCCTCTTGATTAAGCCATTGAGCTCTTGTCCTAGCAGCTTGAGTTTGACCTTGCCTAGTGCATGGTACTTGCTCTAATACCAATATGATATAAACCATTCTTTTTCTCGAGATCGCTGACAACATGAGTTTGTCGAGCATGGCCTACCATGACACACACATATATCTATTGTTTGGTTTGGCTGCCCAACCACATCTATGTTGCAGGAGATGGTCGATAGTCTTCAGAGACGAAGTGGTGTGGCTTGATCTTGCTTCATGCCTACCAAGAATGATTGTTGGAGAGTATAGTGAGCTTCTTTAGCTAGATAATGATCATAGATAATAACATATGTTGCTTGAAACATGATCCACTAATTAGTGGATCCAAACTAATAGGTAGGAATTTATACAAGGCTAAGAAACTTGCTATTCTTGTCTATACACTTGTTCAATGTTTTGGACAGTTGTCTGAGCACAATAGCAATAAGCTCAATTCCTTTTGGGTATATCTAATTAGCTTAGATATCTACCAATTATGAGTGATTTCATCAAAAATCATGCGTACACACTAAGGAAGATGTTTATCAAATCACATAACCTTCCTACAATTATGGGATGCAACAGTCAAGTGACTAGAGAGTAGAGATGTGTTAATGTCTCATGATCTAGAGAAGCAATCATAATGAGACTTTGTATTCATATACAAGATAGTATGATGAATCTATCATGCTTTAAATCATGACAAATGATCAATCACACACTGAGAACAAGCTCTCAGAAAGTCAGTGTTTTGATGTAGTGATAATAGAGAAGTGAAATGAGAATGGAATGATGATATGTATATTAAATCGTATACAAATACAATGTCATTGGAAATCATATATTGCACAATGTTTGAGAGGTGAATGAGCTATGAGATGAGCTCTCAATTCATAATAGATGCCAATCAAATTGATCTCATGGAGTTTAGATATCAAATAGGTCATGTCATCCTCTTTTTATAGTTGGAATTGGATCCAATATTTGAATTCAAATTCAAAGAGTTCTACCTAAAAGTGAATCCTAAAATATAGGATATATTCTCTCATCAATCAACAACCATGAACTTCAAGGTTTCATGCTTCCTAACTTCCTCCTGGTTTTAGGACACTTTTACAAAAGTAAATGTGAATTTTTTTTTACAAGGGATTGATCACATAAGGTTCTATAAGAGATGTGCGGATTAACCAAGTATGTGGACTTGTTTGATTGCACCACCAGCTTCTCGTCAAGCCTAACATGCTTGGTCTTCATTCCTTCTTAATTTCCTACAAACCAATCATGAATTAGAATCTGTTCATCTTGCTTCCATCCAAAGACTTTGTGAGTATATCTGCACATTGTAAATGAGTTGTTACATAGGATAGTTGAATATCCTTGCTAAGCAATTTCTCCCTTACATAATGATAGTGCACTTCAATATGCTTAGTCGTGGCATGATATACAAGATTAGCAACCAAATGAAGTGGACTAGTGTTGTCTCCAAAGATTATTGAGGTGTAAGAGTGTAACCCCAAATGTGCATTTGCCAAACTTCTATATTTTGCTTCTGTAGATTCTCCTTCATGAGAACTAAGATTATGGTTGAATTCCACGGGTGTACCTGCATATTTGGTATTCTCCAACTTGAATTTTACCAACATATCATGGATATATTTTCTCTAATTCATGAAAATACTAGAATCTATATACACAAGATCTAAGCCAAGAAAATATGTTAACAACACAAGAACACTAATTTTAAACTCTTCTATTAGTTGAGCCTTAACCTACTTGATACCATTAGCATCATTTCTTGTAATTATAATGTCCTCCACAAAGACACATATGTAGATAACTTCTAAGTTGGTCTTCTTTATAAATAAAGAAGAGTCTTCCTTGCTAGTCACAAAGCTTTGATCATGCAAATAGGTAACAAACATATGGTTCCAATCTCCAAGCGCTTGCTTTATGCGATATATTGCCTTTCTTAGCTTGCATACATAACCTGTTTTATTTTTATTTTCAAATCCTGATGGTTATGCGATATACACTTCTTTTGATATCCATCCATTTAAGAATGCATTCTTGACATCTAACTGATATAAATTCCAACTCTTAGAAGTAACAATACTTACAAAACCCTCATTGTTGGCATCTTTACCACAAGAGAAAAGGTTTCTTCATAGTCCACTATGTGAGTTTGAGCAAACTGCTTTGCCACTAGTCTTGCATTCACACAAATGGCATGAATAAAAGAGAAGAAGAACATACGAAGACTCATGTAATGTCAATTACTAACTGAGGGGGAGATTTAGGGGGTTCCCTCACTAATTGTGCATTAACTCATGAATTATGTGAAGATTATTTATGAGTAAATAAGCGAAGGAAGGAGAAAAATACCATGAATCTTGGACATTCAAACTCATGACTAAAACTCGGATTGTTTTTTGTCATTCTTGATTGCTTATCTATTAGTCAATTCACTATCCGTATTGCCAACATCTATGTTTTGGGCTCTGTGAATTGCTTTTCCTCTAACTATATACAATTGCTAAGTAAGAAAAAGACAAATCCTATTTTTTTCTCATTCATAGTATACTGGTTTCAGTACTAGTGTATGAAGAGAAGGTAATTGCCTTAAAACATAATGCGCACCATTTGGGAATGTACTTTCTACACTAATTTATAGATTGTGAAACTTTACCACTAAATTAGTTAGTGAGTTGAGATTGAGTACTTCAATTCCATGCATGTCACATCGGATAAATCAAAATCGTTGCGACTTCTTTGTTTTGTGTCCGAATCAACATCTTGAAGAAAAAAATAGGAGGATCAGGTATTTTATTCCCTCTACATTACAATGTATGGATTTAAAGTTAGCAAAGAAATGATTTCCTTAAATGGTTGAATCAAATAGATTTGGTTAAATGCATGAATCAAATTGATTTCCTGCACATTGATTGAACATTGAACTGAATTGAATGAAAGTGTTGTGATTGAACATTGAATTGAATGAAAGTGTTGTGATTGAATTGAATTGGATGAAAGTGTTGTGATTGAATTTTCTTAATTATGAATGATATGATGTTTTCAAAAGTTGATACCATGCTTGGTGATTTTATTACTCCTCAAACACGAACAATTCTAACCATTCTCTTACCTCAACAAGCTCATGGAAGCTTGAATTTTATCAATGAGGTCTTTTTTTTTTCCTAGGACCACATATATCTATTTTCCCTTTCAAAATAGAGAATGAAGTTTTTGGAAGGTTAGTTAGTAATTAAGCATTCACATAAGATTCAAGCAGGCTTCAGCTTTCCAAAACTCTACTCCTTTCACTTGGAGCCCTTTTCCATAAACGTGGGTCACTTGCTATACAAATCCTCAAATGACTATTATGGGACTACTATGTTACTATGATGTGACTTGATTGGGGAAAGGAGGCTATCTTTCCATGACCTGATAGAGGAGAGGAGGTTCTCCTTTTATAGTTAACTTTTGGTTTCCCTTCACTATCTGCAGTGCCCGCCATGTGGTCGACTATAACTGCGGTGCACACCCTATAACCAAACTATATCCATAAATACCATCATCGGAACCATAAATGGGGGGGTGGGGGAACACAAAGGTGAGCCCATGTCTACAGCCAAAGCTGATATTGAGAACTACAAAATCAATTGTTGTCGAGCATCTAGATAAGCCAGCTTCACTCCCTTCCACCTTTGTGTAAGCCAGCCTTGGCTGGGTGAATGAGAGGACGCCAATGCTTGAAGTGATCAATTGATTTTCTTTCAATACATATATGCTTTCATATTTGAGTAATACGATTGCAAATAGGGGCTCATAATAATTGTTTCTTTATTAAAGCAAGTACCTAAGGAGTTGCGAACAAAGACTCCTTCAAATTGGGACATGCGTTAAGGCATTTTTCCTCCCATATGAAAGGATGAACTTATGTTTTGGAAATGTAAAAATTTCTAAGAATTGGATCTCAATTAATCCATGATCTTTCCCTTCAACTAATAGAATTTTGTGAAAATGGTATAACAAGTTAATGTAAGAAGCTATTATGACAATTTTCTAGTTAAATTCAACAATCATCATGTGATGATAACTTAGAACACTCCCAAAGTATATTTCCTCAGTGAAGGACATATCCATCAAATAGGAAAACAAGCATATAGATCTTTGAGATAAGTTTGAGGAACATAGAGTTTGACATAAGTCACTTTAAAGCATCTTAGTAGTTGGATTGTTTGCACAAACTTTTCCTTCTTTCTTCTTGGAAAGTGTTGCTTCTTCTTTGGGTTCCTCTTTGCTCTAACAAAAGATCATTTTACCTTTAAATTAGCTAACATAGCTACCATTCTTTAGATGTTGATGACTCTTAACATGAGTTTTGTCCTCTATGAACATTGCATAAAACACTCCAGATGTGAGAGAAGAGGTTAAAGACTAGGTAATGGAAACTCAAACTAATCTTTCATAATGTCTAGATATTTACCTATTCTCTTAGACATATAATCCTTTTGATGGAGCTGTTAAGCTTCTACACTTCTAAATTCTCCTCTCATTTTCAAGAAATTTCACAACATTTTGGATTTGAATGTGACTCTTAGTTTGATATTTGCAATATAATATGTGCATCCTTTATGCATTTTCGTTATGTGATGAAGTAAACTAAGAATTTAATCCCAAAAATGTGTACTGATTCCGCACAATTTATATTTCTTTCTTCTATGCCAACCTCATCTACACTCTCAATCGAGATGAATGATTACTATTGAGTTTTGGGGGTGTTGCGTTGAGATAGGCTCAAGGTTAGTCTTGTTCTTACCCAAATGTTATCGACTAAATCACATGAGTCCATAGTCATTGAGATTGATAACCTCCACAATGTGAATGTGAATTCAAAACGTAGAAACAATGGAAGATGAAAAGACCACTAGTGGATACAAAAGATAAAGTCATCCATAAGTTACACAGTTAATATAGATCAAGATTTTATACATATAACAAGAAGCTCTTAATAACTATAACCTCCATCAAAGCTTAGAGAGTATAGAAAAAAGTAATTGAACAAGAGGGATGGCAGTAGTACAAATGGAAAGAATGCATATAGTAGGAATGGAAAAATTTATCACGAACAATAAGTAGAGTAATCATGACATTATAGACTCATGCATTTTCAAAGCAGTGCTTGAATGAAAATTTGGGGAAGTCTAAATGATATTTTGCAAGAAATGGGTGTGATGCGTGAATACGATTACTAGAATGGTAGCGCTGATACGTAAGTAGGCTGCCTAGAATAGTATCAATGTTATGTATGAAGTACATTAGAACATGTGAGTTTTATGATGGATTTTACATGGGTAATTATGCATCAATGGTGTCATTCCTAAGTTTTCCACTTTACAAATGAACAAAAGTCAAGCAATAGAACTTGAGGTCCTTGTCCAAAAGTTTAGGATTCCTTTCACGGATTATTCAAGAGGTGGAAAGAGTTAAAAGATGAGTCATTTGCTAATGAGTAATCAGAGTGCAACTATGGTCTCATAATAATTTCTTCTTCGTTAAAACAAGTACCTAAGAAATTGAGTTCTTCAAAAGTAATGTGAGGGAAAATTCCTTCAAATTAGACAATATGTTCAGGAATTTGTCCTACCATATGAATTAATGACCTTATGTTTTCATAATGTTAAAATGTCTAAGAATTTGATCTCAATTAATCCACGAGCTGTCCCAACAACAAAGAGAAGTTTGTGAATATGGTAGTACAAGTGAATAAAGTTTCCCTCATGACAAATTTCTAGTTGAAGTGGACGAATATCATTTAATGGTAATTAAGAACTCTACTTAAATATAGTTTTTGGGCGAAGGACATATCAATTAAATAGGAAAACCAACATCTTCTCGGTAATAGATGTTTAACCAAGTAGTAAAGTTGTAAAAAAAGCAACTTTATGGCATGCTATGGTTTTAGAAGTTTTGGATCCCAACAGTTGGTTGTAAACCACCAAGTTTGATGCATCATAAAAAAAAATCCAGTTCTCTAAAGGAAAGCATGAATTTCAAAAAAATTCTAGTTATGTAGTGTGCAAGCATGGTTACGGTGGCTAAGTGAATGGAAGGTAGAACATAACTTTAAAGGTATTTCTTTATGGTGATTTCTTAGAATTTATTAGTAGAGAGATGTCATGGACAAAGGAAACCATCTTGAACCTTAGATTCCATGTGAACCCTCTATCTCATGATTGGTTCAGAATTAGGAGAAACCAATGCTTCCATTGCATCCGAAATGAGCCAAAACCCTAAGATGGACTTTCTACTTGCCTAATTCGGATATCTAGACCTCATGTTTCGAATTGATGACATCATCCATGATATCATCAATTTGCAACCGCCTTTCATGAACCGCCCTTGAAAACCTATATAAGGAGGGGTTGGCCACATTCATAATCAGTCTTGCCAATACCAGTCTTGGGAGCTCAAGAAGTCGTGACCACCAAGTAAGTACTCTCCAAGTTCCAGTTCCTGTTCTTGTCTTGTTCCTTGTTCAAGTCTTGTCTAGTCATGTATCCTGGACATCTAGTCTTGTCTTCTTGTAATCTCATAGTACGAGATCTTGTCGAGTTCTTTCTTGTATCTAGTCCATCTCCCAGAGAGGAGTTCTTATAATCCAGAGATCTTGTTCCATACTTATGATCCCCGGTTGTGGGATCTCCAATATCATCTCTAGCTGAGTTATCTACACCTACAGTCTCGGGTTGTGGGACTTCTTGTATCAGCTACATATTCCTATGCTATTTTCCCTACGTGGGTTTTCTTGTAATCAGAAGTATATTTCAAAAATCTTCTCTATTGTAGTCAGAGAGCACAATCTAGTGCTCCCTTGACATTTTGGCAAGACTAGCTTCCATCCAAGACCAATCATCATGGAGAATGCTTATGAATAGATTGTAGCATCACTTCAAAGTCTCGAACAACAAGTCAAAGGCCTAACTCATCGATAGAGACAAATGGAGATGGGACATCTAGGGAATTTAGGTGCACTCCTCAAAGAATTACAAGAATGAATCGGGAGTCTTCATAAAAATCAAGGGAGTATGCAAGTAAATCAACGAGCTAGTACATCCTTCATGAGGGAACCTAAGATTTGCATGCTAGAAAAGTTTGATTGTGATCGCACAAATTTCCAGGGACTCTTGCAACAAGTCAAATTGTACATCCGTATGCAGCCTGATAGATACCCTGATGATGCATCCAAGGTCGGTTTTATTGGAACCTTGCTCTACAGCCAAGCATTATCATGGTTTGCCCCAATCTTGGAGAAGGATATGGCTGTACTTCATGACTATGAGGGATTTCTTAGAGGGCTCATCGCCACATTTGGAGATGCAGACACAAGTCGAGTGGCAAAAACAAAACTTTTGAAGCTACGTCAAGGTAACCGCCCGGCCTCTACGTGCGCATCAGAATTTAGGCAGTTGATATGTGACCTCACTTGGCACAAAGGTTATTTCATAAGCCAATTTAGATGGGGCTTAAGGGATGATGTGAAGGACCTTCTACTCACGATGCCAAAGGTAAAGATATTGAATGAATACATCAACCAAGCCATTCAATGTGATAACTGCCTTTTTGAAAGGAAACAAGAAAAAAAGTAGAAGGAAGACCTCGCCAATGGAAACCTTTCCAGCCTACTCCTAGAGATGAGTCTATGCCCAAACTTATGCAGATAGATGTAAGTAGGTTCCAGCCTCTAACACCATAAGAGAAACAAAGAAGGAGGGATAACAAGTTATATCTATATTGTGGAAACCCTGGCCACATTGCAGTTAATTGTCCCCACAAGAGAACAAACTCCAAAGTTGCAGCCACCCTTGTAGAGCAGGGAAACGAGGAAGTCCAGTTGTAAAAGAGACCATACAGCCGGACCATGATATAAGAAAGGGTCTCATAATTCCATCCACGTCCGTAGAAACATGTCTTGCCCCTATCAAGTTAATCATGTCTAGGAAGACCCTTTCCCTTATAGCTCTGGTAGATTCAGGAGTGTCCTCATGTTTCATTGATGAAGCACTCGTTAAGAAACATGGAATTCCAGTACTTCAGAAGAACAGAACTGTAGTAGCTGAAGTAGTAGATGGACGACCTCTAGCATCGGGGATTATAACCATGGAAACCAGACCACTAAGAGTACACCTTGATGACCATGATTCACACATATGTTTCAATGTAATATCGAGTCCAGTAAATATGGTTATCAACGGAATGCCGTGGTTAAAGAAACATAATCCATAAATTAATAGGGAGAATAATAAAATCACCCCTCGAGATATCCAGAAGAACCCAACATACATCGGAGCGAAAACCTTCATACATGCAATAAGGAATGAACCAACATATATGATCTATCCCATACCAGCTCAATAATCCAAGAAACATGATCCACTACAGCTACCCAATCACTACAAAGGCTTTTAAGATGTTTTTGAAAACAAGAATGCAGACATCCTTCCGGAGCATAGACCCTATGATTGTGCCATAGAACTTCAAGAGGGAGCACAGGAGCACAATCGCCCTTTGGACCAATCTACAGACTATCCTCAGAGGAACTTACAGAACTACGCAAGAACATTGATGAGAATCTCATGAAGGGGTTTATCAAACACTCAAAGTCTCTAGCAAGAGCTCCTGTTTTATTTGTAAAGAAGAAGGATGGGACTCTCCGGATGTGTGTACACTATCGTGGATTGAATAAAGTCACTATAAAGAACGCATAACCTCTACCACTCATATCGGAGCTCTTGGAACGCCTTGGAAAAGAAAAATTCTCATAAAGATTGACCTTCGAGGAGGTTACAACCTTGTCAGGATTAAAGAAGCAGAGGAATTGAAGATAGCATTTTGGACAAGGTATGGCCGTTTTGAATATGTAGTTATGCCATTTGGTCTCACAAATGCTCCAGCTGTCTTCCAACATATGATGAATGATATCTTTCAAGAATATTTAGATGAATGATATCTTCCAAAAATTTAGAGGATCATGAATGTCATATAAAGATAGTCCTAGAGAAGCTAAGAGAAACAGGATTATATGCGAAATTAGAGAAGTCCTCTTTCCATAAGACTTTAGTGGAATTTTTAGGGTACATCGTATCAGATAAAGGAATTTTTATGGATCCTAAGAAGATTGAGACAATCCTTGATTGGCAACCACCTTCATGTGTTTGAGATGTAGAATGTTTCTTGGGGTTTGCGAATTTCTACAGGATATTCATCGGAGATTACTCCAAGATAGAGACACCTCTTACCAAGCTTACAGGGAACTCCAAATTCTCATGGAACGAAGAAGCAAAAAAAGGCCTTTCAGACCTTGAAATCAGCATTTACTAGTTCATCCTGATTCTAGTAAGCCCTTCTTCCTTGAGACAAATGCATCGCCATTCTTTCCCAATATGGAGATGATGGACGCCTACATCCTGTTGCATATCATTCAAGGAAGTTTTCCTTCCAAAAATTAATTATGAAATTCATGATAAAGAACTTCTTGCCCTATTAGACGCGTTTGATACATGGAGTCACCATCTAGAAGGAGAAGCTCATAAAGTCACTCTGTATTGAGATCACAAGAACCTAGAATATTTTATGACCACCCAGATTCTCAATAGAAAGCAATCTCGATGGAGTAATTTTTTATCTAGATTCAGCTTTGTCATCACATATTGTCGAGGACATCAACAATGTCAGTCACATGCCCTGTCCAGAAGATCTTACCTTGCACCAAAGAAGGCTGAAGAGGCCTTTGATCAACTAGAGAGTGTATTACTCAAGTCTGAGCATCTCTAGTTAGCAGCTATCTCTTCAAGCCATCATGAAGATTCTGCCTTGAACCAGTTGATCCATGAGAATCTACCACAAAATGAATTGTTTTGTAATGTTAAACAGAAAGCTCAAGAAGGAAAATTCCAAGAAGTAAACGAATTTCAGGAAAAAGATGGGTCACTACTCTATAAGAACCTACTATATGTCCCTCCACGAAAACCCAAGATCCAAGTACTTCAACAACGCCATGAAAACCTTGCAACAGGACATTTTGGAGTGAATAAAACAATAGAACTCATATCAAGGGACTTTTGTTGGCCTCAGATGTGGAAGGAAGTCAAAAAATACATTCGAACCTGTGATACTTGCAATAGATCTAAGGTACCCTGACATAAACCTCATGGCCTCTTGGAACCTCTACCTACTCCAGAAAGGCCATGGGCTTCATTGTCTATGGATCTCATCACAGATCTACCAAAGTCAGATAAGTATGATGCCATTCTTGTTATTGTGGATAGATCTACAAAGATGGCACACTTCATTCCAACTACTAAGGCAATCAAAGGTGCAGCCACTCCTAGACGTTTTCTCAGGTATATATTTAGGCTTCATGGATTGCCTGATGACATTGTCAGTGATCAAGGTCCACAGCTCATATCCAGCTTTTGGAATAGTCTTTGCAAGCTCCTTGGTGTTCAGCTCAAACTATCTATAGCAAATCATCCACAGACTGATGGACAATAAGAACGGGTGAATCAAGTCCTCAAGCAATATTCCCGTTGCACTAGCAACTATCATTAGAATGATTGGTTTGAGCTTTTACCCTTTGCAGAGTTTGCTTATAACAATAGTGTTCATGCATCTACCAAGCAGACTCTCTTCTTTGCAAATTATGGACAACATCCAAGGATGGATATACAACTCTCAAATCATGTCAAGAACCGAGGTGCTAGAGACAAGGCCTAGTACCTGATGGACATTCACAAAGAACTCAAGGAAGAGATCCATAAAGCTCAAGAACAATATAAGTACTATGCAGATCAACATCGTGTCTAGAATCCATCGTATCAAATGGGGGATAAAGTATGGTTACTTAGAAACAATTTGCAAACCTCAAGACCTTGTGCAAAGTTAGATCATCAAAGATTTGGTCCATTTACCATCTTGACCAAGATTAATCCAGTCACCTTCAAGCTCCAGCTACCAAGTACTATGAGAATACATCTATTTTTCCATGTATCCATGTTGCAACCATATTAGATTTCACCATTGAGGGGGGAGATACCTAGTCCTTCACCACCTATCAAGATTGATGATCAATGAATTTGAAGTTGAGCATGTCCTAGATTCCAGAATATCCCGAGGAAGATTGGAATACCTTATTCATTGGAAAGGGTATGACATCAGTGATCGTACTTGGGAACCTACAGAAAACCTTCAAAGAGCACCAATCAAGGTTCAAGAATTGCATAAGATAAATCCAATGAAGTTGAGACCAGATAACATGACGACTCCTTGTGGAACTCGTCGCTTGAGGGGGAGGTGATGCCATGGACAAAGGAAACCATCATGAACTTTATATTTCATGTGAACCCTGTATCTCATGATTGGTCCAGAACTAGGAGAAACCAATGCTTCCATTGCATCCGGAACATGCCACAACCCTAAGATCGACTGTCTACTTGCCTGATTCGGATATCAGAGCTCATGTTTTGAATTGATGACATCATCATATCTACACCTACGGTCCCGGGTTGTGGGACTTCTTGTATCAGCTACATATTCCTGTGCTATTTTCCCTACATGGGTTTTCTTGTAATCGAAAGTATATTTCAGAAATCTTGTCTATTGTAGTTAGAGAGCACAATCTACTGCTCCCCTCACAAGAGATTCCTACAAAATCTCTAGAGTAGCTACTTAAAGCTTAAATCACAAAGGAATCTACTAATGGTCCATAATATAACGAATTCATATAACTAGGAACTATGATGGTTTTCTTTCGAACAATTTAGAAATGACGGATTGATGATTACTTCCATCAAATGGTTTCAAGCTTCCAAAACAAAGCACATGTTAAGTACAAGATCGTGGAAGCACTTGACTCTTTAATAACCTTTCTTCAAATACTTGGCAAAGATAAAGGATAAATTTAATACCCTTTCTTCAAATACCTTTATAGGATTTGAATAAGAAGGTGGTCGATAGATATCATCCACATGTTAATGAGAACATAGAGTATGGTTTTATGGGGCTTTAGATTTTCTACTCACACTAATTTAGGAAGGATGGTATGGAACATCAGACTTTGGATGGGTATTTTTTTGCATTGCAATGATCCTTGAAGTGATAACGAGTCTCCATGCGGATTGAAACTTCAAAGGTGAGTTTCAAGCTGAATATCTCTAAGAAATTTGTTTGAGTCTCCTGAATACACTAAAACCTTGATTTCATAGATCTTTCAAATTTCTTTCTAGAAACATAGAGACTGAGAAAAATTAATTTAAAGCACGTTAGAATTTTGCATTGTTTACACAATTTTTTGGTTTTTCCTTCATCCAAAGTTTTGCTTCTTCCTTCCTACATTCCGAAAGTATGCCTTGAGATTCTTCTTCTTTGGGTTCCTCTTTGATCTATCAAAAGATCCGTTTCCCTTTACATAAGCAAAGAATGCTAGCATATTTTGAGCACTGATGATTCTTAACATAAATTCCATCCTCTATGAACATTGCACGAAACTCCTTAAATGTGAGAGGAAAGGTTAAAGATCACTAGCTCATGGGAACTCACACTAACGTATCCTATTGTGTAGATGGTTACCTATTCTCTTGGATATATTATCCTCTTGATGAAGCTACTAAGCTGGTGCACTTCTAGATTCTCCTCTTCTTTCCAAGAAAATTCAAGAGATTTTGGATTTGGATGTGGCTCTTAGTTTTAAATTTTGGATACAATATTTGCATCCTTTCCACAATTTCGTTCTCCGATGAACTAAACTAAGAATCGACTCACTCACAATCGTACCAATTGCATGGAACTCATATGTTTTCCACCTCCTCCAACCTCATATACGCTCTCAATTGAGGTGAACCATTACTATTGAGTTTCTTGGGTGTTGTGTTGAAATAAGCTTGGGGTTAGTCTTGCTCTTAGCAAGATGTTATCGAGTAAATCACATGCGTCCATAGTCATTGAGAGTTATAACCTCCACAATGTGAATACGAAGTCAAATAGTAAAAACAATAAAAGATGCGAAGTACTCTAGTGGATGTGAAAGATGAAGTCATCCGTAAGCTACACAACTAATATAGAAGAAGGTTTTATACATCTAACAAGAAGTTCTCAATAACTATATGCCCCCTCAAAACTTCGATCCTATATAGCAAAGTAATTGAAGAAGAGGAATGGCCATAGTAGAAGTGGAGAGAATATATATAGTAGGAATTGAAAAACGTATCATGAACAAATAAAGTAGAGACGAAACTATGCACTCCTGCATTTTCAAAGAAGTGCTGAGTTGAAAATTCGGAAAACTATAACTGCGGTTTTGCAAAACGATTTCTGAGAAATTAGTTTGACTCTCCCAAGGATCGATAAAATATACTAAAATCTTGATGTCTAGAGTACTAACAAAGTCATCTATGAATGGTACATTTGAACACGTGCTTGTATAAGCCAGCCTTGGCTGGGTGAATGAGACGAGGTCAATGCTTGAAGTGCTCAATGGATTTCCTTTCAATAGATATATGCTTTCATATCTGATACTAACTTTCATTAACTTGCACTATAATATTATGTGATAAGCTTATGTCATCTCATGACAATGCCATATGGAGTCGTCTTCAAATTTTGGGTCCCAACTATGGAGTATAGAAATCATCAAATAGGAAAACAAGCATATTCTAGGTAATATATGTTTAAGCAAGTAGTAAAATTGTTAAGAAACCAAGTTTACTGCATGCTATGGTTATAGAAAGTTGGGATCCCTAAATTTGGTTGTAAAGCACCAAGTTAGATATATCATAGTAACACTTTCCTTCTCACAAGGAAACTATTAAATTTAAATAAGTTTCAATTATGTAGTGTGCAACCATGTTTACGATGGTTTAGTGTACTAAAGGAAGAACATAACCTTAAAAGGATTTCTTTAAGTTGAAGTTTAAATGCCTTCTGAGGGTTCATTAGTAGAGAGATTCCTGCAAAATCCCTAGGGTAACTACTTAAAGCTTTGATAAGAAAGGAATCTAAAGGAATGAAGTAACTACGAATCTTCTTGCTGAAAACTGATTGTCTAACAAAAAAAAGTTTTAGAATATAAGGATTTCATGTAACTTAGAGATATACATAGTTTCTTTTGAACACCTTAGAAATAAGGGATTGATGGTTACTTCCATCAAATGGCTCCAAACTTCCAAATTAAAACACATTTCATAACCATCACCCGAATCACATTAGCACCCATCAATGCTCTCTCATGAAATGCATGCCTATGATCCCAACTAACTGGTTTTGTTAGTAGTGTAGTGGAAATGCTTCACTACTCACTCAAGTGATGTGCATCATTGAAACAAGTCATTCTTTGAGTATTACTCATGATACCCCCATAGTCTCCTATTCATATTGTGAGACTCTTTTGAAGGTATGTAAACCTTGACGATCATAAATGTATCTCCCATAATTCTCTATGAAACTTTGTAATGCCTATAGGATTTCTTGTGCACATTCCTGATGGTGAAGGTATATCTCCTTCCCTTTAGCAATTCTATGGTCTAAATCCATAAGGATTATTTGCAGGGATCTGGTTACTAATGAACTTGCTTTATCTAAGACACTTTGATAGTTGTAAGTGCATCAACTACATGCTTACAAGCATGGTTATACCCTATTGATTTTCTTAGTGAAGACATGTTAGTATCCATAGAATTCTTACCTAAAGGTACATGTGCATATAATGACATGATGGGAATAATTTTCATAGCATTTCCCCAAGGAAAAGAACTTCCAAAGAATTTTCACCATAATATAAATCATCAGACCTTTTGGGCCAATGGCACATAGGCCATCAATTATGAAATAGGGCTTCGAAAGACCATGGCATGCAAGCTATATGCTCAAATACGAACTCCCTAACTTGCCAAAACATAAAATGCTAGCAATCACATTTGGCTTGCATAGCGTTGTACTTTCTGCAATTATCTAACTTGCAAACCATCAAAATTGTACACCTAGTAAGTTAATCCATATTTTAGACTAAACAAAATGACCAACATTGATGCGTGAACTCCAATCATATATCCATGCATGTACATAAAAAACATGCCAAAACATAAAACATGAGGCTTATAAAACATAAGCATTACATCTTTGAATGATTTGATAATGCAAATGCATGCATTCAAGTCTTTTTTATGAGCTTTGAGACCTCTGCACTTTTCTCTCTAGGTCCTATAAGAAACTTTGAAAGTCAGATGGCATCCGATCACTTCCGAAAACATGGAGCATGGTCAAGTGAGTAACAAAATAATGCAAATATACCAAATATTATGTATGTTATCCCTTTCTAGACCTGAAAAGAAAATTTTATATCTAAAAGTGACCACAACGCAAGAGCGTCAAAGAGCAATTACTTCAATCACCTTTTGGGTTTCCAAGATATGGCTCCCAGAAGGTAGTTGTCAAAAAATGTTGAGAATTGCACAATAGATCTAGAAGAATACACTATTTACAAAAATTCTTTTAATAAAATAAAACTTGAACTTGTGCTCTTTGAAAGGAACCATATCATATCCAATTTGAAGTTCTCTAGCACAACATATGGCCTCACCAAACATGACATGCCAAACTAGTGGACTGGTGGAGGTGCTAGACAAAAGTGTGGAGATGTGAGTTTTGAAGTGCCTAAAATCATTCTTCTAAAAAGAAAATCCGAAAATTCTATCAATAACTTGAAAAACTAAGATACAAAGATGCTTATGAATATTCTCACATTTCCTAATCCTTTCTTCTTGAATGCTAATTTGTTTTTGAAAAAAGACACAAACCAAGTTTGTTGTCTAGTTTCATGCAAAAAACGTAAATGGGATACTTTAACAAGCTTCTAACCCATTCCTAATGTGGTCTTTTCTTCAATTTTATAAATTTTTACGGTGATATATACACCATAATTCATGTATGTATTCCCTATTCCATAGAAAGCCTCTTTAATGATCTCTTTTCTTGCTCCCAAAAGTGGAAAATTAGCACCTTAATTCTTCTCCAAAAAGTGTGGAAAGGAGATCTTTGGGTTTGTAAAGTACCTCCTTAACTAATGATTTTCATGAATCTAATAATTCCATATGAAATTCCATATAAGATACTCTCATTATGTATTCCTTTCCCCATCCATTCATACCTAGAATAGCTCTATTTCCCTATTCCAAAATGGGAATTTATAAAATTTAGGTGCTGGAATTTTTCTCCAGCAACGATGGAAGGGAGTCTTCTAGAGCCTCAAACTCTTATATAGTGGGCCAATTTTCGGGTTTCTTGCATCCAAATGGAATTCCATGCTTAATGTTATATGCATGCATGATTTTTCCCACCAATCTATGGAAAATCCATCCTCCTTTTCCCTTCCCAAAATGTCTATGAATCAAAATAGCCCCTATAACTTATACAAAAGTCATGCAAGAAGGCTATTGTGGAGAAACCTAAAGCCTATTATTTGTGGCATTTTGAGGGAATCCTTGACTCTAGATGAGAGTATAAATCCCAATCTTCCCATGCACATAATTTTACCTAAAAGATCTTTGCCTAAATCTCATCCTATCTTTTGCCAAAAATAGATAGTTAATATGATTAAATCCTTAAAATAGCATAAATGTCTTATACATCTTCTTTGATGTAGTATCTTCGTACGGATCTTAATCTTTACAACTCTATATGGCATGGAAATTCCCCAAAAAAATCTCACCAAAACGTGAGAGCAAAATCCTCATTTGTCAACCTCATGAAAACTCCTCATGCCTCAACATCCTTCTCCTTCCATTTGCCTTAGCAACCCCTCTTGTATATAGCAAGTGAATCGATTCACACTATTGGCTTCAACGTATGCTTTACATGTATGTATATATTACTAAGCAATGATCAAAGGTTGCTCAAGCTCGTGGGCATGTTGTGAAGTGTTTGCCATATTAGTACTCATATAGTATAACAAAATTTGAATTCTCCACATCAGAACATCAGGGCCTCTTGATTAAGCCATTGAGCTCTTGTCCTAGCAGCTTGAGTTTGACCTTGCGTAGTGCATGGTACTTCCTCTAATACCAATATGATATAAAGCATTCTTTTTCTCGAGATCGCTGACAAGATGAGTTTGTCGAGCATGGCCTACCATGACACACACATATATCTATTGTTTGGTTTGGCTGCCCAACCACATCTATGTTGGAGGAGATGGTCGATAGTCTTCAGAGATGAAGTGGTGTTGCTTGATCCTGCTTCATGCCTACCAAGAATGATTGTTGGAGAGTATAGTGAGCTTCTTTAGCTAGATAATGATCTTAGATAATAAAATATGTTGCTTTAAACATGATCCACTAATTAGTGGATCCAAACAAAGAGGTAGGAATTTATACAATGCTAAGAAACTTGCTATTCTTGTCTATACACTTGTTCAATGTTTTGGACAGTTCTCTGAGCACAACAGCAATAAGCTCAATTCCTTTTGGGTATATCTAATTAGATTAGATATCTACGAATTATGAGTGATTTCATCAAAACTCATGAGTACACACTAAGGAAGATGTTTATCAAATCACATAACCTTCCTACAATTACGGGATGCAACAGTCAAGTGACAAGAGAGTAGAGATGTGTTAGTGTCTCATGATCTAGAGAAGCAATCATAATGAGACTTTGTATTCATATACAGGATAGTATGATGAATCTATCATGCTTTAAATAATGACAAATGATCAATCACACACTGAGAACAAGCTCTCAGAAAGTCAGTGTTTTGATGTAGTGATAATAGAGAAGTGAAATGAGAATGTAATGATGATATGTATATTAAATCGTATACAAATACAATGTCATTGGCAATCATATATTGCACAATGTTTGAGAGGTGAATGAGCTATGAGATGAGCTCTCAATTCATAATAGATGCCAATGAAATTGATCTCATGGAGTTTAGATATCAAATAGGTCATGTCATCCTCTTTTTATAGTTGGAATTGGATCCAATATTTGAATTCAAATTCAAAGAGTTCTACCTAAAAGTGAATCCTAAAATATAGGATATATTCTCTCATCAATCAACAACCATGAACTATAAGGTTTCATGCTTCCTAACTTCCTCCTGGTTTTAGGACACTTTTACAAAAGTAAATGTGAATTTTTTTTTACAAGGGATTGATCACATAAGGTTCTATAAGAGATGTGCGAATTAACCAAGTATGTGGACTTGTTTGATTGCACCACCAGCTTCTCGTCAAGCCTAACATGCTTGGTCTTCATTCCTTCTTAATTTCCTACAAACCAATCATGAATTAGAATCTGTTCATCTTGCTTCCATCCAAAGACTTTGTGAGTATATCTACACATTGTAAATGAGTTGTTACATAGGATAGTTGAATATCCTTGCTAAGCAATTTCTCCCTTACATAATGATAGTGCACTTCAATATGCTTAGTCATGGCATGATATACAGGATTAGCAACCAAATGAAGTGAACTAGTGTTGTCTCCAAAGATTATTGAGGTGTAAGAGTGTAACCCCAAATGTGCATTTGCCAAACTTCTACATTTTACTTCTGTAGATTCTCCTTCATGAGAACTAAGATTATGGTTGAATTCCATGGGTGTACCTGCATATTTGGTATTCTCCAACTTGAATTTTACCAACATATCATGGATATATTTTCTCTAATTCATGAAAATACTAGAATCTATATACACAAGCTCTAAGCCAAGAAAATATGTTAACAACACAAGAACACTAATTTTAAACTCTTCTATTAGTTGAGCCTTAACCTACTTGATACCATTAGCATCATTTCTTGTAATTATAATGTCCTGCACAAAGACACATATGTAGATAACTTCTAAGTTGGTTTAAGAGCTTGCTTTATGCGATATATTGCCTTTCTTAGCTTGCATACATAACCTGTTTTATTTTTATTTTCAAATCCTGATGGTTATGCGATATACACTTCTTTTGATATCCGTCCATTTAAGAATGCATTCTTGACATCTAACTGATATAAATTCCAACTCATGACTAAAACTCGGATTATTTTTTTTCATTGTTGATTGCTTATCTATTAGTCAATTCACAATCCGTATTGCCAACATCTATGGTTTGGGCTCTGTGAATTGCTTTTCCTCTAACTATATACAATTTCTAAGTAAGAAAAAGACAAATCCTAATTTTTTCTCATTCATAGTATAGTTGTTTCAGTACCAGTGTATGAAGAGAAGGTAATTGCCTTAAAACATAAAGCGCACCATTTGGGAACGTACTTTCTACACTAGTTTATAGATTGTGCAACTTTACCACTAAATTAGTAAGTGAGTTGACATTGAGTACTTCAATTCCATGCATGTCACATCGGATAAATCAAAATCATTGTGACTTCTTTGTTTTGTGTCCGAATCAACATCTTGAAGAGAGAAACAGGAGGATCAGGTATTTTATTCCCTCTACATTACAATGTATGGATTTAAAGTTTGCAAAGAAAGGATTTCCTTAAATGGTTGAATCAAATTGATTTGATTAAATGCATGAATCAAATTGATTTCCTGCACATTGATTGAACATTGAACTGAACTGAATGAAAGTGTTGTGATTGAACATTGCATTGAATGAAAGTGTTGTGATTGAATTGAATTGGATGAAAGTGTTGTGATTGAATTTTCTTAATTATGAATGATATGATGTTTTCAAAAGTTGATAGCATGCTTGGTGATTTTATTACTCGTCAAACACGAACAATTCTAACCATTCTCTTACCTCAACAAGCTAATGGAAGCTTGAATTTTATCAATGAGGTCTTTTTTTTTCCTAGAACCACATATATCTATTTTCCCTTTCAAAATAAAGAATGAAGTTCTTGGAAGGTTAGTTAGTAATTAAGCATTCACATAAGATTCAAGGAGGCTTCAGCTTTCCAAAACTCTACTCCTTTCACTTGGAGCCCTTTCCCTTAAACGTGGGTCACTTGCTATACAAATCCTAAAATCACTATTATGGGACTACTAGGTTACTATGATGTGACTTGATTGGGGAAAGGAGGCTATCTTTCCATGACTTGATAGAGGAGAGGTGGTTCTCCTTTTATAGTTAACTTTTGGTTTCCCTTCACTATCAGCAGTGCCCGCCATGTGGCCGACTATAACTGCGGTACACACCCTATAGCCAAACTATAACCATAAATACCATCATCGGAACCATAAATGGGGGGGGGTGGGGGAACACAAAGGTGAGCCCATGTCTACAGCCAAAGCTGATATTGAGAACTGCAAAATAGATTGTTGTCGAGTATCTAGATAAGCCAGCTTCACTCCCTTCCACCTTTGTATAAGCCAGCCTTGGCTGGGTGAATGAGAGGACGCCAATGCTTGAAGTGATCAATTGATTTTCTTTCAATACATGTATGCTTTCATATTTGAGTAATACGATTGCAAATAGGGGCTCATAATAATTGTTTCTTTGTTAAAGCAAGTACCTAAGGAGTTGCGAACGAAAACTCCTTCAAATTGGGACATAAGTTAAGGCATTTTCCTCCCATATGAAAGGATGAACTTATGTTTTGGAAATGTAAAAGTTTCTAAGAATTGGATCTCAATTAATCCATGATCTTTCCCTTCAACTAATAGAATTTTGTGAAAATGGTATAACAAGTTAATGTAAGAAGCTATTATGACAATTTTCTAGTTAAATTCAACAATCATCATGTGATGATAACTTAGAACACTCCCAAAGTATATTTCCTCAGCGAAGCACATATCCATCAAATAGGAAAACAAGCATATAGATCTTTGAGATAAGTTTGAGGAACATAGAGTTTGACATAAGTCACTTTAAAGCATCTTAGTAAATGGATTGTTTGCACAAACTTTTCCTTCTTTCTTCTTGGAAAGTTTTGCTTCTTCTTTGGGTTCCTCTTTGCTCGAACAAAAGATCATTTTACCTTTAAATTAGCTAACATAGCTACCATACTTTGGATGTTGATGACTCTTAACATGAGTTTTGTCCTCTATGAACATTGCATGAAACACTCCAGATCTGAGAGAAGAGGTTAAAGACTAGGTAATGGGAACTCAAACTAATCTTTCATAATGTCTAGATATTTACCTATTCTCTTAGACATATAATCCTTTTGATGGAGCTGTTAAGCTTCTACACTTCTAAATTCTCCTCTCATTTCAAGAAATTTCACAACATTTTGGATTTGAATGTGACTCTTAGTTTGATATTTGCAATATAATATGTGCATCCTTTATGCATTTTCGTTATTTGATGAAGTAAACTAAGAATTTAATCCCAAAAATGTGTACTGATTCCGCACAATTTATATTTCTTTCTCCTATGCCAACCTCATCTACACTCTCAATCGAGATGAATGATTACTATTGAGTTTTGGGGGTGTTGCATTGAGATAGGCTCAAGGTTAGTCTTGTTCTTACCCAAATGTTATCGACTAACTCACATGAGTCCATAGTCATTGAGATTGATAACCTCCACAATGTGAATGTGAATTCAAAACGTAGAAACAATGGAAGATGAAAAGACCACTAGTGGATACAAAAGATAAAGCATCCATAAGTTACACAATTAATATAGATCAAGTTTTTATACATATAACAAGAAGCTCTTAATAACTATGTCCTACCATATGAATTAATGACCTTATGTTTTCATAATGTTAAAATGTCTAAGAATTTGATCTCAATTCACGAGCTTTCCCAACAACAAAGAGAAGTTTGTGAATATGGTAGTACAAGTGAATAAAGTTTCCCTCATGACAAACTTCTAGTTGAAGTGGACGAATATCATTTGATGGTAATTAAGAACTCTACTTAAATATAGTTTTTGGGCGAAGGACATATCAATTAAATAGGAAAACCAACATCTTCTCGGTAATAGATGTTTAACCAAGTAGTAAAGTTGTAAAAAAAGCAACTTTATGGCATGCTATGGTTTTAGAAGTTTTGGATCCCAACAGTTGCTTGTAAACCACCAAGTTTGATGCATCATAAAAAAAGATCCACTTCTCTAAAGGAAAGCATGAATTTCAAAAAAATTCTAGTTATGTAGTGTGCAAGCATGGTTACGGTGGCTAAGTCAATGGAAGGTAGAACATAACTTTAAAGGTATTTCTTTACGGTGAATCAAAATGGTTTCTTAGAATTTATTAGTAGAGAGATGTCATGGACAAAGGAAACCATCTTGAACGTTAGATTCCATGTGAACCCTCTATCTCATGATTGGTTCAGAATTAGGAGAAGCCAATGCTTCCATTGCATCCGAACTGTGCCAAAACCCTAAGATGGACTTTCTACTTGCCTGATTCGGATATCTAGACCTCATGTTTCGAATTGATGACATCATCGATGATATCATCAATTTGCAACTGCCTTTCATGAATCGCCCTTGAAAACCTTTATAAGGAGGGGTTGGCCACATTCATAATCAGTCTTGCCAATACCAGTCTTGGGAGCTCAAGAAGTCGTGACCACCAAGTAAGTACTCTCCAAGTTCCAGTTCCTGTTCTTGTCTTGTTCCTTGTTCAAGCCTTGTCTAGTCATGTATCCTGGACATCTAGTCTTGTCCTCTTATAATCTCATAGTACGAGATCTTGTCGAATTCTTTCTTGTATCTAGTCCATCTCCCAGAGAGGAGTTCTTATAATCCAGAGATCTTGTTCCATACTTATGATCCCGGGTTGTGGGATCTCGAGTATCATCTCTATCTGAGTTATCTACACCTACAGTCCCGGGTTGTGGGACTTCTTGTATCAGCTACATATTCCTATGCTATTTTCCCTACGTGTGTTTTCTTGTCATCAGAATTATATTTCATAAATCTTCTCTATTGTAGTCAGAGAGCACAATCTAGTGCTCCCTTGACATTTTGGCAAGACTAGCTTCCATCCAAGACCAATCATCATGGAGAATGCTTATGAACAAATTGTAGCCTTCAAAGTCTCCAACAACAAGTCAAAGGCCTAACTCATCGATAGACACAAATGGAGATGGGACATCAAGGGCATTTAGGTGCACTCCTCAAAGAATTACAAGGATGAATCGGGAGTCTTCAAAAAAATCAAGGGAGTATGCATGTAAATCAACGACCTAGTACATCCTTCATGAGGGAACCTAAGATTTGCATGCTAGAAAAGTTTGATTGTGATTGCACAACTTTCCGGGGATCCTTGCAACAAGTCAAATTGTACATCCGTATGCAGCCTGATAGATACCCTGATGATGCATCCAAGGTCGGTTTTATTGGAACCTTGCTCTAGAGCCAAGCATTATCATGGTTCGCCCCAATCTTGGAGAAGGATATTGCCGTACTTCATGACTATGAGGGATTTCTTAGAGGGCTTATCGCCACATTTGGAGATGCAGACACAAGTTGAGTGGCAAAAACAAAACTTTGGAAGCTACGTCAAGGTAACCGCACGGCCTATACCTACGCATCAGAATTTAGGCAGTTGATATGTGACCTCAATTGGCACAAAGGTTATTTCATAAGCCAATTTAGATGGGGCTTAAGGGATGATGTGAAGGACCTTCTACTCACGATGCCAAAGGTAAAGATATTGAATGAATACATCAACCAAGCCATTCAATGTGATAACTGCCTTTTTGAAAGGAAAATTCAAGCTTCCATGAGCTTGTTGAGGTAACAGAATGGTTAGAATTGTTCGTGTTTGACGAGTAATAAAATCACCAAGCATGGTATCAACTTTTGAAAACATGATATCATTCATAATTAAGGAAATTCAATCACAACACTTTCATCCAATTCGATTCAATCACAACACTTTCATTCAATTCAATGTTCAATCACAACACTTTCATTTAGTTCAGTTCAATGTTCAATCAATGTGCAGGAAATCAATTTGATTCATGCATTTAATCAAATCAATTTGATTCAAGAATTTAAGGAAATCATTTCTTTGCTAATTTTAAATCCATACATTGTAATGTAGAGGGAATAAAATACCTGATCCTTCTGTTTTTTTTCTTCAAGATGTTGATTCGGACACAAAACTGAAGTACTCAATCTCAACTCACTAACTGATTTAGTGGTAAAGTTGCACAATCTATAAATTAGTGTAGAAAGTACATTCCCAAATGGTGCGCATTATGTTTTAAGGCAATTACCTTCTCTTCATACACTGGTACTAAAACCACTATACTATGAATGAGAAAAAATTAGGATCTGTCTTTTTCTTACTTAGCAACTCTATGTAGTTAGAGGAAAAGCAACGCACAGAGCCCAAACCATAGATGTTGGCAATACGGATAGTGAATTGAATAATAGATAAGCAATCGAGAGTTACAAAAAACAATCCGAGTTTTAGTCATGAGTTTGATTGTCCAAGATTCATGGTATTTTTCTCCTTCCTTCCCTTATTTACTCATAAATACTCTTCACATAATTCATGAGTTAATGCACAATTAGTGAGGGAACCCCCAAAATCTCCCCCTCAATTAGAAACTGACATTACATGAGTCTTCGTATGTTCTTCTTCTCTTTTATTCATGCCATTTGTGTGAATGCAAGACTAGTGGAAAAGCAGTTTGCTCAAACTCACATAGTGGACTATGAAGAAACCTTTTCTCCTGTGGCAAAGATGCCAACAATGAGAGTTGGAATTTATATTAGTTGGATGTCAAGAATGCATTCTTAAGTGGATGGATATCAAAAGAAGTGTATATCGCATAACCATCAGGATTTGAAAATAACAATAAAACAGGTTATGTATGCACAATGAGAGCTTTGTGGCTAGCAAGGAAGAGTCTTCTTTATTTATAAAAAAGACCAACTTAGAAGTTATCTACATATGTGTCTTTGTGGAGGACATTATAATTACAAGAAATGATGCTAATGGTATCAAGCAGGTTAAGGATCAACTAATAGAAGAGTTTAAAATTAGTGTTCTTGGGTTGTTAACATATTTTCTTGGCTTAGAGCTTGTGTATATAGATTCTAGTATGTTCATGAATTAGAAAAAGTATATACATTTGCCAAATGCACATTTGGGAATACATTCTTACACCTCAATAATCTTTGGAGACAAGACTAGTTCACTTCATTTGGTTGCTAATCTTGTATATCATGCCACGACTAAGCATATTGACGTGCACTATCATTATGTAAGGGAGAAATTGCTTAGCAAGGATATTCAACTATCCTATGTAACAACTCATTTACAATGTGCAGATATACTCAGAAATTCTTTGGATGGAACCAAGACGAACAGATTCTAATTCATGATTGGTTTGCAAGAAATTGAGAAGGAATGAAGACCGAGCATGGTAGGCTTGACGGGGAGCTGTTGGTGCAATCAAACAAGTCCACCTACTTGGTTAATTGGCACATCTCTTATAGAACATTATGTGCTCAACCCCTTGTAAAAAACATTCACATTTAATTTTGTAAAAGTTTCCTAAAACCACGAGGAAGATAGGAAGCATCAAACCTTGAAGTGCTTGGTTGTTGATTGATGAGAGAATATATCATATAATTTAGGATTCACTTTTAGGTAGAAATCTTTGAATTTGAATTCAAATATTGGATCCAATTCCAACTATAAAAAGAGGATGACATGACCCATTTGATTTCTCAACTCCACGAGATCAATTTGATTGGCATCTATTATGAGTTGAGAGCTCATCTCATAGCTCATTCACCTCTCAAACATTTTGCAATATAACATTGCCAATGACATTGTATTTGTATACGATTTAATATACATATCATCATTACATTCTCATTTCACGTCTCTATTATGACTACATCAAAATAGTGACTTTCTGAGAGCTTGTTCTCAGTGTGTGATTGATCATTTGTCATGATTTAAAGCATGATAGATTCATCATACTATCTAGTATATGAATACAAAGTCTCATTATGATTGCTTCTCTAGATCATGAGACATTAACACATCTCTACTCTCTAGTCAGTTGACTATTGCATCCTGTAATTGTAGAAAGGTTCTGTGATTTGATAAACATCTTCCTTAGTGTGTAGTCATGATTTTTTATGAAATCACTCATAATTGGCAGATATCTAAGCTAATTCGATATCCCCAAAAGGAATTAAGCTTATTGCTATTCTTCTCAGAGAACTGTCCAAAATATTCAACAAGTGTATAGACAAGAATAACAAGTTTCTTAGCGTTGTATAAATTCCTACCTATTTGTTTTGATCCACTGATTAGTGGATCATGTTTCATGCAACATATGTTATTATCTATGATCATTATCTAGCTAAAGAAGCTCACTATACTCTCCAACAATCATTCTTGGTAGGCATGAAGGAGGATCAAGCAACACCACTTCATCTCTAAAGACTATCGACCATCTCCTCCAACATAGGTGTGGTTGGGCAGCCAAACCAAATAGTAGATATATGTGTGTGTCATGGTAGGCCATGCTCGACAAACTCATCTTGTCAAAGATCTCGAGAAAAAGAATGGTTTATATCATATTGGTATCAGAGCAAGTACCATGCAGTAGGCAAGGTCAGACTCAAGCTGCTAGGACAAGAGCTCAATGGCTTAATGAAGAGGCCATGATGTTCTGATGTGGAGAATTCAAAGTTTGTTATACTATATGAGTACTAATATGGCACACACTTCAGGACATGCCCACGAGCTTCAGCAACCTTTGATCATTGCTTAGTAATATATACGTACATGTGAAGCATACGTTGAAGCCAATAGTGTGAATCGTTTCACTTGCTATATACAAAAGGGGTTGCTAAGGCAAATGGAAGGAGGAGAAGGATGTTGAGGCACGAGGATTTTTCATGAGGTTGACAAATGAGGATTTTGCTCTCACGTTTTGGTGAGATTTTTTTAGGGAATTTCCATGGCATATAGAGTTCTAAAGATTAAGATCCGTATGAAGATACTACATCAAAGAAGATGTATAAGACATTTATGCTATTTTAAGGATTTAATCATATTAACTATCTATTTTTGGCAAAAGATAGGATGAGATTTAGGCAAAGATCTTTTAGGTAAAATTATGTGCATGGGAAGATTGGGATTTATGCTCTCATCTAGAGTCAAGGATTCCCTCAAAATGCCACAAATAATAGGCTTTAGGTTTCTCCACAATAGCCTTCTTGCATGACTTTTACATAAGTTATAGGGGCTATTTTGATTCATAGACATTTTGGGAAGGTAAAAGGAGGATGGATTTTCCATAGATTGGTGGGAAAAATCATGCATGCATATAGCATTAAGCATGGAATTCCATTTGGATGCAAGAAACCCGAGAATTGGCCCACTATATAAGAGTTTGAGGCTCTAGAAGACTCCCTTCCATCATTGTTGGAGAAAAATTCCAGCACCTAAATTTTATAAATTCCCATTTTGGAATAGGGAAGTAGAGCTATTCTAGGTATGAATGGATGGGAAAAGGAATACATAATGAGAGTATCTTATATGGAATCTCATATGGAATTATTAGATTCATGAAAATCATTAGTTAAGGAGGTACTTTACAAACCCAAAGATCTCCTTTCCACACTTTTTGGAGAGGAATTAAGGTGCTAATTGTAGCAAAAATCCACTTTTGGGAGCAAGAAAAGAGATCATTAAAGAGGCTTTCTATGGAATAGGGAATACATACATGAATTATGGTGTATATATCACCGTAAAAATTTATAAAATTGAAGAAAAGACCACATTAGGAATGGGTTAGAAGCTTGTTAAAGTATCCCATTTACGTTTTTTGCATGAAACTAGACAACAAACTTGGTTTGTGTCTTTTTTCAGAAACAAATTAGCATTCAAGAAGAAAGGATTAGGAAATGTGAGAATATTCATAAGCATCTTTGTATCTTAGTTTTTCAAGTTATTGATAGAATTTTCGGATTTTCTTTTTAGAAGAATGATTTTAGGCACTTCAAAACTCACATCTCCACACTTTTGTCTAGCACCTCCACCAGTCCACTAGTTTGGCATGTCATGTTTGGTGAGGCCATATGTTGTGCTAGAGAACTTCAAATTGGATATGATATGGTTCCTTTCAAAGAGCACAAGTTCAAGTTTTATTTTATTAAAAGAATTTTTGTAAATAGTGTATTCTTCTAGATCTGGTGTGCAATTCTCAACATTTTTTTACAACTACCTTCTGGGAGCCATATCTTGGAAACCAAAAAGGTGATTGAAGTAATTGCTCTTTGACGCTCTTGCATTGTGGTCACTTTTAGATATAAAATTTTCTTTTCAAGTCTAGAAAGGGATAACATACATAATATTTGGTATATTTGCATTATTTTGTTACTCCCTTGACCATGCTCCATGTTTTCGGAAGTGATCGGATGCCATCTCAACTTCAAAGTTTCTTATAGGACGTAGAGAGAAAAGTGCAGAGGTCTCAAAGCTCATAAAAAAGACTTGAATGCATGCATTTCCAACATCAAATCATTCAAAGATGTAATGCTTATGTTTTATAAGCCTCATGTTTTATGTTTTGGCATGTTTTTTATGTACATGCATGGATATATGATTGGAGTTCACGCATCAATGTTGGTCATTTTGTTTAGTCTAAAATATGGATCAACTTACTAGGTGTACAATTTTGATGGTTTGCAAGATAGATAATTGCAGAAAGTACAAGGCTATGCAAGCCAAAAGTGATTGCTAGCATTTTATGTTTTGGCAAGTTAGGGAGTTCGTATTTGAGCATATAGCTTGCATGCCATGGTCTTTCGAAACCCTATTTCATAATTGATGGCCTATGTGCGATTGGCCCAAAAGGTCTGATGATTTATATTATGGTGAAAATTCTTTTGAAGTTCTTTTCCTTGGGGAAATGCTATGAAAATTATTCCCATCTCATGTCATTATATGCACACAAACCTTTAGGTAAGAATTCTATGGATACTAACATGTCTTCACTAAGAAAATCAATAGGGTATAACCATGCTTGTAAGCATGTACTTGATGCACTTACAACTATCAAAGTGTCTTAGATAAAGCAAGTTCATTAGTAACCAGATTCGTGCAAATAATCCTTATGGATTTAGACCATAGAATTGCTAAAGGGAAGGAGATATACCTTCACCATCAGGAATGTGCACAAGAAATCCTATAGGCATTACGAAGTTTCATAGAGAATTATGGGAGATATATTTATGATCGTCAAGGTTTAAATACCTTCAAAAGAGTCTCACAATATGAATAGGAGACTATGGGGGTATCATGAGTAATACTCAAAGAATGACTTGTTTCAATGATGCACATCACTTGAGTCAGTAGTGAAGCATTTCCACTACACTACTAACAAAACCAATTAGTTTGGATCATACGCATGCATTTCATGAGAGAGCATTGATGGGTGCTAATTTTCCTTCTTGAGCTTTCTGTTTAACATTACAAAACAATTCATCTTGTGGTAAATTCTCATGGATCAACTGGTTCAAGGCTGAATCTTCATGATGGCTTGATGAGATAGCTGCTAACTAGAGATGCTGAGACTTGAGTAATACACTCTCTTGTTGATCAAAGGCCTCTTCAGCCTTCTTTGGTGCAAGGTAAGATCTTCTGGACAGGGCATCTGACTGACATTGTTGATGTCCTCGAAAATATGTGATGACAAAGCTGAATCTGGATAAAACGTTACTCCATCCAGATTGTCTTCTATTGAGAATCCGGGTGGTCATAAAATATTCTAGGTTCTTGTGATCTCAATACAGAGTGACTTTATGAGCTTCTCCTTCTAGATGATGACTCCATGTATCAAACGCGTCTAATAGGGCAAGAAGTTCTTTATCATGAATTTCATAATTAGTTTTTGGAAGGAAAACTTCCTTGAATGATATGCAACAGGATGTAGGCGTCCATCATCTCCATATTGGGAAAGAATGGCGATGCATCTGTCTCAAGGAAGAAGGGCTTACTAGAATCAGGATGAACTAGTAAATGCTGATTTCAAGGTCTGAAAGGCCTTTTTTGCTTCTTCGGTCCATGAGAATTTGGAGTTCCCTGTAAGCTTGGTAAGAGGTGTCACTATCTTGGATTAATCTCCGATGAATATCCTGTAGAAATTCGCAAACCCCAAAAAACATTGTACTTGAAAAATATCATTCATCATATGTTGCAAGACAGCTGGAGCATTTGTGAGACCAAATGGCATAACTACATATTCAAAATGTCCATACCTTGTCCAAAATGCTATCTTCCATTCCTCTCCTTCTTTAATCCTGACAAGGTTGTAAGCTCCTCGAAGGTCAATCTTTATGAGAATTTTTCTTTTCCAAGGCGTTCCAAGAGCTCCGATATGAGTGGTAGAGGTTATGCATTCTTTATAGTGACTTTATTCAATCCACGATAGTGCACACACATCCGGAGAGTCCCATCCTTCTTCTTTACAAATAAAATAGGAGCTCGTGCTAGAGACTTTGAGTATTTGATAAACCCCTTCACGAGATTCTCATCAATGTTCTTGCGTAGTTCTGTAAGTTCCTCTGAGGATAGTCTGTAGATTGGTCCAAAGGGTGGTTGTGCTCCCTCTTGAAGTTCTATGGCACAATCATAGGGTCTATGCTCCGGAAGGATGTCTGCATTCTTCTTTTCAAAAACATCTTAAAAGCCTTTGTAGTGACTGGGTAGCTGCACTGGATCATCTTTCTTGGATTCTTGAGCTGGTAGATCATATATGTTGGTTCATTCCTTATTGCATGTATGAAGGTTTTGGCTCCGATATATGTTGGGTTCTTCTGGATATCTCGAGGGGTGATTTTATTATTCTCCCTATTAATTTCTGGATTATGTTTCTTTAACCACGGCATTCTGATGATAACCATATTTATTGGACTCGATATTACATTGAAACATATGTGTGAATCATGGTCATCAAGGTGTACTCTTAGTGGTGTGGTTTCCATCGTTATATTCCCCGATGCTAGAGTTCGTCCATCTACTACTTCACCTACTACTAGTATGTTCTTTCGAAGTACTGGAATTCCATGTTTCTTAACGAGTCCTTCATCAATGAAACATGAGGACACTCCTGAATCTACCACACCTATAAGGGAAAGGGTCTTCTTAGACATGATTAACTTGATAGGGGCAAGACATGTTTCTACGGATGAGGATGGAATTATGAGACCCTTTCTTATATCATGGTCAGGCTGTATGGTCTCTTTTACAACTGGACTTCCTCGTTTCCCTGCTCTACAAGGGTGGCTGCAACTTTGGAGTTCGTTCTCTTGTTGGGATAATTAACTACAATGTAGCCAGGGTTTCCACAATATAGACATAACTTGTTATCCCTCCTTCTTTGTTTCTCTTATCGTGTTAGAGGCTGGAACCTACTTACATCTATCTGCATAGGTTTGGGCATAGACTCATCTCTAGGAGTAGGCTGGAAAGGTTTCCGTTGGCGAGGTCTTCCTTCTACTGTTTTTCTTGTTTCCTTTCAAAAAGGAATTTATCACATTGAATGGCTTGGTTGATGTATTCTCTAACATAATCCTAGTAGGAGATGGTTGAATCACGCTCTAACCAAGAGGATTAGGAAGTAATCCTCAACCATGGCTTTTGGGGCAAGTGGTTAGCCCATCACATTCCTAACCAAGAGGTTGTGAGTTCAACTCCTTACATTGGTATCAGAGCCTAGGAAGTAGGCTTGGGCAAGATGGAATGAATCAATGGCCTCTAAAAAAGGCGCTTGGGCATCCTCTATGTGAAAGGGTAGAAATTGTGGAAGGTGCGCACGTCGGTTTCAAGAATGGACCTTACAATGATTGGGGTGTATCTCTCAATCCGTAGGTCGGATTGAGGCGTGTAATATACCGTTGGAAATATCTCGGAACGAACTTTCAAACTTGATTGAGTGTTGAAGATACCAAGCATGGGTGAGAACAAGGTTCAAGACTGAGGTTGAGAACAAGGGCTCGAGACACCAAGGTTGTGAACAAGAAGGTTCAAGACACCAAGGTTGAGAGCAAGGGTTCAAGAGACCAAGGTTGCGAACAAGGTTCAAGAAACTGTGCGAGGTTGAGGGACATCAATTCAAGGGCACCTAGGAGTTCAAGGGACTGATCACCGAGGCTAGAGGGATACAAGAGTAGATCATTGAGGACAATGATAGACAAAGGGGGGAAGAATGTAACATAATCCTAGTAGGAGATGTTTGAACCACACTCTAAGAGAGAGGATTAGGAAGTAATCCTCAACCATGGCTTTTGGGGCAAGTGGTTAGCCCATCACATTCCTAACCAAGAGGTTGTGAGTTCAATTCCTTACATATTCATTCAATATCTTCACCTTTGGCATCGTGAGTAGAAGGTCCTTCACATCATCCCTTAAGCCCCATCTAGATTGGCTTATGAAATAATCTTCGTGCCAAGTAAGGTCACATATCAACTGCCTAAATTCTGATGTGTAGGCAGAGGCCGTGCGGTTACCTTGATGTAGCTTCCAAAGTTCTGTTTCTGCCACTCGACTTGTGTTTGCATATCCAAATGTGGTGATGAGCCCTCTAAGAAATCCCTCATAGTCATGAAGTACGGCCATATCCTTCTCCAAGATTGGGGCGAACCATGATAATGCTTGACCGTAGAGAAAGGTTCCAATAAAACCGACCATGGATGCATCATCAGGGTATCTATCAGGCTGCATACGGATGTTCAATTTGACTTGTTGCAAGAATCCCCGGAACTTTGTGCGATCACAATCAAACTTTTCTAGCACGCAAATGTTAGGTTCCCTCATGAAGGATGTACTAGGTCATTGATTTACTTGCATACTCCCTTGATTTTTCTGAAGACTCCTGATTCATTCTTGTAATTCTTTGAGGAGTGCACCTAAATGCCCTGGATGTCCCATCTCCATTTGTGTCTGTGGATGAGTTAGGCCTTTGACTTGTTGTTGGAGACTTTGAAGTGATGCTACAATCTGTTCATAAGCATTCTCCATGATGAGTGGTCTCGCATGGAATCTAGTTTTGCCAAAATGTGAGGGGAGCACTAGATTGTGCTCTCTGACTACAATAGAGAAGATTTCTGAAATATACTTCTGATTACAAGAAAACCCACGTAGGGAAAATAGCATAGGAATATGTAGCTGATACAAGAAGTCCCACAACCCGGGACTGTAGGTGTAGATAACTCCTCTAGAGATGATACAGGAGATCCCACAACCCTGGATCATAAGTATGGAACAAGATCTCTGGATTATAAGAACTCCCCTCTGGGAGATGGACTAGATACAAGAAAGAACTCGACAAGATCTCGTACTATGAGATTACAGGAGGACAAGACTAGATGTCCAGGATACACGACTAGACAAGAATTGAACAAGGAACAAGACAAGAAGAGGAACTGGAACTTGGAGAGTACTTACTTGGTGGTCACGACTTCTTGAGCTCCCAAGACTGGTATTGGCAAGACTGATTATGAATGTGGCCAACCCTTCCTTATATAGGTTTTCAAGGGTGGTTCATGAAAGGCGGTTGCAAATTGATGAAGTCATCGATGATGTCATGGATGATGTCATCAATTCGAAACATGAGCTCTAGATATCCGAATCAGGCAAGTAGACAGTCCATCTTAGGGTTTTGGCACATTTGGGATGCAATGGAAGCATTGGTTTCTCCTAATTCTAAACCAATCATGAGATAGAGGGTTCACATGAAAACTAAGGTTTAAGATGGTTTCCTTTGTCCATGACATCTCTCTACTAATAAATTCTAAGAAACCATTTTGATTCACCATAAAGAAATACCTTTAAAGTTATGTTCTACCTTCCATTGATTTAGCCACCGTAACCATGCTTGCACACTACATAAGTGGAATTTTTTTGAAATTCATGCTTTCCTTTAGAGAAGTGGATTTTTTTTTATGATGCATCGAACTTGCTGGTTTACAACCAACTGTTGGGATCCAAAACTTCTAAAACCATAGCATGCCATAAAGTTGCTTTTTTTACAACTTTACTACTTGGTTAAACATCTATTACCGAGAAGATGTTGGTTTTCCTATTTAATTGATATGTCCTTCGCCCAAAAACTATATTTAAGTAGAGTTCTTAATTACCATCAAATGATATTCGTCGACTTCAACTAGAAATTTGTCATGAGGGAAACTTTATTCACTTGTACTACCATATTCACAAACTTCTCTTTGTTGTTGGGAGAGCTCGTGGATTAATTGAGATCAAATTCTTAGACATTTTAACATTATGAAAACATAAGGTCATCCTTTCATATGGTAGGACTTATTCCTGAACTTATTGTCTAATTTGAAGGAATTTTCCCTCACATTACTTTTGAAGGACTCAATTTCTTAGGTACTTGTTTTAAGGAAGAAGAAATTATTATGAGACCATAGTTGCACTCTGATTACTCATTAGCAAATGACTCATCTTTTAACTCTTTCCACCTCTTGAATAATCCGGGAAAGGAATCCTAAACTTTTGGACAAGGACCTCAAGTTCTATTGCTTGATTTTTGTTCACTTGTAAAATGGAAAACTTACGAATGACACCATTGATGCATAATTACCCATGTAAAATCCATCATAAAACGCACATGTTGTAATGTACTTCATACATAACATTGATACTATTCTAGGCTTCCTACTTACCTATCAGTGCTACCATTCTAGTAATCGTATTTACGCATCACACCCATTTCTTGCAAAACATCATTTAGAGTTCCCCAAATTTTCATTAAAGCACTGCTTTGAAAATGCATGAGTCTATAATGTCACCATTACTCTACTTATGGTTCATGATAAGTTTTTACATTCCTACTATATGCATTCTTTCCATTTGTACTACTGCCATCCCTCTTGTTCAATTACTTTTTTGTATACTCTCTAAGCTTTGATGGAGGTTATAGTTATTAAGAGCTTCTCGTTATATGTATAAAAGCTTGATCTATATTAACTGTGTAACTTATGGATGACTTTATCTTTTGTATCCACTAGTGGTCTTTTCATCTTCCATTGTTTCTACGTTTTGAATTCAAATTCACATTGTGGAGGTTATCAATCTCAATGACTATGGACTCATGTGAGTTAGTTGATAACATTTGGGTAAGAACAAGACTAACCTTGAGCCTATCTCAACGCAACACCCCCAAAACTCAATAGTAATCGTTCATCTCGATTGAGAGCGTAGGTGAGGTTGGCATAGCAGAAAGAAATATAAATTGGGTGGAATCAATACACATTTTTGGGATTAAATTCTTAGTTTACTTCATCAAAGAATGACAATGCATAAAGGATGCACATATTATATTGCAAATATCAAACTAAGAGTCACATGCGAATCCAAAATGTTTTGAAATTTCTTGAAAATGAGAGGAAAATCTAGAAGTGCAAAAGTTTAACAGCTCCATCAAAAGGATTATATGTCTAAGAGAATAGGTAAATATCTGGACATTATGAAAGATTAGTTTGAGTTCCCATTACCTAGTCTTTAACCTCTTCTCTCACATCTGGAGTGTTTCATGCAATGCTCATAGAGGACAGAATGCATGTTAAGAGTCATCAGCATCCAAAGTATGGTAGCTATCTTAGCTATTTTAAAGGTAAAAGGATCTTTTGACAGAGCAAAGAGGAACCCAAAGAAGAAGCAAAACTTTCCAAGAAGAAAGAAGGAAAAGTTTGTGCAAACAATCAAACTACTAAGATGCTTTAAAGTGACTTATGTCAAACTCTATGTTCCTCAAACTTATCTCAAAGATCTATATGCTTGTTTTCCTATTTGATGGATATGTCCTTTGCTGAGGAAATATACTTTGGGAGTGTTCTAAGTTATCATCACATGATGATTGTTGAATTTAACTAGAAAATTGTTATAACAGCTTCTTACATTAACTTGTTACACCATTTTCACAAAATTCTATTAGTTTTTAGGGAAAGATCATGGATTAATTGAGATCCAATTCTTAGAAATTTTTACATTTCCAAAACATAAGTTCATCCTTTCATATGGGTGGAAAAATGTCTTAACTTATGTCCCAATTTGAAGGAGTTTTCGTTTGCAACTCCTTAGGTACTTGCTTTAACAAAGAAACAATTATTATGAGCCCCTATTTGCACTCGTATTAGTCAAATATGAAAGCATATATGTATTGAAAGAAAATCAATTGATCACTTCAAGCATTGGCGTCCTCTCATTCACCCAGCCAAGGCTGGCTTATCCAAAGGTGGAAGGGAGTGAAGCTGGCGTATCTACATGCTCAACAACAATCTATTTTGTAGTTCTCAATATCAGCTTTGGTTGTAGACATGGGCTCACCTTTGTGTTCCCCCCCCCCCCCCCATTTATGGTTCCGATGATGGTATTTATGGTTATAGTTGGCTACAGGGTGCACACCACAGTTATAGTCGGCCACATGGCGGGCACTGCAGATAGAGAAGGGAAACAAAAAGTTAACTATAAAAGGAGAACCTCCTCTTCTCTATCAATTCATTAAAAGATAGCCTCCTCTCCCCAATCAAGTCACATCATAGTAACATAATAGTCCCATAATAGTCATTTGAGGATTTGTATAGCAAGTGATCCACGTTTATGGAAAAGGGCTCCAAGTGAAAGGAGTAGAGTTTTGGAAAGCTGAAGCCTGCTTGAATCTTATGTGAATGCTTAATTACTAACTAACCTTCCAATCTGTATTGAGATCTGTATCCAATTTGAAGTTCTCTAGCTCAACATATGGCCTCACCAAACATGACATGCCAAACTAGTGGACTGGTGGAGGTGCTAGACAAAAGTGTGGAAATGTGAGTCTTAAAGTGCCTAAAAGCATTCTTCTAAAAAGAAAATCCAAAAATGCTATCAATAATTTGAAAAACTAAGATACAAAGATGCTTTTGAATATTCTCACATTTCCTAATCCTTTCTTCTTGAATGCTTATTTGTTTCTCAAAAAAGAAACAAACCAAGTTTGTTGTCTAGTTTCATGCAAAAAACGTAAATGGAATACTTTAACAAGCTTCTAACCCATTCCTAATGTGGTCTTTTCTTCAATTTTATACATTTTTACGGTGATATATACACCATAATCCATGCATGTATGCCCTATTGGATAGAAAGCCTCTTTAATGATCTCTTTTCTTGCTCCCGAAAGTGGATTTTTGCTAAAATTAGCACCTTAATTCTTCTCCAAAAAGTGTGGAAAGGAGATCTTTGGGTTTGTAAAGTACCTCCTTAACTAATGATTTTCATGAATCTAATAATTCCATATGAAATTCTATATAAGATACTCTCATTATCTATTCCTTTTCCCATCCATTCATACCTAGAATAGCTCTATTTCCTTGTTCCAAAATGGGAATTTATAAAATTTAGGTGCATGAATTTTTCTCCAGCAATGATGGAAGGGGGTCTTCTAGAGCCTTAATCTCTTATATAGTGGGCCAATTTTCGAGTTTCGTGCATCCAAATGGAATTCCATGCTTAATGCTATATGCATGCATGGTTTTTCCCACCAATCTATGGAAAATCCATCCTCCTTTTCCCTTCCCAAAACATCTATGAATCAAAATAGCCCCGAAAGCTTATGTAAAAGTCATGCAAGAAGGCTATTGTGGAGAAACCTAAAGCCTATTATTTGTGGCATTTTGAGGGAATCCTTGACTCTAGATGAGAGCATAAATTGCAACCTTCCCATGCACATAATTTTACCTAAAAGATCTTTGCCTAAATCTCATCCTATCTTTTGCCAAAAATAGAAAGCTAATATGATTAAATCCTTAAAATAGCATAAATGTCTTATACATCTTCTTTGATGTAGTATCTTCCTACGGATCTTAATCTTTACAACTCTATATGCCATGGAGATTCCCTAAAAAAACTCACCAAAACGTGAGAGCAAAATCCTCATTTGTCAACCTCATGAAAAATCCTCATGCCTCAACATCCTTCTCCTCCTTCCATTTGCCTTCGCAACCCCTCTTGTATATAGCAAGTGAAACGATTCACACTATTGGCTTCAACGTATGCTTTACATGTATGTATATATTACTAAGCAATGATCAAAGGTTGCTGAAGCTCGTGGGCATGTCCTGAAGTGTGTGCCATATTAGTACTCATATAGTATAACAAAATTTTGAATTCTCCACCTCAGAACATCATGGCCTCTTGATTAAGCCATTGAGCTCTTGTCCTAGCAGCTTGAGTTTGACCTTGCCTAGTGAATGGTACTTGCTCTAATACCAATATGATATAAACCATTCTTTTTCTCGAGATTGCTGACAAGATGATTTTGTCGAGCATGGCCTACCATGACACACACATATATCTACTGTTTGGTTTGGCTGCCCAACCACATCTATTTTGGAGGAGATGGTCGATAGTCTTCAGAGATGAAGTGGTGTTGCTTGATCCTGCTTCATGCCTACCAAGAATGATTGTTGGAGAGTATAGTGAGCTTCTTTAGCTAGATAATGATCATAGCTAATAACATGTGTTGCTTGAAACATGATCCACTAATCAGTGGATCAAAACAAATAGGTAGGAATTTATCCATGGCTAAGAAACTTGCTATTCTTGTCTATACACTTGTTCAATGTTTTGGACAGTTCTTTGAGCACAGCAGCAATAAGCTGAATTCCTTTTGGGGATATCGAATTAGCTTAGATATCTACCAATTATGAGTGATTTCATCAAGAATCATGACTACACACTAAGGAAGATGTTTATCAAATCACAGAACCTTCCTACAATCACGGGATGCAATAGTGAACTGACTAGAGAGTAGAGATGTGTTAATGTCTCATGATCTAGAGAAGCAATCAAAATGAGTCTTTGTATTCATATACTAGATAGTATGATGAATATATCACGCTTTAAATCATGACAAATGATGAATCAGACATTGAGAACAAGCTCTTAGAAAGTCACTATTTTGATGTAGTCATAATAGAGAAGTGAAATGAGAATGTAATGATGATATGTATATTAAATCATATACAAATACAATGTCATTGGCAATAATATATTGCACAATGTTTGAGAGGTGAATGAGCTATGATATGAACTCTCAATTCATAATAGATGCCAATCAAACTGATCTCATGGAGTTGAGATATCAAATGGGTCATGTCATCCTCTTTTTATAGTTGGAATTAGATCCAATATTTGAATTCAAATTCAAAGATTTCTACCTAAAAGTGAATCCTAAAATATAGGATATATTCTCTCATCAATCAACAACCAAGAACTTCAAGGTTTGATGCTTCCTAACTTCCTCCTCGTATTAGGACACTTTTACAAAAGTAAATGTGAATGTTTTTTAGAAGGGGTTGATCACATAATGTTCTATAAGAGATGTGCCGATTAACCAAGGATGTGGACTTGTTTGATTGCACCAACAGCTGCCCGTCAAGCCTACCATGCTCGGTATTCATTCCTTCTTAATTTCTTGCAAAACAATCATGAATTAGAATCTGTTCATCTTGGTTCCATCCAAAGAATTTGTGAGTATATCTGCACATTGTAAATGAGTTGTTACATAGGCTAGTTGAATATCCTTTCTAAGCAATTTCTCCCTTACATAATGATAGTGCACTTCAATATGCTTAGTCGTTGCATGATATACAAAATTAGCAACCAAATGAAGTGAACTAGTCTTGTCTCCAAAGATTATTGAGGTGTAAGAATGTAACCCCAAATGTGCATTTGGAAAATGTATATATTTTCTCTAACTCATGAACATACTAGAATCTATATACACAAGCTCTAAGCCAAGAAAATATGTTAAAAACCCAACAACACTAATTTTAAACTCTTCTATTAGTTGAGCCTTAACCTGCTTGATACCATTAGCATCATTTCTTGTAATTATAATGTCCTCAACAAAGACACATATGTAGATAACTTCTAGGTTGGTCTTCTTTATAAATAAAGAAGAGTATTCCTTGCTAGCCACCAAGCTCTGAGCGTGCAAATAGGTAACAAACATATGGTTCCAAGGTCCTGATGGTTATGCGATATACACTTCTTTTGATATCCATCTATTTAAGAATGCATTCTTGACATCCAACTGATGTAAATTCCAACTCTTAGAAGTAGCAATACTTACAAAACCCCTCATTTTTGGCATCGTTGTCACACGAGAAAAGGTTTCTTCATAGCTCACTATGTGAGTTTGAGCAAACTGCTTTGCCACTAGTCTTCACACAAATGGCATGAATAAAAGAGAAGAAGAACATACAAAGACTCATGTAATGTCAGTTACTAATTGAGGGGGAGATTTTGGGGGTTCCCTCACTAATTGTGCATTAATTCGTGAATTATGTGAAGAGTATTTATGAGTAAATAAGCGAAGGAAGGAGAAAAATACCATGAATCTTGGACATTCAAGCTCATGACTAAAACTCGGATTATTTTTCGTCATTGTCGATTGCTTATCTATTAGTGAATTCACTATGTGTATTGCCAACATCTACGGTTTGGGCTCTGTGCATTGCTTTTTCTCTAACTACATACAATTGCTAAGTAAGAAAATGACAGATCATAATTCTTTCTCATTCATAGTATAGTGGTTTCAGTACCAATGTATGAAGAGAAGGTAATGGCCTTAAAACATAATGCGCCCCGTTTGAAAATGTACTTTCTACACTGATTTATAGCTTGTGCAACTTTACCACTACATTAGTTAGTGAATTGAGACTGAGTACTTCAATACCATGCATGTCACATCGGATAAATCAAAATCGTTGCGACTTCCTTGTTTTGTGTCGGAATCAACATCTTGAAGAAAAAAACAGAAGGATCAAGTATTTTATTCCCTCTACATTACAATGTATGGATATAAAATTAGCAAAGAAATGATTTCCTTAAGTGCTTGAATCAAATTGATTTGATTAAATGCATGAATCAAATTGATTTCCTACACATTGATTGAACATTGAATTGAATTGAATGAAAGTGTTGTGATTGAACATTGAATTGAATTAAATTGTTGTGATTGAATTGAATTGAATGAAAGTGTTGTGATTGAATTTTCTTAATTATGAATGATATGATGTTTTCAAAAGTTGATACCATGCTTGGTCATTTTATTCCTCATCAAACGCTAACAATTCTAACCAATCTCGTACCTCAACAAGCTCATGGAAGCTTGAATTTTATCAATGAGGTCCTTTTTTTCCTAGAACCACAGGAGAGGAGGTTCTCGTTTTATAGTTAACTTTTAGTTTCTCTTCACTATCAGCAGTGCCTGCCCCGTGGCCGACTATAACTCCGGTGCGCACCCTGTAGCCAACTATAACCATAAATACCATCATCGAAACCATAAATGGGGGGGAGGGGAACACAAAGGTGATCCCATGTCTACAGCCAAAGGTGATGTTGAGAACTACAAAATAGATTGTTGTCGAGCATCTAGATGAGCCAGCTTCACTCCCTTCCACCTTTGTATAAGCCAACCTTGGCTGGGTGAATGAGAGGACGCCAATGCTTGAAGTGATCAATTGATTTTCTTTCAATAGATATATGCTTTCATATTTGAGTAATACGAGTGCAAATAGGGGCTCATAATAACTGTTTCTTTGTTAAAGCAAGTAGCTAAGGAGTTGCGAACGAAAACTCCTTCATATTGGGAAATAAGTTAAGACATTTTTCCTCCCATATGAAAGGATGAACTAATGTTTTGGAAATGTAAACATTTCTAAGAAATGGATCTCAATTAATCAATGATCATTCCCTTCAACTAATAGAAGTTTTTGAAAATGGTGTAACAAGTTAATGTAAGAAGCCGTTATGACAATTTTCTAGTTAAATTCAACAATCATCATGTGATGATAACTTAGAACACTCCCAAAGTATATTTCCTCAGCGAAGGACATATCCATCAAATAGGAAAACAAGCATATAGATCTTTGAGATAAGTTTGAGGAACATAGAGTTTGACATAAGTCACTTTAAATCATCTTTGTAGTCTGATTGTTTGCACAAACGTTTCCTTGTTTCTTCTTGCAAAGTTTTGCTTCTGCTTTGGGTTCCTCTTTGCTCTATTAAAAGATCCTTTCACCTTTAAATTAGCTAAGATAGATACCATACTTTGGATGCTGATGACTCTTAACATGAATTCTGTCCTCTACGACCATTCCATGAAACACTCGAGATGTGAGAGAAGAGGTTAAAGACTAGGTAATGGGAACTCAAACTAATCTTTCATAATGTTTAGATATTAACCTATTCTCTTTGACGTATAATCCACTTGATGGAGCTGTTAAGCTTCTGCACTTCTAGATTCTCCTCTCATTTTCAAGAAAATTCACAACATTTTTGATTCGAATTTGACTCTTAGTTTGATATTTGGGATATAATATATGCATCCTTCATGCATTTTCGTTATTTGATGAAGTAAACTAAGAATTTAATCCCAAAAATGTGTACTAATTCCGCGCAATTTATATTTCTTCCCCCTATGCCAACCTCATCTACGCTCTCAATCGAGGTGAACGATTACTATTGAGTTTTGGGGGTGCTGCGTTGAGATAGGCTCAAGGTTAGTCTTGTTCTTACCCAAATGTTATTGACTAACTCACATGAGTCCATAGTCATTGAGATTGATAACCTCCACAATGTGAATGTGAATTCAAAACATAGAAACAATGGAAGATGAAAAGACCACTAGTGGATACAAAAGATAAAGTCATCCGTAAGTTACACAGTTAATATAGATCAAGTTTTTATACATATAACAAGAAGCTCTTAATAATTATAACCTCCATCAAAGGTTAGAGAGTATAGAAAAAAGTAATTGATGAAGAGGGATGGCAGTAGTACAAATGGAAAGAATGCATATAGTAGGAATGGAAAAACTTATCATGAACAATAAGTAGAGTAATGATGACATTATAGACTCATGCATTTTCAAAGCAGTGCTTGAATGAAAATTTGGGGAACTCTAAATGAGATTTTGCAAGAAAAGGGTGTGATACGTAAATACGATTACTAGAATCGTAGCACTGATAGGTAAGTAGGATGCCTAGAATAGTATCAATGTTATGTATGAAGTACATTAGAACATGTGAGTTTTATGATGGATTTTACATGGGTAATTATGCATCAATGGTGTCATTCCTAAGTTTTCCATTTTACAAGTGAACAAAAATCAAGCAGTAGAACTTGAGGTCCTTGTCCAAAAGTTTAGGATTCCTTTCACGGATTATTCAAGAGGTGGAAAGAGTAAAAAGATGAGTCATTCGCTCATGAGTAATAAGAGTGCAACTATGGTCTCATAATAATTTCTTCTTCGTTAAAACAAGTACCTAAGAAATTGAGTCCTTCAAAAGTAATGTGAGGGAAAAGTCCTTCAAATTAGACAATAAGTTCAGGAATTTGTCCTACCATCTGAAAGGATGATCTTATGTCTTCATAATGGTAAAACTTCTAAGAATTTGATCTCAATGAATCCACGAGCTTTCCCAACAACAAAGACAAGTTTGTGAATATGGTAGTACAAGTGAATAAAGTTTCCCTTATGAAAAATTTCTAGTTGAAGTCGACGAATATCATTTGATGGTAATTAAGAACTCTACTTAAATATAGTTTTTGGGCGAAGGACATATCAATTAAATCGGAAAACCAACATCTTCTCGGTAATAGATGTTTAACCAAGTAGTAAAGTTGTAAAAAAAGCAACTTTATGGCATGGTATGGTTTTAGAAGTTTTGGATCCCAACAGTTGGTTGTAAACCACCAAGTTCGATGCATCATAAAAAAAAATCCACTTCTCTAAAGGAAAGCATGAATTTCAAAAAAACTCCAGTTATGTAGTGTGCAAGCATGGTTACGGTGGCTAAGTCAATGGAAGGTAGAACATAACTTTAAAGGTATTTCTTTATGGGGAATTAATATGGTTTCTTAGAATTTATTAGTAGAGAGATGTCAGGGACAAAGGAAACCATCCTAAACCTTAGATTCCATGTGAACCCTGTATCTCATGATTGGTTTAGAATTAGGAGAAACCAATGCCTCCATTGCATCTGAAATGTGCCAAAGCCCTAAGATCGACTGTCTACTTGCCTGATTCGGATATCTAGAGATCATGTTTCGAATTGATGACATCATCCATGACATCATCAATTCGAAACCGCCTTTCATGAACCGCCCTTGAAAACCTATATAAGGAGGGGTTGGCCACATTCATAATCAGTCTTGCCAATACCAGTCTTGGGAGCTCAAGAAGTCATGATCACCAAGTAATTACTCTCCAAGTTCTAGTTCCTATTCTTTTCTTGTTCCTTGTTCAAGTCTTGTCTAGTCGTGTATCCTGGACATCTAGTCTTGTCCTCTTGTAATCTCATAGTACGAGATCTTGTCGAGTTCTTTCTTCTATCTAGTCCATCTCGTAGAGGGGAGTTCTTATAATCCAGAGATCTTGCTCCATACTTATGACCTCGGGTTGTGGGATCTCCTGTATCATCTCTAGCTGAGTTATCTACACCTACAGTCCTGGGTTGTGGGACTTCTTGTATCAGCTACATATTCCTATGCTATTTTCCCTACGTGGGTTTTCTTGTAATCAGAAGTATATTTCAGAAATCTCCTCTATTGTAGTCAGAGAGCACAATCTAGTGCTCCCCTCACATTTTGGCAAGTGTAGCTTCCATCCAAGACTAGTCATCATGGAGAATGCTTATGAACAGATTCTAGCATCACTTCAAAGTCTCCAACAACAAGTCAAAGACCTAACTCATCGACAAACACAAATCGAGATGGGACATCCAGGGCATTTAGGTGCACTCCTCGAAGAATTACAAGAATGAATCGGGAGCCTTCATAAAAATCAAGGGAGTATGCAAGTAAATCAACGACCTAGAACATCCTTCATGAGCGAACCTAAGATCTGGATGCCAGAAAAGTTCGATGGTGATCGCACAAAGTTCCGGGGATTCTTGCAAAAAGTGAAATTGTACATCTGTATGCAGCTTGATAGATACCCTGATGATGCATCCAAGATCGGTTTTATAAGAACCTTGCTCTACGGTCAAGCATTATCATGGTTTGCCCCAATCTTGGAGAAGGATATGGCCATACTTCATGACTATGATGGATTTCTTAGAGAGCTCATTGCCACATTCGGAGATGCAGACACAAGTCAAGTGGCAGAAACAAAACTTTGGAAGCTATGTCAAGGTAACCGCCCGGCCTCTACCTACGCATCAGAATTTAGGCAATTGATATGTGACCTCACTTGGCATGAAGATTATTTCATAAGCCAATTTAGATGGGGCTTAAGGGCTGATGTGAAGGACCTTCTACTCATGATGCTAGAGGTGAAGATATTGAATGAATACATCAACCAAGCAATTTAATGTGAGAACCGCCTTTTTGAAAGGAAACAAGAAAAACAAGTAGAAGGAAGACCTCGCCAATGGAAACCTTTCCAGCCTACTCCTAGAGATGAGTCTATGCCCAAACCTATGCACATAGATGTAAGTAGGTTCCAGCCTCTAACAGCACAAGAGAAACAAAGAAGGAGGGATAACAAGTTATGTCTATATTGTGGAAACCCTGGCCACATTGCAGTTAATTGTCCCAAAAAGAGAATGAACTCCAAAGTCGCAACCACCCTTGTAGAGCATGGAAAGGAGGAAGTTGAGTTGTAAAAGAGACCATATAGCCGGACCATGATATAAGAAAGGGTCTCATAATTCCATCCACACCCGTAGAAACATGTCTTGCCCCTATCAAGTTAATCATGTCTAAGAAGAAGCTTTCCCTTATAGCTCTGGTAGATTCAGGAGTGTCCTCATGTTTCATTGATGAAAAACTCGTTAAGAAACATGGAATTCGAGTACTTCGGAAAAACAGACCAGTAGTAGCTGAAGTAGTAGATGGACGACCTCTAGCATCGGGGAATACCATGGAAACCATACCACTAAGAGTACACCTTGATGACCATGATTCACACATATGTTTCAATGTAATATCAAGTCTAGTAAATATGGTTATCATCGGAATGCCGTGGCTAAAGAAACATAATCCAGAAATTAATAGGGAGAATAATAAAATCACCCCTCGAGATATCCAGAAGAACCCAATATATGTTGGAGCCAAAACCTTCATACATGGAATAAGGAATGTACGAACATATATGATCTATCCCATACCACCTCAAGAATCCAAGAAAGATGATCCAGTGTAGCTACCTAGTCAGTACAAAGGCTTTGAAGATGTTTTTGAAAAGAAGAATGCAGACATCCTTCCGAAGCATAGACCCTATGATTGTGCTATAGAACTTCAAGAGGGAGCACAACAGCCCTTTGGACCAATCTACAGACTATCCTCAGAGGAACTTACAGCACTACGCAAGAACATTGATGAGAATATCATGAAGGGGTTTATCAAACACTCAAAGTCTCAAGCAGGAGCTCCTATTTTATTTGTAAAGAAGAAGGATGGGACTCTCTCGATGTGTGTAGACTATTGTGGATTGAATAAATTCACTATAAAGAAAAGATACCCTCTACCACTCATATCCGAGCTCTTGGAATGCCTTGGAAAAGAAAAATTCTTCACAAAGATTGAACTTCGAGGAGCTTACAACCTTGTCAGGATTAAACAAGAAGAGGAATGGAAGATAGAATTTTGGACAAGGTATGGCCATTTTGAAAATGTAGTTATCCCATTTGTTCTCACAAATGCTCCAGCTCTCTTCCAACATATGATGAATGATATCTTTCGAGAATATTGAGATGACTTTGTTGTAATATACCCTGACAATATCTTGATATTTTCCAAAAATCTAGAGGATCATGAATGTCATGTAAAGATAGTCCTAGAGAAACTAAGAGAAAAAGGATTATATGAGAAATTAGAGAAGTGCTCTTTCCATAAGACTTTAGTGGAATTTTTAAGGTTCATCGTATCAGATAAAGGAATTTTTATGGATCCTAAGAAGATTGCGACAATCCTTGATTGGCAACCACGTTCATGTGTTTGAGATGTACAATGTTTTTTCGGGTTTGCAAATTTCTACAGGATACTCATCGGAGATTACTCCAAGATAGTGACACCTCTTACCAAGCTTAGAGGGAACTCCAAATTCCCATGGACCGAAGAAGCAGAAAAGACCTTTCTGACCTTGAAATCAGCATTTACTAGTTCATGCTTATTCTAGTAAGCCCTTCTTCCTTCTGACCGTATCTGACGCTGCCGGTCGTTTGGTAGTTAACTTCTGATTTCTCTCCACCGTCAGCCAATTCACGCCCCTTAAATTCTTCCATGTCCGCTGCACTGACCGCGCCGTGGCCGACTATAAGCATAACTAGCATCATCAGAACCAATACGCGGGGCAAACGCAAAGATGATCCCATGTCTACAGCCAAAGGTGATGTTGAGAACTACAAAATAGATTGTTGTCGAGCATCTAGATGAGCCAGCTTCACTCCCTTCCACCTTTGTATAAGCCAACCTTGGCTGGGTGAATGAGAGGACGCCAATGCTTGAAGTGATCAATTGATTTTCTTTCAATAGATATATGCTTTCATATTTGAGTAATACGAGTGCAAATAGGGGCTCATAATAACTGTTTCTTTGTTAAAGCAAGTAGCTAAGGAGTTGCGAACGAAAACTCCTTCATATTGGGAAATAAGTTAAGACATTTTTCCTCCCATATGAAAGGATGAACTAATGTTTTGGAAATGTAAACATTTCTAAGAAATGGATCTCAATTAATCAATGATCATTCCCTTCAACTAATAGAAGTTTTTGAAAATGGTGTAACAAGTTAATGTAAGAAGCCGTTATGACAATTTTCTAGTTAAATTCAACAATCATCATGTGATGATAACTTAGAACACTCCCAAAGTATATTTCCTCAGCGAAGGACATATCCATCAAATAGGAAAACAAGCATATAGATCTTTGAGATAAGTTTGAGGAACATAGAGTTTGACATAAGTCACTTTAAATCATCTTTGTAGTCTGATTGTTTGCACAAACGTTTCCTTGTTTCTTCTTGCAAAGTTTTGCTTCTGCTTTGGGTTCCTCTTTGCTCTATTAAAAGATCCTTTCACCTTTAAATTAGCTAAGATAGATACCATACTTTGGATGCTGATGACTCTTAACATGAATTCTGTCCTCTACGACCATTCCATGAAACACTCGAGATGTGAGAGAAGAGGTTAAAGACTAGGTAATGGGAACTCAAACTAATCTTTCATAATGTTTAGATATTAACCTATTCTCTTTGACGTATAATCCACTTGATGGAGCTGTTAAGCTTCTGCACTTCTAGATTCTCCTCTCATTTTCAAGAAAATTCACAACATTTTTGATTCGAATTTGACTCTTAGTTTGATATTTGGGATATAATATATGCATCCTTCATGCATTTTCGTTATTTGATGAAGTAAACTAAGAATTTAATCCCAAAAATGTGTACTAATTCCGCGCAATTTATATTTCTTCCCCCTATGCCAACCTCATCTACGCTCTCAATCGAGGTGAACGATTACTATTGAGTTTTGGGGGTGCTGCGTTGAGATAGGCTCAAGGTTAGTCTTGTTCTTACCCAAATGTTATTGACTAACTCACATGAGTCCATAGTCATTGAGATTGATAACCTCCACAATGTGAATGTGAATTCAAAACATAGAAACAATGGAAGATGAAAAGACCACTAGTGGATACAAAAGATAAAGTCATCCGTAAGTTACACAGTTAATATAGATCAAGTTTTTATACATATAACAAGAAGCTCTTAATAATTATAACCTCCATCAAAGGTTAGAGAGTATAGAAAAAAGTAATTGATGAAGAGGGATGGCAGTAGTACAAATGGAAAGAATGCATATAGTAGGAATGGAAAAACTTATCATGAACAATAAGTAGAGTAATGATGACATTATAGACTCATGCATTTTCAAAGCAGTGCTTGAATGAAAATTTGGGGAACTCTAAATGAGATTTTGCAAGAAAAGGGTGTGATACGTAAATACGATTACTAGAATCGTAGCACTGATAGGTAAGTAGGATGCCTAGAATAGTATCAATGTTATGTATGAAGTACATTAGAACATGTGAGTTTTATGATGGATTTTACATGGGTAATTATGCATCAATGGTGTCATTCCTAAGTTTTCCATTTTACAAGTGAACAAAAATCAAGCAGTAGAACTTGAGGTCCTTGTCCAAAAGTTTAGGATTCCTTTCACGGATTATTCAAGAGGTGGAAAGAGTAAAAAGATGAGTCATTCGCTCATGAGTAATAAGAGTGCAACTATGGTCTCATAATAATTTCTTCTTCGTTAAAACAAGTACCTAAGAAATTGAGTCCTTCAAAAGTAATGTGAGGGAAAAGTCCTTCAAATTAGACAATAAGTTCAGGAATTTGTCCTACCATCTGAAAGGATGATCTTATGTCTTCATAATGGTAAAACTTCTAAGAATTTGATCTCAATGAATCCACGAGCTTTCCCAACAACAAAGACAAGTTTGTGAATATGGTAGTACAAGTGAATAAAGTTTCCCTTATGAAAAATTTCTAGTTGAAGTCGACGAATATCATTTGATGGTAATTAAGAACTCTACTTAAATATAGTTTTTGGGCGAAGGACATATCAATTAAATCGGAAAACCAACATCTTCTCGGTAATAGATGTTTAACCAAGTAGTAAAGTTGTAAAAAAAGCAACTTTATGGCATGGTATGGTTTTAGAAGTTTTGGATCCCAACAGTTGGTTGTAAACCACCAAGTTCGATGCATCATAAAAAAAAATCCACTTCTCTAAAGGAAAGCATGAATTTCAAAAAAACTCCAGTTATGTAGTGTGCAAGCATGGTTACGGTGGCTAAGTCAATGGAAGGTAGAACATAACTTTAAAGGTATTTCTTTATGGGGAATTAATATGGTTTCTTAGAATTTATTAGTAGAGAGATGTCAGGGACAAAGGAAACCATCCTAAACCTTAGATTCCATGTGAACCCTGTATCTCATGATTGGTTTAGAATTAGGAGAAACCAATGCCTCCATTGCATCCGAAATGTGCCAAAGCCCTAAGATCGACTGTCTACTTGCCTGATTCGGATATCTAGAGATCATGTTTCGAATTGATGACATCATCCATGACATCATCAATTCGAAACCGCCTTTCATGAACCGCCCTTGAAAACCTATATAAGGAGGGGTTGGCCACATTCATAATCAGTCTTGCCAATACCAGTCTTGGGAGCTCAAGAAGTCATGATCACCAAGTAATTACTCTCCAAGTTCTAGTTCCTATTCTTTTCTTGTTCCTTGTTCAAGTCTTGTCTAGTCGTGTATCCTGGACATCTAGTCTTGTCCTCTTGTAATCTCATAGTACGAGATCTTGTCGAGTTCTTTCTTCTATCTAGTCCATCTCGTAGAGGGGAGTTCTTATAATCCAGAGATCTTGCTCCATACTTATGACCTCGGGTTGTGGGATCTCCTGTATCATCTCTAGCTGAGTTATCTACACCTACAGTCCTGGGTTGTGGGACTTCTTGTATCAGCTACATATTCCTATGCTATTTTCCCTACGTGGGTTTTCTTGTAATCAGAAGTATATTTCAGAAATCTCCTCTATTGTAGTCAGAGAGCACAATCTAGTGCTCCCCTCACATTTTGGCAAGTGTAGCTTCCATCCAAGACTAGTCATCATGGAGAATGCTTATGAACAGATTCTAGCATCACTTCAAAGTCTCCAACAACAAGTCAAAGACCTAACTCATCGACAAACACAAATCGAGATGGGACATCCAGGGCATTTAGGTGCACTCCTCGAAGAATTACAAGAATGAATCGGGAGCCTTCATAAAAATCAAGGGAGTATGCAAGTAAATCAACGACCTAGAACATCCTTCATGAGCGAACCTAAGATCTGGATGCCAGAAAAGTTCGATGGTGATCGCACAAAGTTCCGGGGATTCTTGCAAAAAGTGAAATTGTACATCTGTATGCAGCTTGATAGATACCCTGATGATGCATCCAAGATCGGTTTTATAAGAACCTTGCTCTACGGTCAAGCATTATCATGGTTTGCCCCAATCTTGGAGAAGGATATGGCCATACTTCATGACTATGATGGATTTCTTAGAGAGCTCATTGCCACATTCGGAGATGCAGACACAAGTCAAGTGGCAGAAACAAAACTTTGGAAGCTATGTCAAGGTAACCGCCCGGCCTCTACCTACGCATCAGAATTTAGGCAATTGATATGTGACCTCACTTGGCATGAAGATTATTTCATAAGCCAATTTAGATGGGGCTTAAGGGCTGATGTGAAGGACCTTCTACTCATGATGCTAGAGGTGAAGATATTGAATGAATACATCAACCAAGCAATTTAATGTGAGAACCGCCTTTTTGAAAGGAAACAAGAAAAACAAGTAGAAGGAAGACCTCGCCAATGGAAACCTTTCCAGCCTACTCCTAGAGATGAGTCTATGCCCAAACCTATGCACATAGATGTAAGTAGGTTCCAGCCTCTAACAGCACAAGAGAAACAAAGAAGGAGGGATAACAAGTTATGTCTATATTGTGGAAACCCTGGCCACATTGCAGTTAATTGTCCCAAAAAGAGAATGAACTCCAAAGTCGCAACCACCCTTGTAGAGCATGGAAAGGAGGAAGTTGAGTTGTAAAAGAGACCATATAGCCGGACCATGATATAAGAAAGGGTCTCATAATTCCATCCACACCCGTAGAAACATGTCTTGCCCCTATCAAGTTAATCATGTCTAAGAAGAAGCTTTCCCTTATAGCTCTGGTAGATTCAGGAGTGTCCTCATGTTTCATTGATGAAAAACTCGTTAAGAAACATGGAATTCGAGTACTTCGGAAAAACAGACCAGTAGTAGCTGAAGTAGTAGATGGACGACCTCTAGCATCGGGGAATACCATGGAAACCATACCACTAAGAGTACACCTTGATGACCATGATTCACACATATGTTTCAATGTAATATCAAGTCTAGTAAATATGGTTATCATCGGAATGCCGTGGCTAAAGAAACATAATCCAGAAATTAATAGGGAGAATAATAAAATCACCCCTCGAGATATCCAGAAGAACCCAATATATGTTGGAGCCAAAACCTTCATACATGGAATAAGGAATGTACGAACATATATGATCTATCCCATACCACCTCAAGAATCCAAGAAAGATGATCCAGTGTAGCTACCTAGTCAGTACAAAGGCTTTGAAGATGTTTTTGAAAAGAAGAATGCAGACATCCTTCCGAAGCATAGACCCTATGATTGTGCTATAGAACTTCAAGAGGGAGCACAACAGCCCTTTGGACCAATCTACAGACTATCCTCAGAGGAACTTACAGCACTACGCAAGAACATTGATGAGAATATCATGAAGGGGTTTATCAAACACTCAAAGTCTCAAGCAGGAGCTCCTATTTTATTTGTAAAGAAGAAGGATGGGACTCTCTCGATGTGTGTAGACTATTGTGGATTGAATAAATTCACTATAAAGAAAAGATACCCTCTACCACTCATATCCGAGCTCTTGGAATGCCTTGGAAAAGAAAAATTCTTCACAAAGATTGAACTTCGAGGAGCTTACAACCTTGTCAGGATTAAACAAGAAGAGGAATGGAAGATAGAATTTTGGACAAGGTATGGCCATTTTGAAAATTTAGTTATCCCATTTGTTCTCACAAATGCTCCAGCTGTCTTCCAACATATGATGAATGATATCTTTCGAGAATATTGAGATGACTTTGTTGTAATATACCCTGACAATATCTTGATATTTTCCAAAAATCTAGAGGATCATGAATGTCATGTAAAGATAGTCCTAGAGAAACTAAGAGAAAAAGGATTATATGAGAAATTAGAGAAGTGCTCTTTCCATAAGACTTTAGTGGAATTTTTAAGGTACATCGTATCAGATAAAGGAATTTTTATGGATCCTAAGAAGATTGCGACAATCCTTGATTGGCAACCACGTTCATGTGTTTGAGATGTACAATGTTTTTTCGGGTTTGCAAATTTCTACAGGATACTCATCGGAGATTACTCCAAGATAGTGACACCTCTTACCAAGCTTAGAGGGAACTCCAAATTCCCATGGACCGAAGAAGCAGAAAAGACCTTTCTGACCTTGAAATCAGCATTTACTAGTTCATGCTTATTCTAGTAAGCCCTTCTTCCTTCTGACCGTATCTGACGCTGCCGGTCGTTTGGTAGTTAACTTCTGATTTCTCTCCACCGTCAGCCAATTCACGCCCCTTAAATTCTTCCATGTCCGCTGCACTGACCGCGCCGTGGCCGACTATAAGCATAACTAGCATCATCAGAACCAATACGCGGGGCAAACGCAAAGATGATCCCATGTCTAAAGCCAAAGCTGATGTTAAGAAAGAAGGAAGGTGTTGATGCGACCTCAACTTCTGGTCAGCTCGTTCACTCTGTAAAGCTGAATTTTCGGTGCATGAAGGCTAGGGTTTTGCGCCTCCGTGCATGAAGGCTAGGGTTTTGCGCCTCTTGACTCCTTCTCTCCCCCTCGTCGTGAGGGGGGGCTTTGTCCCCTCTCGTGCTCTGTTGTGGCCTTCGGCCACCCGTTATGGCTCTGCATGAGGCTCTGCGTGATGGCTTGATAGACTCGAAGACATGTGATACAGATAACCCGCAGAACTCGATCTTCAACCCTGTGTTCGAAGGATTTCATGGCACGTCCCTTCAAATGGGGGCTATTCAGAGTGTTGTGAAGGCTCCAGAAGAGAAGCATGGTGGTACGACCAAGCAATGCCTTGTGCAGGGCAACAGTAAGCTTGTGGTGCCCCCTCAGAAACAGGTTGGTCTCTCTTATGCCACTGCAGTTCAGTCATGTGTCCGGGCTCCCTTCTCCATGTTCAATAATCAAGGACTGTCAGGTATTCACTCTACCATTTGTAATAGCTGCGATAGAAAAGGTAAAGATAAAGTGATTGAGGGAGTCTCTGAGGACAAAGGTTCTGCGCATTTTATTAATGTAGAAGATTTTGAAGAGGATAAGGATGAATGCACACTTATAATTGAGAGTTCCTCCTTAGAATCTTGGAATAATCATTTGTCTGAGAAGGTAGTGATTGGGCTTTGTCATGGTCCTCGGCCTGCTCTAGAAAACCTAAAATATTGGATAAAAATCAACTGGGAAAGCAGAGGGTTATATGTCAAGTACATTTAGTATCTCCCCAATAATTATTTTCTATTCTTTTTTGAAGATGCCCATAATGCTATGCAGGTTATTGCAGAAGGTCACTGGATCTTAAGAAATACACCTATTTCCTTCTTTAAGTGGCATCCTGGCTTTAATCCTAGGGGGGCTAAACCCACCAAGGTTCCTGTTTGGGTAGAATTGCCTGACTTGCCTGTTGAATACTATCCCTGGCTTGAGCAATTGGGTAATCTCATTGGTAAAGTCTTGGGACAGAAACCTAGAAATGGATTCAATCCTAAATGATATCCTCAAATGCTAATCGAAGTTGACACGTCTAAAAATATTAAATCTGTCCTTGTTCTAAAAAATTCAGAAGGTTTGAAGCTGCATGAACAGAAGGTCTTGTATAGGAACCTACCTAATGCTTGTTTTAATTGTTATAAGCAACGTCATCTGATCAGAGATTGCCCCAGCCTGATGGTAAATAATAACAAAGAGCTCAATAATGATGATAACAAGAAGCCAGTTGTAAATAATACAAAAAATGAAGCTGCTCCTTCTGATCAGTCGGTTAAAAAAAATTATATTAAGAATAAGAGAAAAAACACTAGTCTTGGGCAGAAACCTGAAATGTTGGTTAAAACTATTAGTAACCCTTATCAAATTCTTGAAGATGCTGATATTTCTGAAGATGCAGGTACAGGAAGTACTAGTAAGGAAAATACTGGTCTTATTTCCCCGGTGCATAATGTTAACAATAGTGTAGATTCAGGATGGACAGTTGTTGGTAAAAGAGGTAGTAGCAAAACTTCTGGTATTCTCCCTACCCTTTCTTGTATGAATGATGATATAGTTAATAATCCCAAATCCAGTGATGATATTTTTGATGAGCAACTGAACAAAAGTGATGAAGTCATATTGCAGGATGAATTAGATGCTACCAATATGGATGTGACTATGGCATCTAACAGTCCTCTTGCTAAGGAAAAGACCAAATCCAAAAGAAAAGAGGTGGTAAGAAGCTCCACCTCGGCAGTCAAACCTCTCAAGAACCATAAGAAGTAACTTCTTTCCTTTTTCTGTTTTTATGGATTGTCTCAAAATCATTTCCCTTAATACGAAAGGTCTGACAGACCCAGTCAGAAGTAAAATTCTTAATAAATGGCTAACTGATGCCTCCTTGAGGCCTGACTTTATTTGTCTTCAGGAAATTAAAAGTAATGGTTACCACCTTGCTGCTAATCTTAAAACTGTTAGCAGTTATTCCTCTTGGTTTCATACCAACACTGTGGTAAGGGTGGTGCTGCTATAGGTGTCAATGCCAACCTGTATAATTTGATTGAAGAAGTTCTGGTTAGTAACACCAATCAATGGGTAGCTATCAGATGTAAGGATCCCTTGAATTTCACCATTGTCTGTGTTTATGCTGATAATTGTTCTTCTACCAGAACCAAGTGTTGGGAAGAAATTGGCAATCTCTCTGGAGATGTCATTCTCACTGGAGATTTCAACATGGTCACCAACTCGGGAGACAAGAACGGTAACATAAATAACATTCTTTCTGGCAATGAAAAAAATGTTTGGTTTAATATGGTTCTTAAGCATAATCTCATTGACTTATCTATTTACACTGGTCATACCTGGAACAATAGGAATGACAGTAAGTTTTTGTCTGCTAGACTGGACAGGTTGTATATGAGTACTAATAGGGCCCAGTCCTTTTGGAATTATCACTGTGAGGTAGATCCCTCCTTGCAGCTGTCTGATCATATTCCTTTAGTTGCTAAGTTTATGAGTAATAACCCTAACTATAGGGCTGGCTGGCCTCACCTTGATATGTCCTTGATTAAAATTCCCATTGTGAAAGATCATATCAGCTGTATTTTCAAGAAGCATTTTTTCAAGGGATGTTCCCCTTTCAAAGCCTGGGAGGAGGCTATCAAAGAAGTGCAGTGTGCTCTTACTATGTATAAAAGAAAGGCTAATCTTTCTAGATATAAGAGAAGGATGATGATTATTAAGGAGATGGAGAACATAAGGAACTCTAAAACTCCTGACCAAGTGAAAAAGCAGAAGATCCTTGAGTACCAGGAAAAAATTAGGCATGAAGATTATCTTCTTGCTCGTGGTGCCCTTGTCATGTCCAGAGAATTTTGGGCTGGTAAAATTGATAAGCCTAACAAGCATATGTTTGATCTTATGAGAAAGAAAAAAACCAGGGACTTCATCCCCCTGGTTAAAAAAAGTAATGGTGATTTTGCTACTTGCTTAGAAGAAAACCTTCAGGAGGCTATTTGCTTCTTTACCAATGTTTTCTCTGTTCCTCCCAAGAGAGGGGACCACATCTGGAGTGCAAGAGCTGCCATTGCCCAGAGAAGGAAGAAAATGGTTCCTCCTGGCTTGGTCTCCCTCCTTGATCTCCCCCTCTCTGCTGGTGAGGTTAGAGAAACCATTAGTAAATTGAGGCCTGGCAAGTCTCCTGGTCATGATGGTATTCCCAATGAATTTTTTCAAGAGTTCAAAGAAGTTTTGGTGCCCATTATTCTCTGGATCTGGCAGGAAGCCATGAGAAGAGGAACTCTTTCTGCCTTCATTAATACTGGTGTCATTAAGCTGATACACAAAAGAGGATCTAAAGAAGATCTTAATAACTAGAGACCTATTTCTTGTCTGACTTCTCTTTATAAAATCTTTGCCTCCTCCCTTGCTAGAAGGTTGAGTCCCTTGATGGATAGTATCATTCTTCCTGAACAGAAAGGTTTTATTAAAGGTAGGTTTATTCTTGATGCTATCATTTCCATTTGGGAAGGATATGAGTATACCAAGGAGATGAACATTGACACCTTTTTTTTCAAAATTGATTTTGACAAGGCCTATGACAGGATTGATTGGGATTTTATTCTTCAATCCCTTTATGACATTGGTTTGGGTAAAAGGTTTATTAAGTACACCAGCATCTTATTTGGTAATGCTCATTCCACTGTAGCTATGAATTGTCAGCTTTCTTCCTCTTTTAGGCTGTGTAGATCTATTCGTCAGGGCTGTCCTTTAGCTCCCCTCCTCTTTGCTATCACGTCTGATGCCCTTGGTTGGCTTGTGAAGGACTCTATCAACCAAAACTCCATCAAGGGCATTGAGATTCCCAAAGCCCATTCCCCTTTATGTCTTCAAACTTTTGCTGATGATACGAATCTTATTATGAAAGCTGAGGAGATTTCTGCTAAGGCTTTCCTTCAGTGTCTTAATACCTTCTGCTTGGCTAGTGGTTCTGTGGTTAATCATGAAAAGACTGGTTTTTTTTCCTCTAATGGCTGTATTCCTGAATGTGTTAAAATGGCAGGTTGTGATATCATAAAAAAAGGCTTTGTGTTTAGGTTGTTGGGCATCCCCATGGGCTTTGAAATCACTCAAGAGCAAAGATGGAACTGGGTCCTGGACAAATTTAGAAAAAAATTTTTTAAGTGGATTGATTTTCAGAATAATATTGCTCAAAGATCCTTTGTTCTCAAACATTATATTCTTCCTTGTCTAACCTACTTCTTGTCTTGTTGGCATCCTAATAAGAAGCAGCTGGCTCATGCTATTGCTCTTGCTCGAAGATTTTTATGGGGTGAAAATAAGATCCCCAAGGTGGCCTGGAATACCTGTTGCATGAGGAAGTCTGAAGGTGGTATGGGATTGATTTGTCCCTCCAAAATGGCTACTCAGATGGCAGCTAAATGGATATGTAGGGAAGTCTCTTCTAATGATTTCTGGGCATGTCTCATTAAAAGGAATGTTCCTAAATTCTGGATTGCAGATAATAAATGTTGGACAAATTTTGATATCTGGGATGTAGTTGTATCTCCTGCTATTTTTGTGCCCAAAGGAAGTATGCTTATCTGTAATTTTTGGAAGTCCTGGATGACTATAAAAAGGGAGTACAGTTTACCTGTTTGGTTTCAGTTTAACTACTCCTTCTTTTTTCAGGAATCTATCTGGATAGGATGGCATGTCAAAGAAACCAGAACCTCCTTACCTATCAGGTGGAACAAATGTAGAAGGAAGGGATTCAGCAGTTGGAAGGATCTGATGAGCAATGGTAATCTTATTGATGATAGTCAAATTTTAAACATTGATTCCTTGTCTGCTGCATGTAAACAGATCCTGCAAGACAAGAAGACTGTGCTGATGGAAAAGATGGCTACTAATATGTGGGAGAAGCCTGTCAATATTGCTGATGTCTCTCAGGATATGTTCAACAACTTCAAAAGATCTAGCAACAGTAGCAAGCTGCTGTTTGGAAGACTTAACAGGAAGTGGTCCCTATCCTGGACTACTCATCAATGGAGATACAGATTTCAATGTGTTTGGGCCTTTCCACTGGCCATTAAACATTCCTTCCTTCTGTGGTTGATTCTTCACAAGGGAATATGGACTGGCAGCAAGGCCAGGGAATTTAAAATTGATGCAGGAAACTGTCATTTCTGTGGCAAAAATGAAGATTTGGATCACATTTTTTTCAAATGCAAGAACTCTGCCAGATACTGGAAGGTGTTCTACCTTTACTGTCAAACTGCTGGAACTAAACCCCCTAACTCCAGAGCTCTTCTTCTTGGAGAAGCTAATAGAATGGACATAGTGATTTGGCAATTGTTGAGAGCTCACATCCTGTGGGCTATCTGGAAAGATAGGAACAGTAAAATTTTTGATAAACATTGTAAGGATCATTTCTTCCCTTGTATGTTGGGAATGAATAGTCTTTTAGATTGGTGCCTCAGAAACTCCTGTAGAAATTCTTTAGGTGATGTTAACCCTCATACTTTGATTAAAAAGTATCCTTGTAATATGTGGAGATCCAAATTACTTCAAGCTCATTCTGTAACTAGAGATAATATGACCACATTCATCAGGTGGCATATTGAAGGACTTAAGTTGTAAGTGTCTCCTTCCTTTTGGAAGGAGCACTGCCCTTTTTGTTCTCTTGCTTCAATTTTAAATTTCCTGTTTCTTCAAAAAAAACAAAGCTGATGTTAAGAGCTACAAGATAGATTGTTGTTGGGCGTCTCGACGAGCTTGCTTCATCCCCCTCAGCCTATATATATAAGACAGCGTTGGCTAGGTAATGATAGGACGTGAACGTGCAGGAAACGCGCATACAATTGAATCTCAGAACTCACCTAACTCTTGGAGCACGGTACGCGCTATCCTCTTCTCACTCCTCGCAGGAAAGAAAAGGAGTGCTCGGGAAGAGAGAGAGAGAGAGAGAGAGAGAGAGAGAGAGAGAGAGAGAGAATTGATTGAAAGGAGACATTGCATTACAATGGACGGAATTCAGTTGCACATGAACGAAGGCCGAGAAACTCAACCGACCATTCGTCACGTCCATCAGTTATGACCGAACATGTCGGAGATACTAAACTTTGTAGGCACAACTGCGAACATCAATAACATTCGACGGTCGCCTCTTGTTTTCTCCTTGCGTGAGTTCCTTCGTCCCTCCTTGCGTGAGTCCCTTATGGGTGTTAAACATGTAATATTTCTTTCTTAAAATATACTAAATAATGTTATGAGAAGATACCTCAGAAAGGTTGGAATGGATCGCCCATATGTTGTAGAATACGAAGGTAGACATGGAATTTTAGTAGACTAATGGTATGAGTTGACTTATTGTCCTTCATGTGCGTTGCATGCTTTTTAACACTCAAATAGCATATGCCATGACGGTGCATCTGTGGATGACACTCAATACGACTAAAATAAAATATCTAGTAGAAGTTGACCACAATCAAATATAGGTAACCATAGAGGTCTTTCATGGGTGATAAATATATAATAAGTCTCTCATCAAATATAATACATAATGTTATGACAACCCTAGCTTCCATACCATATGAAGGTCTCAATAGATCCTCTATGTCTTGTAGAATACAAAGGTAGACATCGGCCATAATCAAGTCGGTTTAAACCGTTCTTCAGTGTTTTTTAAGTCGGTTTTAAATCATTCTTTTGGCCACCTTGAACTTGAAATTCATCTTCAAATTTTCAATCGCTATGGGGATTTGTATTCACCGCAAGCATCATTCCAAGACTTAAGGATACCGACCATTTTAGCTCCAATGTCCCATAGCATCCTTCCTTAATCCATGTCAGTAAATTAGTTGAGGTCCTAAATAACCATACTTTATATTCTCATTATTGTGTGGATCATATTCAACCTAAACTCCATATTGTTCCCCATAACGTATCTTCTTGCTGAGAGCTGGGAAAACAATAACGCATTACCCTTATCGCCTATCTTCACTAGACATCAAGTGGGCCGAATACAACATCGTTTGATCATCTTAAACTTGACATTTACTTCGTAATGGATGCCTGAAACCATTTGATCGAAGTGACCGACTATTGGTCTTGTCTGAGGTCTTTTAAAGAAAACCAATATCATTGTCAAGTACATGAATTACTTATATTGAGGACCTCTTCACTCTTACTCAATAAAATTGTAGGAATAAAAGTTCTAGTTACTTCATTTCTTTAGATTCCTTTTTTATTGAGTCCTTAATTAGCTACTCTAGGGATTTTGTAGGAAGTTCTATAATAGTTAAATCTACGGAACCACTTACACATTTGGATTCCACCTTTAAGAAGTCCATTTAAGTTTATGTTTTTCCATCCCATACAATTGACCATCATAACCACAATTGCACACTACATAATTAGAAGTTCAAATTTTTCGGAATTTCATGGTATCCTTTAGAGAGGTGGAGTACGTTGGCACAACTTATCTAACTTTGTGGTTTGCATCCAACTCTAAAGATGCAAATCTATATCTCCATAGCATGTTGTAACATTGAAATCTAAACAAATTACAACTTAGCTAAAGGTACCTTTCCTAGAAGATGTTTTGGTTTATATTTGATGGTTATGTACATAAAGAAAAAAACTAAGTTATGATTGCATGATACTTGTTAATCTTAACTATAGATTTATCATAAAGGCATCTTCGTTTACTTGCTCTTACATATTCATGATCTTGTAATCGTTGTTGGGAAAGCTCATGATAAAATGGCCATCTTTGATACAAACAATGTCAAATACATCCTAGTCCAAGATCAATCTAAGAGAGACAACAATCTAACTTACTCCAAGATTGTAACTAAACTCACAAAGGGCGAGAGATTGACCTATCTACTCCACCAAATTCAGCCATGTATATCTATAACACAAGGGGAGAAATTCGACAAGAGACTAAAAAGTATGTGAATCACATATCTTGTATTCCAAAGACTTCTAACCTTAGAACGCACATGAAATCTAATGGGACTCATATGGATTAGAAAGTATTCCTCTCAAGCATGTATGTGCATATCCATAGGCTTGAGAGTCCTCCGTAAGGTCTAAATACCATGACCTTAGGAAATATAAATCCTAAGCATCAAAACCCTTCAGTTGGAGGTAAATAAATTCAAATATTTAACTTTGAAGAGTAATCTCATCAGAAATGATGAACCACACAATGTGAATAAAGTTTAATGAGTAAGAGCATCATCCCGATTTTCATGGGCTGCAACAGAACTCAGACTAGTGAGGAGTAAAATTTCTAAGGATCCGATTTGAATGAATGCTATGGTTATATAAAGTTGGGATCCCTAACTTTGGTTGTAAACCACCAAGCTAGATATATCCTACTAACACTTTACTTCTCACAAGGAAACTATTAAATTTAAATAAGTTTCAATTATGTAGTGTGCAACCATGTTTACGATGGTTAAGTGTACTAAAGGAAGAACATAACCTTAAAAGGATTTCTTTAAGTTGAAGTTTAAATGCCTTATGAGGGTTCATTAGTACAGAGATTCCTGCAAATTCCCTAGGGTAACAACTTAAAGCTTTGATAAGAAAGGAATCTAAAGAAATGAAGTAACTATGAATTTTGTTGCTAAAAACTGGTTGAGTAAAAAAAAAAAGTTTTAGCATATAAGGATTTCATGTAACTTAGAGCTATACTGGGTTTCTTTTGAAGACCTTAGAACTAAGGGATTGATGGTTACGTCCATCAAATGGCTCCAAACTTCCAAAATAAAACACATTTCATAACCATCACCCAAATCACATTAGCACCCATCAATGCTCTCTCATGAAACGCATGTCTATGATCCCAACTAATTGGTTTTCTTAGTAGTGTAGTGGAAATGCTTCACTACTGACTCAAGTGATGTGCATCATTGAAACAAGTCACTCTTTGAGTATTACTCATGATACCCCCATAGTCTCCTTATTCATATTGTGAGACTCTTTTGAAGGTATGTAAACCTTGACGATAATAAATGTATCTCCCATAATTCTCTATGAAACTTCGTAATGCCTATAGGATTTCTTGTGCACATTCCTGATGGTGAAGGTATATCTCCTTCCATTTAGCAATTCTATGGTCTAAATCCATAAGGATTATGTGCAGGGATTTGCTTACTAATGAACTTGCTTTATCTAAGACACTTTGATAGTTGTAAGTCCATCAAGTACATGCTTACAAGCATGGTTATACCCTATTGATTTTCACAGTGAAGACATGTTAGTATCCATAAAATTCTTACCTTAAGGTATGTGTGCATATAATGACATGAGATGGGAATAATTTTGATAGCATTTCCCTAAGGAAAAGAACTTCCAAAGAATTTTCACCATAATATAAATCATTAGACCTTCTGGGCCAATGCCACATAGGCCATCAATTATGACATAGGGCTTCCAAAGCCCATGGCATGCAAGCTATATGCTCAAATATGAACTCCATAACTTGCCAAAACATAAAATGCTAGCAACCACATTTTTCTTGCATAGCCTTGTAGTTTCTGCTATTATCTATCTTGCAAACCATCAAAATTGTACACCTAGTAAGTTAATCCATATTTTAGACTTAAAAAAATGACCAACTTTGATGTGTGCACTCCGATCATATATCCATGCATGTACATAAAAAACATGCGAAAACATAAAACATGAGGCTTATAAAACATAAGCAATACATCTTTGAATGATTTGATATTGCAAATGCATGCATTCAAGTCTTTTTTATGAGCTTTGAGACCTCAGGTCTTTTCTCTCTAGGTCCTATAAGAAACTTTGAAGTTCAGATGGCTTCCGATCACTTCCCAAAACATAAAGCATGGTCAAGTGAGTAACAAAATAATGCAAATATACCAAATATTACGTATGTTATCCCTTTCTAGACTTGAAAAGAAAGTTTTATATCTAAAAGTGACCACAACGCAAGAGCGTCAAAGAGCAATTACTTCAATCACCTTTTTGATTTCCAAGATACGGCTCCCAGAAGGTAGTTTTCAAGAAATATTGAGAATTGCACACCAGAGCTAGAAGAATACACTATCTACAAAAACTCTTTTAGTAAAATGAAACTTGATCTTGTGCTCTTCGAAAGGAACCATAGCATATCCAATTTGAAGTTCTCTAGCTCAAGATATGGCCTCACCAAACATGACATGCCAAACTAGTGGACTGGTGGAGGTGCTAGATAAAAGTGTGGAAATGTGAGTTTTGAAGTGCCTAAAAGCATTCTTTTAAAAAGAAAATCCTAAAATTCTATCAATAACTTGAAAAACTAAGATACAAAGATGCTTTTGAATATTCTCACATTTCCTAATCCTTTCTTCTTGAATGCTAATTTGTTTCTCAAAAAAGACACAAACCAAGTTTGTTTTCTAGTTTCATGCAAAAAACGTAAATGAGATACTTTAACAAGCTTCTAACCCATTCCTAATGTGGTTTTTTCTTCAATTTTATAAATTTTTACGGTGATATATACACAATAATTCATGTATGTATGCCCTATTCCATAGAAAGCCTCTTTAATGATCTCTTTTCTTGCTCCCAAAAGTGGATTTTTGCTAAAAGTAGCACCTTAATTCTTCTCCAAAAAGTGTGGAAAGAAGATCTTTGGGGTTGTAAAGTACCTCCTTAACTAATGATTTTCATGAATCTAGTAATTCCATATGAGATTCCATATAAGATACTCTCATGATCTATTCCTTTTCCCATCCATTCATACCTAGAATAGCTCTATTTCCCTCTTCCAAAATGGGAATTTATTAAATTTAGGTGTTGGAATTTTTCTCCAACAATGATGGAAGGGGGTCTTCTAGAGCCTCAGACTCCTATATAGTGGGCCAATTTTTGGGTTTCTTGCCTCCAAATGGAGTTCCATGCTCAATGCTATATGCATGCATGATTTTTCCCACCAATCTATGGAAAAACCATGCAAGACGGCTATTGTGGAGAAACCTAAAGCCTATTATTTATGGAATTTTGAGGGAATCCTTGACTCTAGATGAGAGCATAAATCTCAATCTTCCCATGAACATAATTTTACCTAAAAGATCTTTGCCTAAATCTCATCCTATCTTTTTCCAAAAAAAGACAGTTAATGTGATTAAATCCTTAAAATAGCATAAATGTCTTATACATCTTCTTTGATGTAGTATCTTCCTACGAATCTTAATCTTTAAAACTCTATATGCCATGGAAATTCCCTCAAAAAATCTCACCAAAACGTGAGAGCAAAATTCTCATTTGTTAGCCTCATGAAAATCCTCATGCCTCAACATCCTTCTCCTCCTTCCATTTTCCTTAGCAACCCCTCTTGTATATAGCAAGTGAATCCATTCACACTATTGGCTTCAACGTATGGTTAACATGTATGTATATATTATTAAGCAATGATCAAAGGTTGCTCAAGCTCGTGGGCATGCCGTGAAGTGTGTGCCATATTACTACTCATATAGTATAACAAAATTTGAATTCTCCACATCATAACATGATGGCCTCTTGATTCAGCCATTGAGCTCTTGTCCTAGGAGCTTGAGTTTGACCTTGCCTAGTGCATGGTACTTGCTCTGTTTGTCGAGCATGGCCTTCCATGACACACACATATATCTACTGTTTGGTTTGGCTGCCCAACCACATCTATGTTGGAGAAGATGGTCGATTGTCTTCAGAGATGAAGTGGTGTTGCTTGATCCTGCTTCATGTCTACCAAGAATGATTGTTGGAGAGAATAGTGAGCTTGTTTAGCTAGATAATATCATAGATAATAACATATGTTGCTTGAGACATGATCCACTAATCACTGGATCAAAACAAATAAGTAGGAATTTATCCAAGGCTAAGAAACTTGCTATTCTTGTCTATGCACTTGTTCAATGTTTTGGAGAGTTCTCTGAGCACAAAAACAATAAGCTTGATTCCTTTTGGGGATATCTAATTAGCTTAGATATCTACCAATTATGAGTTATTTCATCAAAAATCATGACTACACACTAAGGAAGATGTGTATCAAATCACAGAACCTTCCGACAATTACGGGATGCAAAAGTCAACTACCTAGAGAGTAGAGATGTGTTAATGTGTCATGATCTAGAGAAGAAATCATAACGAGACTTTCTATTCATATACTAGATAGTATGATGAATCTATCATGCTTTAATTCATGACAAAGGATCAATCATACACTGAGAACAAGCTCTTAGAAAGTCACTGTTTTGATGTAGTAATAATAGAGAAGTGAAATGAGAATGTAATGATGATATGTATATTAAATCGTATACAAATACATTATCATTGGCAATCATATATTGCACAATGCTTGAGAGGTGAATGAGCTATGATATGAGCTCTCAATTCATAATAGATGCCAATCATTTGCTCTTATGGAGTCGAGATATCATGCGGGTCATGTCATCCTCTTTTTATAGTTGGAATTGGATCCAATATTTGAATTCAAATTCAAAGTGTTATACCTAAAAGTGAATCCTAAAATAAAGGATACTCTCATCAATCAACAACCAAGAACTTCAAGGTTTCATGCTTCCTAACTTCCTCGTGGTTTTAGGACACTTTTACCAAAGTAAATGTGAATGTTTTTTACAAGCGGTTGATCACATAAAGTTCTATAAGAGATGCACCAACAGCTCCCCGTCAAGCCTAACATGCTTGGTCTTCATTTCTTCTTAATTTCCTACAAACCAATCATGAATTAGAATCTGTTGATCTTGGCTCCATCCAAAGACTTTGTGAGTATATCTGCACATTGTAAACACACATATGTAGATAACTTCTAAGTTGGTCTTCTTTATAAATAAAGAAGAGTCTGCCTTGCTAGCCACAAATCTCTAAGCTTGCTTTATGCGATAGATTTCCTTTCTTAGCTTGCATACATAACCTGTTTTATTTTTATTTTCAAATCCTGATGGTTATGCGATATACACTTCTTTTAATATCCATCCATTTAAGAATGCATTATTGACATCCAATTGATATAAATTCCAACTCTTAGAAGTAGCAATACTTACAAAACCTTCATTGTTGGCATCTTTGCCACAGGAGAAAAGGTTTCTTCATAGTCCACTATGTGAGTTTGAGCAAACCGCTTTGCCACTAGTCTTGCATTTACACAAATGGCATGAATAAAAGAGAAGAAGAACATACGAAGACTCATGTAATGTCAATTACTAATTGAGGGGGAGATTTTGGGGGTTCCCTCTCTAATTGTGCATTAACTCATGAATTGTGTGAAGAGTACTTATGAGTAAATAAGCAAAGGAAGGAGAAAAATACCATGAATCTTGGACATTCAAACTCATGCCTATTTGAAGGAACAAATTCACATGTCTAACATATTCTTAGAAATTGGATCTAGAATAGCTCAAGAAAGTTCAAATTTATGAGTTTAAGCAATAAATACATAAAACAAGATTGTGGATAAGTCAATTAGAATCATATACTTATAATGAGAATTTCATCTACTCAAATGTAAGTCCTAAATGTGTTTGAAGGCAGCCAAGTTAATTAGCATGAGAGCTTGTGAAGGAAGATCATTCACACTCAGAGATCATTCTATGGTTATGAGAAAATTCAAGCCATAACATTTTGTATACACATTCCATGATAGGAAATCAACATTTGTGTAGAAGTAATTGAGTTCATTATGATTGTGTGAAGAAATCAAAGTTTTTCGTAACTGTATGGATAATAGTTGATGGTTACGAGTTTAAGGTGCAACATTTCATAAAAATCTTAGAGTAAGAACTTGAAGTAACGCATTACAATTTTTAATGATTAATAGCTCATTTAAGTAGCCACCCTAGAGGTTTCATAGGAAGCTCTCTACCAATTAACTCTAGGGAATCACTGATACCTTTGGATTTCACCTTTAAGAAAACTATTTAAGCTTACGCTTTTATGTCTCATAATCTTAACCACCCTAATCATAGTTCCACGCAACATGATTAGAACATTAAAATTTTTGGACTTTCATACTTTCCTTTGCAAAAGTGGAGTATGTTGGAATGATCTATCAAAACTTTTTGGTTTACAAGAAACTTTAGGGATCCCAAATTTCTATATCCATAGCATTCCATAACATTGATTACAAAAGGCTTGAACGACCTCCGTAAGGGTAGATACAATACTATTAGGAAACATCAATCCTAAGGGTGAAAAATCTTTGATTGGTATTAAAGAAATCCAAATCGCTTATGTATTCAAACAAAAGTTTCGAGACACTTTCCAAAGGGTTTCTTAACAAACTCAAAGGGTTTTCCAAATAAATTTAGGTCCTTAAAACTCATGTCTTTCTAGTTGGTCCCATGCTTATACAAGATTCTTCCCCCCTTTGACTTTTGCATCCTATAAAATGTGTCTAGTTATAGTATGTGGAGTAATCGCACATGCTCCATGATCATTTTCATCGATCATGTTCTTTATTTCTCTGATTTTCTACTTTATGAGAAGACAATTCTATATTAGACTATATCTAAACAGAGGGGAATCCGTGCATGGGCTAAGCTCCATTCAAGTCATTGTGAACTTAATTATTGCAAACTATCTACTTGTAATTTCAACTTTTGACTCACATTTTTACTTCTCTTAAAGAACTATGGCCTTTGGTCAACATGTTCAAAATGTTCCTTTACCCCATGTCTACCTCCGAACTTTCTATTTCAACTTTTGTAATTTCAACTTTTGACTCACATTTTTACTTCACATAAAGAACTATGGCCTTTGGTCAACATGTTAAAAATGTTTCTGTGTAGACGAGAAACGCAACCTAACATTCTTCACGTCCACTAGTTATGCCTGAACTTCAAATATCAATGTAGACACACATGCACATGCACAATTGTTCATTGTTTTCATTAGCGTCCACAAATGCACCATCAGGGCATAGGCTATTTATGTGTTGAAAACAAAGGTGTGCACTTTGAAAGAATAAGTCAACTGTACACAAAAGCGTTAGGAAACGAGAATAAGACAACAGTAAAGTATGGGTATTCTTATCTTTATAGTGCAATCATAAACATATGTATCATTCAACTCTTGGAATCGGTCAAAGATGACTTTGCGTTAAACTTATATTAAACTTCCAAGAAGCTATGTGTAGATCTACACAAGAAATGGATTGATCTGTACATCATGCGGAACCTATTAAGGCTAAGAAATTACCTCACTCGGATCAGCACTTGATTGTGCACTTGTAGAAAGAAGCAACAAAGTGTCATACACATTTTTCAAGCTAACTAGAGTCTCCATGGTACATGAAAGTAATGGATGAACAGCATCTTTAACAAAAACCACATCATTGCTTAAAAAATCCTAAAATGTCGGGATTAGACCCGTATCTTCTTAAGATTATTTCTTAGCATATACTCATCCTAAATTAGTGAAATAACTTCCCGTAGCAAGCTTAGGGGTCCAAGTAGATATGGCTAAAAGCTCTAACGTCAATCGTAATCAATGAGTCAGCACTCAGTGAAATATTTGCAAGTTGTCCATAAATAGCAATTTTTCACAAGTCTTCAAATTTGAAAGTAGTCTATTTTGATGCAAGTATTTGAAGGTGATGCTCCAAAGCTCATTATGGATACAAATGCATATTTGGGAAGCTAAAGGTCTCTACTAAGGTGTTATGAATTAGCATTGCCAGGTGTAGAGCAGGTTTTGTGCAGCACCAGCTCATTTTTGGAGTGTATCCAACCAACTCCTGACAACTTGCTTCATATCTAAGCTTGCTTTGTTAAAATTTCCATGATGCATTTGGAGAGCACTTCAATGATGCATGCACCAATGCTGCTAGCTTCAATCATTTGCACCAATGCTGCTAGCTTCAATCAGAAGTACAACATGAATCACTCATAGAGGATAAATGGTCTTCATGTAATGAACTCCACTAGAGGTAGAAAAAACTACTAAATGACTCATTATGTTCTAAGATCAATGGAAAATTGAAAATATCAAACACATAGAGAGCACTCAATAATTGAAAAAACTCTTGAATAGATAGGATAATTTTCATGATATCTCTTTCTTATTATATTTGATATTAAAATGATAGATAATATTCAGGATCTAGAATGATCTTGATAAATTTAATTGGAGAATCTACACGTGCTCATTAAGACTACAATTCATCCAATATAAAGGCAAAAGTCGTTGATTACAAAGTAACCAAGGTGGAGAGTTAAAATACAATAAAGTAGAACTAACATATCAAAGCTTACAACCCCAAGACTAATATGTATCATTAGTATAACTAGACATTATGCAAAGAATCCACAGCCATAGGCCATAAGCATAGACAACATTTATTGAAGATGCATGGGATCCCTCATCCCAAGAGTTTAAGTATAAATATGTGATAATTGTTGTGTCCATCGCCCTAAGGAGAGGTGTCATAAATCTACTCCCAAATTTTTTAATGACAATGACTAGCTCATCTCATCTCTAGAACCTCCATATGATACTCACTCTAACCAACATAGTTACTGATCTCCCTATCGCCTTTGATAGAAGATGTAAGTGAGAAAGTGAAACTCTGTCTCTCTCTCTCTCTCTCTCTCTCTCTCTCTCTCTCTATATATATATATATATATATATATATATATATATATATATATATATATATATATATATATATATATATATATATATATATATATATATATATCCTCTACAGAAAAGAGCTCTACTAGAGGAATCTATTCCACTTTCCCTTTCCATTTGAAAGAGATTCTCCATATCTTTTTTTTCTTCCAAAATAGGGGAGAATCAAACACTGATGTGAAGGAAAACTACACCGAAATGTAGACTAAGACAAGTTTTCTAGACATCTCTTTTCACTAGTGGAAAACATACTCTATTCTTTTCCTATGAAGAAATTATGTTTTCCTTTTCTTTTTCTCCTTCGAGGAACAAGAGCTACAGTGAGACCTCTAAACTAAAGTGAGATCTGTCCATCGGTCTCTGAGGTTATTCCCATTTTCCCCTTGATCATTGAGCTAATTCCCATTTTCTCATATGAAGATACAAAGATCCCATAAAAAAATGAAGGTGTATATGGTGGAGTGGAAAAAATAAATTTCTTCTTTGGGTCCAAGACCTCTGCTAAAATATGGGAGTTCTTCAAGACTTTCTAAAGGGACTTAGTAAAACCCTGGCTTTTGGTGTAGGATGAGGCCATACACAACCATACTCACATACAATTTCTCAATCAAGGGGTGATTAAGCTAACTCACAAAGAAGGCAACAAAAACAAGATTGAAAATAGGGGGCCCATCACTATATTGTAAGTTGGTTGTAACATCTTAGCTAAGATTCTCGTAAATTGCATTACCTTCCATTTGTGCTCATGGATGAGTGAGTAACAAAAGGGATTCATTAAGGGCAAATCCATCTTGGAGGATAATATTGATGTCTGGGAAGACCCGGAGTATGCTCACAAATCCTAAGATTTCCTCTTCATCAAGATCAATTTTTACCAAGCATATGATCGCCTATAGTGGGATTTCATTCTGCAATCCCTAAAACACATAGGTTGTGGACCTAATATGATTAATATGATCTCTATGCTTATAGAGAATGCCCGAGATTGCATTAATATCAATGTTCCACTCTCTCAAGAAATCAGGTCAAAATGCTCTATTAGATGGGGCTTTCCTTTGGCTCCTCTTGTTTTTTACATTGCAAGGATGGCATTAACTGCATGGTTAACATTAGGCGCGTATGGACAGATCCATCCTAACTATTCGAGGATGGTACGATCTATCCTCTTCCCTTATGTAAGAAAAATTTAGTGCTTCACTCCATGAGCAGCTTAGAAAGCCATGCCCGTAGCCGAAGAGAGAGAGAGACTCTGTTTCGATATGATGGTACGTTGATTGAGTGATAGCTTCCTTCACTCTCTTCTAGTTGTATATAAGCCAGCCATGCCTAGGTGAATCATAGGATGCTACACACCGAAAACGTGCATGCTAAGTTTTGTTTTTTACTAAAGCACCTTACAGACCATCCAAGTTAGCATGCCTCACCAAAATGCTTAAACTTATAAGAAATGATGTTCCAAGGACCGGTTAAAAATCCCGTTCTTTGCATATCCTGCATCCTTCAATGAGATAAGGCAAATCACACTTAATGATATCTTCTATACGTATATCTATTCTTCCCTTTGTAGATTTTCTTTTTTACTGCCATACACGTACGTTATGCGAATGTAAAACTTTCTAAGGAATTCCATCTCAATTAATAAGGGAGTGTAGAGGGGGGCTTGCCATCTTATGTGAGACAATATGACTTTTGATTGTGGAGATATTGTTGGTTCTTATATTCTGATGACTATTTTGTAACTCTTGACTACGTTTATTTATAGTGACTTCCCTTGTAAAATCTATTCAGGCATGGCCTAGGTTGAGCTCTACACAACATTGCACACTAGTAAGCCCTTCATCTAGAGTCTGTCTAGATCACCATATAAGCTTCACATTGGGAGCGCACGCAGCGCACGCTATCGTAGGGTTCATGGAAAGGAGGGAGAAATAGAAGGTATATGGATACTCGTGTGTATCATTCTCTTTAGCTCTCCATATGATGTCATGCAGATCCGAGCTTACATGCAGGGTGTTTGTTGTGTACCTACAGATGCTAAAAATTGCAATTAAGATTTGAAGTGTAATATGATGAATCAATCTTCCTTTCTAATGGAAGAAATGTTGCTAAATAGTAAATTAGAACACGTGCTTTTTATGATGAATTTGACATCGGTAATTGTGAACACAAATCGGGATCTTTTCCAAAAGTTTGGGACTCCTTTTGAGTATTTCGTCTCGTTGTGGAATCTTGTTTTCAGTGCCTCATAGTTTGTGCCACAAGAGCTCCATTTGTTTCTCGAGTGTTACCATGGGTAGAGGTGATTCGCCAAAATCCTCCATGTTGTTCATAGAGTCCATGAGGATGTAGAGACAAAACCCTCTTGCTAGATGTGTAAAAACAATTTTTGAGTTTGTTTGAATCAAAATGTAAAAGGAATGGTTGTTCTTGAGAATTGAAAAAGTAGGAAAGAGATGAAATTTGTGTTAAATATAAGAAACGAGAAGTAGAGTTACAACACAGAGAGATAGTGTAGTGGTAAAACACTTCCCTTGTGTGGGTGAGGTTGTGGGTTCAAATGCTCCCACCTTGGTGAATGCAAGACTCCTTATTGCCACTCATAAATTAAAATTGGTTCGCACATAGCCAACGGCTTCCAACGGTCGCCAAGGGAGCCTTGAGTGCCAAAGATGCCAAACTAATGCCTTAGTTGTCCCTAAGTTCTATGCATTAGTCGAGGCCTTGGAGTAAGCCAAACGAGTAAACCTACAGAGTAAGCCAAACGAGTAAATGTAGGTGTAAACATAGGTTTTGGTTCTAGAACTAGAACAGAAACAGGAACTAGAAACTAAAACTAAAAATCAAATAAAAAACGGAAATGGCAATGGCAACAGAAACAGAAAGAAGAACAAGAATTAGAATTGGAATTGAAATCAGAATCCGATCGCAAAAGAGAGATCAATTCACCAAAATGAACAGAAATAGATTCCCTCTATAGTGAGGGGTGCAAGGCTCTGATACCACTATTATGAGGATCTAGCTCACACGCATATAGAGGTTACAAATATAGAAAGTACACAGAAAAAATAGAGACTCCAATAGACGAGACCAAATGTAGTATTGGTGCAATCTCCCCCCATGCACTCTGTTTTGATAGTCTAGAGAGTGCATATATTTTTAGGAATTTTCGATTACGTAGAAAAGAGTGGTTACGTGAGAATGGCTTCAAAAGGAATGCGTGAATGTAAAAGTTGGTGACTGTCATGGAAAGCCTTTGCTTTTAATATCAGAAATTACGGTCTACAATGACCTTTATTCTAACCACTATTTTTCTAACTATTTCTAACAATAGAAGCTTCTACTCAGATTTATTTACAAACTAAATTATAAATCGGATTTATTGATGTCCACCCTTTCATGCTTTCATGCCCTCACGAACCTTGAGCTACTAGATCGAAAACACCAAAACACATCAATACATTAATAAACTAACACTCCAACAATGCATTGTTCAACATATTCCATAATTTTTAACATAGAATTTCCTTATCCTTTTACATTAGCTAGGAATGCTACCATCCTTTTAACGTTGATGATTCTCAACATAAATTTTGTCGTCTATGAACATTAGAGAGAACTCTTCAAATGTGAGAGGAAAGGTAGAAAACTAGGTCATGGGAACCCACACGAACCCATCTTATTTTGTTGATAGTGACCTATTCTTGTAGACATTCAATCCACTTGATGAAGCTTTTAAGCTTGTGCACTTCGAGATTATCTTCTCATTTTTTAGAAAATTCACAAGATTTTGGATTTGAATGTGACTCTTAGTTTCATATTGGGGATACAATATATGCATTCTTTCTTCATTTTCCTTCTACGATGAGCTAAACTAAGGGTTTAATTCCTGATAATCCTACTAGTTGCATGAAATTCATGTCTTCCACCCCCTCCAACCTCATATATGCTCTCAATCAAGGTGAAACATAAACATTTCGTTTTTGGGTGTTGTGTTGAAATACGCTCAAGGTTAGACTTGTTCTGACCAAGATGTTTTCGAGAAACTCACATGAGTCCATAGTCATTGAGATTTACAACCTCCACAATGCTAATGTGATCTCGAATACTAGAAACAATAGAATATGAAAAAAAAAACAGTAGAAGATGTGAAAGATGAATTCATCTGTAAGTTAGAAAACTAATATATATGTTGCTCTTTTTCAAACTAGTCCTTGAATGAAGATTTGGAGGACTCTAAATAGGGGCTTGCAAAGTAAGGTTATGATGGGTAAGTAGCATGTCTAGAGTAGTGCCAAAGTCATCTATGGTCTCATTCCAAAACTTTCGAATTTAGGAGTGAACACAAATCAGGTAATAGAACTTAAGACTCTTGTCCAAAAAATTAGGATTCCCTTCAAGAATAATTCAAGAGGTGCAAAGAATTGAAAGATGGGACCTTTTCTCTTGACTAATAAGAGTGCAAATATGGCCTCATAATAATTGTTTCTTTGTTAAAGCAAGTACCTAAGGAGTTGCGAACGAAAACTCCTTCAAATTTGAACATAAGTTAAGACATTTTTCCTCCCATATAGAAGGATGAACTTCTCTTTTGGAAATGTAAAAGTTTCTAAGAATTGGATCTCAGTTAATCCATGAGCTTTCCCTTCAACGAATAGAAGTTTGTGAAAATGGTGTAACAAGTTAATGTAAGAAGCCGTTATGGCAATTTTTTAGTTAAATTCAACAATCGTCATGTGATGATAACTTAGAAAAGTCCCAAAGTATATTTCCTCGGCGAAGGACATATCCATCAAATAGGAATACAAGCATATAGATCTTTGAGATAAGTTTGGGGAACATAGAGTTTGACATAAATCACTTTAAAGCATCTTATTAGTTTGTATTGTTTACACAAAGTTTTCCTTCTTTCTTCTTCGAAAGTTTTGCTTCTTCTTTGTGCTCCTCTTTTCTCTATCAAAAGATCCTTTTCCCTTTAAATTAGGTAAGATAGCTACCATACTTTGGATGTTGATGACTCTTAACATGAATTCTGTCCTCTATGAACATTGCATGAAACACTCCAGATGTGAGAGAAGAGGCTAAAGACTAGATAATGGGAACTCACACTAATCTTTTAAAATATCTAGATAGTTAACTATTCCTTTAGACATATAATCCACTTGATGGCGCTGTTAAGCTTCTGCACTTCTAAATTCTCCTCTCATTTTCAAGCAAATGCACAACATTTTGGATTCGAATGTGACTCTTAGTTTCATATTTGGGATATAATATGTGCATCCTTTATGCATTTTCGTTATTTGATGAAGTAAACTAGGAATCTAATCCCAAAAAAGTGTTCTGATTGCACGCAACTCAGATTTCTTCCACCTCCTCCAACCTCATCTACGCTCTCAATCGAGGTGAACGATTACTATTGAGTTTCTTGGGTGTTGCGCTGAAATAGGCTCAAGGTTAGTCTTGTTCTTACCCAAATGTTATCGACTAACTCACATGAGTCCATAGTCATTGAGATTTATAACCTCCACAATGTGAATGTGAATTCAAAACGTACAAACAATTGAAGATCAAAAGACCACTAGTGGATACAAAAGATGAAGTCATCCGTAAGTTACACAGTTAATATAGATCAAGTCTTTATACATATAAGAAGCTCTTAATAACTATAACCTCCCTCAAAGCTTAGAGAGTATAGAAGAAATTAATTGAACAAGAGGAATGACAGTAGTACAAATGGAAAGAATATATATAGTAGGAATGGAAAAACTTATCATGAACAACAAGTAGAGTAATGATGACATTATGGACTCATGCATTTTCAAAGCAGTGCTTGAATGAAAATTCGGGGAACTGTAAATGAGATTTTGCAAGATAAGGGTGTCATGCGTAAATACGATGACTAGAATGGTACCACTGAGAGGTAAGTAGGATGCCTAGAATAGTATCAATGTTATGTATGCATACTACATTAGAACATGTGAGTTTTCTGATCGATTTTACACGGGTGATTATGCATCAATGGTCTCATTCCTGACTTTTCCACTTTAGAAGTGAACAAACATCAAGCAATAGAGCTTGAGGTCCTTGTCCAAAAGTTTCGGTTTCCTTTCAAGAATTATTCAAGAGGTGCAAAGAGTTAAAATATGAGTCATTTGCTCATGAGTAATAAGACTGCGACTATGGTCTCATAATAACTGCTTCTTCGTTAAAACAAGTACCTAATAAGGAATTGAGTCCTTCCAAAGTAATGTGAACGAAAAGTCCTTCAAATTAGACAATAAGTTCAGAAACTTGCCCTACCATATGAAAGGATGACCTTATGTTTTCATAATGTTAAAATTTCTAAGAATTTGATCTCAAATAATCCATGAGCCTTCCCAACAACAAAGAGAAGATTGTGAATATGGTAGTACAAGTGAATAAAGTTTTCCTTATTGCAAATTTCTGGTTGAAGTCGACAAATATCATTTGATGGTAATTAAGAGCTCTACTTAAATATAGTTTCTGGGCGAAGGACATATCAACTAAATAGGAAAACCAACCTCTTCTAGGTAATATTTGTTTAACCAAGTAGTAAAGTTGTAAAGAAAGAAACTTTATGGCATGCTATGGTTTTAGAAGTTTTGGATCCCTACATATTGTTGTAAACCACCAAGTTAGATGCATCATAAAAAACAAAATCCACTTCTCTAAAGGAAAGCATGAATTTAAAAGAATTTCCAGTTTTGTAGTGTGCAAGCATGGTTACGGTGGCTAAGTCAATGGAAGGTAGAACATAACTTTAAAGGTATTTATTTAAGATGAATTAAAAGTGGTTTCTTCGAATTTATTAGTAGAGAGATTCGTACAATGTAATTCATATGTTTTCCACCTTCTCCAACCTCGTATACGCTCTCAATTGAGGTGAACCATTACTATTGAGTTTCTTGTGTGTTGTGTTGAAATAAGCTCGGGGTTACTCTTGTTCTTAGCAAGATGTTATCGTGAGGAGTACACTAGTGGGTGTGAAAGATGAAGTCATCCGTAAGCTACACAACTAATATATAACAAGGTTGTATACATCTATCAAGAAGTTCTCAATAACTATAAACCCCCTCAATCGATCGTATATAGCAAAGTAATTGAAGAAGAGGAATGGCCATAGTAGAAGTGGAGAGAATATATATAGTGGGAATTGAAAAACGTATCATGAACAAATAAAGTAGAGACGAAATTATGTATTCCTACATTATCAAAGAAGTGCTGAATTGAAAATTTGGAAAACTGTAAATGCGGTTTTGCAAAACGATTTCTGAGAAATTAGTTTGATTATCCCAAGGATTGACAAAGTCATCTATGAATGCTACATTTGAACATGTGCATGTTATGATGGTTTTTACGCGGGTAATTGTGCATCAATGGTCTCATTCCTAAGTTTGCTAATTTAGTAGTGAACACAAATCAGCTAATAGAACTTAAGACTCTTGTTTAGAAGTTTAGGGCTCCTTTCAAGGATTATTCTAGAGGTGCAAATAATTCAAAGATGGGTCCTTTGATCATGAGTAATAAGTGTGCAAGTAGGAGCTCATAATAATTCTTTCTTTGTTAAAGCAACTACCTAAGGAGTTGAGTCCTTCCAACGTGGTACGAAAGCAAACTCCTTCAATTTGGATAGTTTGTTAAGACATTTTTTGTCCCATATGAAATGATGAGCTTATCTTTTGGAAGTGTAAAAACTTCTAAGGGTTGGATCTGAATTAATCAAGGAGAATTGCCTTCAGCTAATAGAAGTTTGTGAAAATGGTAGAACAAGTGAATGTAAGATGCCGTTATGTAAATTTTCTAGTTAAACTCAACAAACATCATGGGATGATAACTAAGAACAGTTTCTAAGTATATTTTCTTGGTGAAGGACATATCCATCAAATAGGAAAACAAGCATATTCTAGGTAATATATGTTTAACCAAGTAGTAAAATTGTTAAGAAACCAACTTTACTCCATGGTATGGTTATAAAAAGTTGGGATCCCTAAATTTGGTTTCAAAACACCAAGTTGGATATATCATAGTAACACTTTCCTTCTCAAAAGGAAACTATTAAATTTAAATAAGTTTCAATTATGTAGTGTGCAACCATGGTTAGGGTGGTTAAGTGTACTAAACGAAGAAGATAACCTTAGAAGGATTTCTTTAAGGTGAAGCTGAAATGCTTTCTAAGAGTTCATAAGTAGAGAGATTCTTGAAAAATCCCTAGGGTAACTAGTTAAAGCTTTGATGAGAAAGGAATCTAAGGAAATGAAGTAACTACAACTCTTCTTGCTAACAATTGGTTGAGTAACAAAAAAAAGTTTTAGATTATAAGGATTTCATGTAACTTGGAGCTATACTAGGTTTCTTTTGAAGACCTTCAAAATAAGGGATTGATGGTTACTTCAATCAAATGGTTCCAAACTTCCAAAATAAAATACATTTCATAACCATCACTCGAATCACATTAGCATCCATCAATGCTCTCTCATGAAACACATCTCTATGATATCAGCTAATTGGATTCCTTCCTAGTTCAACAGAAATGTTTCACTACTGACTCTAGTGATGTGCATCAATGAAACTAGTCACTCTTTGGTATTACTCATGATACCCCATAGTCTCCTATTCATATTGTGAGACTCTTTTGAAGGTATGTAAACCTTGACGATCATAAATGTATCTCCCATAATTCTCTATGAAACTTCCTAATGCCTATAGGATTTCTTATGCACATTCCTGATGGTGAAGGTATATCTCCTTCCCTTTACCAATTCTATGGTCTAAATCCATAAGGATTATGTACAGGGATCTACTTACTAATGAACTTGCTTTATCTAACAAACTTTGATAGTCGTAAGTCCATCAATTACATGCTTACAAGCATGTTTATACCTTATAGATTTTTGCAGTGAAGACATGTTAGTATGCCATAAAATTCTTACCTAAAGGTATGTGTTCATATAATGGCATGAGATGGGAATAATTTCGATAACATGTTCCCAAGGAAAAGGACTTCCAAAGAATTTTCACCATAACATAAATCATAAGACCTTGCAGGCCAATGGTACATAGGCCATCAATTATGACATAGGGCTTGGAAAGCCCATGGCATGCAAGCTTTATGCTCAAATACAAACTCCAGAACTTGCCAAAACATAAAATGGTAGCAACCATATTTTTTCTTGCATAGCCTTGTACTTCCTATAATTATCTATCTTGCAAACCATCAAAATTGTACACCTAGTAAATAAATCCATATTTTAGACTTAAAACAATGACCAACTTTAATGTGTGCACTGCAATCATATATCCATGCATGTACATAAAAAACATGCCAAAACATAAAACATGATGATTTGATGTTGGAAATGCATGCATTCAAGCATTTGTCATGAGCTTTGAGACCTATGCACTTTCCTCTCCAGTTCCTATAAGAAACTTTGAAGTTCGGATTGTATCCAATCACTTCCCGAAACATGAAGCATGGTCAAATGATTGACAAAATAATGCAAATATACCAAATATTACATATGTTATCCATTTCTAGACTTGAAAAGAAAATTTTATATCTGAAACTGACGACATTGCAAGAGCCTCGAAGAGAAATTACTTCAATCACCTTCTTGGTTTGCAAGATATGGCTCCTAGAAGCTAGTTGTAAAAAAATATTGAGAAATTGCACACCAGAGCTAGAAGAATACATTATTTCCAAATTTTCTTTTAATAAAATAAATCTTGATGTGTGCTCTTCAAAAGGAGCCATAGCATGTCCAATTCGACATTCTCTAGCTCAAGATATGGCCTCACCAAACATAACATGCCAAACTAGTGGACTGGTGGTGCTGGACAAAAGTGTGGAAATGTGAGTTTTGAAGTGCCTACAAGCATTCTTCTAAAAACAAAATCTAAAATTCGCTTGATAACTTGAAAAACTAATATACGAAGCTGCTTTTGCATAGTCTCACATTTCCCAATCCTTTCTTCTTGAATGCTAATTTGTCCCTAAAAAAAACACAAAACAAGTTTTTTTTTTTTTTTTCTCACTTTGATGCAAAAAAATTAAATGGGATACTTTAACAAGCTTCTAAACCATTCCTAATGTCGAGTTTTCTTGGATTTTATAAATTGGTATGGTAATATATACACCATGATTCATGTATGTATGCCCTATTCCATAGGAAGCCTCTTAAATGATCTATTTTCTTGCTCCCAAAAGTGGAGATTTGCTAAAATTCGCACCTAAATTTTTGTCCAAAAAGAGTGGAAAGGGGATCTTTGAGGTTGTAAAGTACCTCCTTAACTAATGATTTTCATGAATATAATAATTCCATATGGAATTCGATATAATATACTCTCATTATGTATTCTTTTTCCCACCCATTCATACCTAGAGCAGCTCTATTTCCCTCTTCCAAAATTGGAATTTATTTAATTTAGGTGCTGGAATTTTTCTCAAACAAGGATGAAAGGGGGTCATGTGGAGCCTCAAACTCCCATATTAGTGGGCCAATTTTAGGGTTTCTTGCTTGCAAATGGAATTCCATGCTTAATAATATATGCATGCATGATTTTTCCCACCAATCTATGGAAAATCCATCCTTCTTTTCCCTCGTAAAATGGCTATGAATCAAAATAGCCCCCTAAATATATGTAAAAATCATGCAAGAGGGCTATTGTGGAGAAACCTAAAGCCTATCATTTTTGGCATTTTGAGGGAATCCTTCACTGTAGATGAGAGCATATATCCCAAACTCCCCATGCACATAATTTTCCCTCAAAGATCTTTGCGTAAATCTCATCCTTTTGTTTGCCAAAAATAGAGAGCTAATATGATTAGCTCCTTAAAATAGCATATATTTCTTATACATGTTCTTTGATGTAGTATCTTCTTATGGACCTTAATCTTTACAACTCTATATGCCATGGAAATTCGCTCAAAAAATCTCACCAAAACGTGAGAGCAAAATCCTCATTGGCCAACCTCATGAAAGCTTCTCATGCCCTAATATCCTTCGCCTCCTTCCATTTGCTTTAGCAACCCTTCTTGTATATAGCAAGTGAATCCGTTCACACTATTGGCTTCAAGGTATGCTTTACGTGCATGTATATATTACTAAGCAATGATCAAACGTTGCTCAAGCTCATGTGCATGTTGTGAAGTGTGTGCCATGTTACTACTCATACAGTATAACAAAATTTGAATTCTTCACATGAGAAGATGATGGCCTCTTGATTAAGCCATTGATCTCTTCTCCTAGCAGCTTTTGTTTGAGTTGCCTAGTGCATGTTGCTTGCTCTGATAACAATATGATATAAAGCATTCTTGTATTCTCGAGATCGCTCACAAGATGAGTTTGTTGAGCATGGCCTACCATGACACACACGTATATCTACTCTTTGGTTCGGCTGCCCAACCACATTTATGTTGGAGGAGATGGTGGATAGTCCTCGGAGATGAAGTGGTGTTGATTGATCCTGCTCCATGCCTCCCAAGAATGATTGCTGGAGAGTATAGTGAGCTTCTCTATCTAGCTAATGATCATAAATAATCACCTATGTTTCTTGGAATATGATCCACTAATCATGGATCAAAACAGATAAGTAGTAGTTTATCTAAGGCTAAGAAACTTGCTATTCTTGTCTATACACTTGTTCAAAGTTTTGAAGACTTCTTTGAGCATAGCAACAAATAGCTTAATTGCTTTTGGGGATATCTAATTAGCTTAGTATCTACCAATTATGAGTGATTTCATAAAAAATTGATGACTACACACTGAGAAAGATGTTTATCGAATCACAGAACGTTCCCGACAATTATGCGATGCAACAATCAATAGACTAGAGAGTAGAGATGTGTTAATATCTCATGCTCTAGAGAAGCAATCATAATGAGACTTTGTATTCATATGCAAGATAGTATGATGAATCTATCATGCTTTAAATTATGACAAATGATCAATCACACACTGAGAAAAAGCTCTTAGAAAGTCACTGTTTTGATGTAATCATAAAAGAGAAGTGAAATTAGAATGTAATGATAATATGTATATTAAATACTATAGAAATACAATGTCATTGGCAATCATATATTGCACAATGTTTGAGAGGTGAATGGCCTATGAGATGAGCTCTCAATTCACAATAGATTCCAATCAAACTGATCTCATGGAGTCGAGATATCACACGGGTCACATCATCCTCTTTTTATAGTAGGAATTGGAGCCAATATTTGAATTCAAATTCAAAGAGTTCTACCTAAAAGTGAATCCGAAAGTATAGGATGTATTTTCTCATCAATCAACAAACAAGAACTTTGAGATTTGATGCTTTCTAACGTCATCGGGGTTATAGGAGACTTTTACAAAAGTAAATTTGAATGGCTTTTACAAGGGGTTGATCACATAAGGTTCTATAAGAGATGTGTGGATTAACCATGTATGTGGGCTTGTTTTAATCACACCAGCAGCTGCCCCTCAAGCCTAACAGGCTTCGTCTTGATTCTTTCTTGATCCCCTATAAACCAATTATCAATTTGAATCTGTTCATCTTGGTTCCATCCAAAGGCTTTATGAGTATATCTGCACATTGTAAATGAGTTGATACATAGCATAGTTGAATATCCTTGCTTAGCAATTTCTCCCTTCCATAATGATAGTGCACTTCAATGTGCTTAGTCGTGGCATGAAATAGATGATTAGCAACAAAATGAAGTGAACTAGTGTTGTCTCCAAAGATTATTGGAGTGTAAGTGTGTAACCCCAAATCTGCATAGAGTTCCTTACACATAGCTTCTTGATTTGCATTTGCCAAACTTATGTATTCTGCTCTTGTAGATGATAATGCCACATTTGTTTGCTTCTTTGATGACCATGATATAAGCTTTGAACCTGCATAGGTACCTTGAAGTGCTACTCCTATCATCCTTGGAGCCAAACCAATCTGCATCAAATTACATCTTTATGTCAGAAGTGAATGGATAAAACAACCCTTCATTCATGGTACCCTTTAAATATTTAAGAACCCTTTTGGCAGCTTCGGTGTGAGGCTTCCTTGGTGCATGCATAAATTGACTCAATGTACATACTCCATAAGCAATGTCTACTCTTGTTAGGGTATCATAATTGAGGCTTCCTACAAGCTTTTGGTAACCTGTAACATCCTTTATGAGTTCTCCTTCATGAGAACTAAGCTTATGGAAGAGTTCCACGAGTGTAATTGCAATTTTGGTATTCTTCATATTTACCAACATATCATGTATATATTTTCTCTAATTAATGGACATGCCACAATCTATATACACAAGCTCTAAGCCAATAAAGTATGTTGACAACCAAAGATCACTAATTTTAAACTCTTCTGTTAGTTGAGCCTTAACCTGCTTGATACCATTAGCATCATTTCTTTTAATGATAATGTCATCCACAAAGACACATAAGTAGATACCTTCTAGGTTGGTCTTCTTTATAAAAAAAGAAGAGTCTGCCTTGCTAGCCACAAAGCTCTGATCTTGCAAATAGGTAACAAGCCTATGGTTCCAAGCTCTAAGAGCTTGCTTTAGGTGATAGGGTGCCTTCCTTAGCTTGCATATATAGGTGATAGGGTGCCTTCCTTAGCTTGCATATAAAGAAGAGTCTGCCTTGCTAGCCACAAAGCTCTGATCATGCAAATAGGTAACAAGCCTATGGTTCCAAGCTCTAAGAGCTTGCTTTAGGCGATAGGGTGCCTTCCTTTATTTTTATCTTCAAATCTTGGTGGTTATGTGATATACATTTCATCTGATATGGATCCATTTAAGAATGCATTCATGAGATCTAACTGATATAGATTCCAATTCTTAGAAGCAACAATACTTACCAAAGCCTCATTGTTGGCATCTTTTCCAGAGGTGAAAAGGTTTCTTAGTAGTCCACTATATGAGTTTGACCAAACCCCTTTTCCACTAGTCTTGCATTCAAACAAATGGCATGACTAAATGAGAAGAAGAACATATGAAGACTTAGGTAATGTTAATTACTAATTGAGGGGAAGGTTTTGGGGGTTCCATCGCTAATTGAGCATTAACTCATGAATTATATAAGAAGTATTAATGAGTAAATAAGCGAAGGAAGACAAAAAATATCATGAATCTTGGACATTCAAAATCATGCCTATTTGAAGGAACAAATTCACATGTCTAACATATTCTTAGAAATTGGATCCAAAATAGTTCAAGAAAGTTCAAATCTATGAGTTTAAGCAATAAATACATAAAACAAGATTGTGTACAAGTCAATTAGAATCATATACTTATATTGAGAATTTCATCTACTCAAATGTAAGTCCTAAATGTGTTTGAAGGCAGCCAAGTTAATCAGGATGAGAGGTTGTGAAGAAAGATCATTTACTCTCAGAGATCTTTCTATGGTTATGAGCAAAATCAAGTAATTGAGTCCATTCTCAAAGTGTGAAGAAATCAAAGTTTTTTCGTAACTGTATGTATGATAGTTGATGGTTACCAGTTTTAGGTACAACATTTCATAGAAATCTTAGAGTGAGAACTTGAAGTAATGCATTACAATTTTTAATGATTAATAGATAATTTCAGTAGCCTTCCTAGAGGTTTCATAGGAAGCTCTCTACCAATTAACTCTAGGGAACCACTCATACCTTTGGATTTCACCTTTAAAAAAACTATTTAAGCTTATGTTCTTATGTTCCATAATCTTAACCACCCTAATCATGGTTGCACGCAACCTGATTAGAACATTAAAATTTTTGGACTTTCATACTTTCCTTTGCAAAAGTGGAGTATGTTGGATGAGTTGTCTAACTTTTTGGTTTACAAGATACTTTAGGGATCCCAAATCTCTATATCCATAGCATTGCATAACATTGATTACTAAAGGCTTGAACGACCTCCTTAAGGGTAGACACAATACTATTACGAAATATCAATCCTAAGGGTGAAAAACCTTTGATTGGTAGTAAAGAAATCCAAATCGGTTAGGTATTCAAACAATAGTCTGGAGACACTTTCCGAAGGGTTTCTTAACAAACTGAAAGGATTTTCCAAATGACTTTAGGTCCTTAAAACGCATTTCTTGCCAGTTGGACCCATGCTTATACATGATTCTTCCCCCCTTTCACATTTTCATCCTCAAAAATGTTTCTAAGTATAGTATGTGGAGTAATCCCACATGCTCCATGATCATTTCCATCGATCATGGTCTTTATTTCTCTGATTTTCCACCTAATGAAAACACAATTCTTTATTTGACGATATCTAAACAGAGGGGAATCCGTGCATGGGCTAAGCTCCATTCAAGTCATTGTGAACTTAATTTGCAAACTATCTACTTGTAATTTTAACTTTTGACTCACACTTTCACTTTTCTTACAGAACTAAGGCCTTTGGTCAACATCTTCAAATTGTTCCTTTACCCCATCTGTAACTCCGAAGTTTCTATTTACGTAATTGTACCAATTCTTGACAAGTTTTTGTATTTTTTTATTCCATTTTGAAGAGTTTTTCTCCTTGAAACTATAAATTCTATGTCTTCATTCAGAACTATAGAGTCATTGCGAGCACTACTTCCATCATCGCACTGGACTTCACAACACTACCCATGCATGTTCAGTGCACTTCATGTGCCGTAGTCGACTATCAGCATAAAAGAATCCCATGCCTATAGCCACAACGTAACAATGGAACGTAAAAATAAATTGTTTTAGGGATTCTCAGTGCACATTATTGAAACTAAGATCTCAGTATGCTCTAACTCTTTCGAGCACGGGACACTCTATCCTTTTCAAGCACCGTATGCTCGGAGAGAGAGAGAGAGAGAGACCATTGTAAAGAAGACATTCAGTTGTGTTTTGTGTGGCCGAGAAACGCAACCTAACATTCTTCACGTCCACTAGTTATGACTGAACTTCAAACATCAATAATTTTGGAGGTCCACCTCTTCCTTTCTCTTTGTGTGAGTTACTTCATCCCTAAACTTATAAAAGAGTTAGGGGAGTGTGCACTCATAGTTTGTGCACACTCTCTTTGTTTGTATACACCCTAGCTTATACATGGAAGTGCAAAGACTTGAGAGGTTTCCCTAAGGTTAAATACCATATCTTAGGAAATATTAATTTTAAGGTTCAAAACCTTTCAATTGTGAGTAAATAAATACAAATATCCTAAAGATTAAAAGAATAGGGATGACCTCGAAGGGTTCTCCAAGTGATTGTGGACCCTCAAAACCCATGTGTTTTTCCTCTTGGACCCATAGTTATACAACAAGATCCAAGTCTTAGAAAACTTTACCTTCTCCAAAGATATATTAGTCCTTGAACATGGTAGAACAAATGTCTAGATTTATTTTTTCATTTGAAGGACCTTTCTTTCCCGCTACTATGGAGATAGGTATCACTTTAAGATAGGATGTCCATAAAATCTATAGTGTTGTAAATGACAATGTAGTGTATTATTAAATTGAATTGTATTTACCTGATACATCATTGTTTTTGTATTGTGTCATTCCTTGAAATTTAGTACATGACTTGGTGAAAAACACCTACCTTGAACATTTTATTTGTACTATGAGGTGATCAGCCGCACAATTCCTCTCTCGAGAAGCGTATTTAGTCAAGGGAACAAGGGCGTCAGAGGGGATGGGCATTGCTTCATGTACACACACATGCACATGCACAATTGTTCATTGTTTTCATTGTCCTCCACAAATGCACCATCATGACAAAAGCGTTATGAAAACAAAGGTGTGCACATTGAAAACAAAGGTGTGCACATTGAAAGAATACGTCAACTGTACACAAAAGCGTTAGGAAACGAGAATAAGAGAACAGTAAAGTATGAGTATTCTTATCTTTATAGTGCAATCATAAACATATGTATCATTCAACTCTTAGAATCGTTCAAAGATGTCTTTGCGGTAAACAAGCCTGCCCTTTGACGATAAACCTTGCCATTTCTACAAAAGATCTATGCCTTTTTTTCAAAACTCCGTCTTATTGAGGTGTATGTGGCACTGTATACTAATGTTTTATCCCATGCTCAATTAAAAATGGATTCAAACAAGAAGACATGTATTTCCCCCTCCCCCCGCCCCCTACTTGATGAGAACAGAGCATGACCATTTATCATGTTGAACGATTTTCAGCTATAACCATAAATTTTATAGATCACATAAACACTTCAAACTTTTCTCTCAATGGATACATTCATTCATGCAAAAATAATTCATCAATAAAAGGCATGAAGTCATGGTAGTTTCAAAATAAATATATACTCAAATGTTAAGGATTTTATATTTCCTTTCAACATCAATTGAATAGTAGAAGAAAGAAATCTAATATGACTCTCAAAGATTGTTAAAAAAACTTCGCAAAAGTACACTATCTTGCAAGTATTTATCTATAGAAATCAAATGTTCCTTCAAATTTTTGTTCTTTGTTATATTCCACAGAATAACATGCCTCGAACTCACCTACCAACCTATTTATAGCCCTTGCCTAGTCACCATCTAGAGTTATCTTTAAGGTCCCTCTACTCATTTGGCCATCATGAGTGGGTACCTCGTATATCACTATAATCTGGCACTCCCAGATATATTCAAGAGTACTTATGCTACGCACATATGGACTCTGGAATATAACATTCTTTGTCAAGAAAAGTATTAATCAAATCTCCCTTATTCATAAGACTCAAATTTTTATGTTTTTTTATGGGCAAGAAACATGAGGCTTATTTTTTGCCATAGGATAAATTTCTAACTATATCCTCAACATCCTTTGTTGTATTGAAGGAGAAAATGTGAGGAATTATAGCATTTCTGGGCATCTTTTTGATCCGAAAAAAGTGAGTAACACAAAACATGAAGCATGGTCAAGTGATTAACACAAAAATAAATATACCAAATATTACATATGTTATCCATTTCTAGACCTGAAAAGAAAATTTTATATCTAAAAGTGACCACAACACAAGAGCATCAAAGAGCAATTACTTCAATCACCTTTTTGGTTTCCAAGATATGGCTCCCAGAAGGTAGTTGTCAAAAAATGTTGAGAATTGCACACCTGGGCTAGAAGAATAGACTATTTCCAAAAATTCTTTTAATAAAATAAAACTTAATCTTGTGCTCTTCGAAAGGAACCCTAGCATATCCAAGTTGAAGTTCTGTAGCTCAACATATGGCCTCACCAAAAATGACATGCCAAACTAGTGGACTGGTGGAGGTGCTAGACAAAAGTGTGGAAATGTGAGTTTTGAAGTGCCTAAAAGCATTCTTCTAAAAAGAAAATCCTAAAATTCTATCAATAACTTGAAAAACTAAGATACAAAGATGCTTTTGAATAATCTCACATTTTCTTATCCTTTCTTCTTGAATGCTAATTTTTTTTCAAAAAAGACACAAACCAAGTTTGTTTTCTAGTTGCATGCAAAAAACGTAAATGGGATACTTTAACAGGCTTCTAACCCATTCCTAATGTGGGTTTTTCTTCAATTTTATAAATTTTTAAGATGATATATACTCCATAATTCATGTATGTTTGCCCTATTCCATAGAAAGCCTCTTTAATGATCTCTTTTATTGCTCCCAAAAGTGGATATTTGCTAAAATTAGCACCTTAATATTCTTCTCCACAAAATGTGGAAAGGAGATCTTTGGGGTTGTAAAGTACCTCCCTAACTAATGATTTTCATGAATCTAATAATTACATATGAAATTCCATATAAGATACTCTCATTATCTATTCCTTTTCCCATCCATTCATACCTAGAGTAGCTCTATTTCCCTCTTGCAAAATGGGAATTTATTAAATTTCGATGCTGGAATTTTTCTCTAACAATGATGAAAGGGGGTCTTCTAGAGCCTCAAACTCCTATATAGTGGGCCAATTATCGGGTTTCTTGCCTCAAAATGGAATTCCATGCTTAATGCTATATGCATGCATGATTTCTCCGACCAATCTATGGAAAATCCATCCTCCTTTTCCCTTCCCAAAATGTCTATGAATCAAAATAGCCCCTAAAACTTATGTAAAAGTCATGCAAGAGGGCTATTGTGAAGAAACCTAAATCCTATTATTTGTGGCAATTTGAGGGAATCCTTGACTTTAGATGAGAGCATATATCCCCATCTTCCAATGCACATAATTTTAGGTAAAAGATCTTTGCCTAATTGTCATCCTATCTTTTGCCAAAAATAGACAGTAAATATGATTAAATCCTTAAAATAGCATAAATGTCTTATACATCTTCTCTGATGTAGTATCTTCCTACGGATCTTAATCTTTACAACTCTATATTCCATGGAAATTCCCTCGAAAAATCTCACAAAAACATAAGAGCAAAATCCTCATTTGTCAACCTCATGAAAAATCCTCATGCCTCAACATCCTTCTCCTCCTTCCATTTGCCTTAGCAAACCCTCTTGTATATAGCAAGTGAATCCATTCACACTATTGACTTTAAAGTATGCTTTACATGTATGCATATATTACTAAGCAATGATCAAAGGTTGCTCAAGCTCGTGGGCATGTCCTGAAGTGTGTGTCATTCATATAGTGTAACAAAATTTGAATTCTTCACGTCAGAACATGATGGCCTCTTGTTTAATCCATTGAGCTCTTGTCCTAGCAGCTTGAGTTTGACCTTGCCTAGTGCATGTTGCTTGCTCTAAAACCAATATAATATAAACCATTCTCTTTCTCCAGATCGCTGACAAGATGAGTTTGTCGAGCATGGCCTACCATGACACACACATATATCTACTGTTTGGTTTGGCTGCCCAACCACATCTATGTTGGAGGAGATGGTCGATAGTCTTCAAAGATGAAGTGGTGTTGCTTGATCCTGCTTCATGCCTACCAAGAATGATTGTTGGAGAGTATCGTGAGCTTCTGTAGCTAGATAATGATCATATATAATAACATATGTTGCTTGAAACATGATCCACTAATCAGTGGATCAAAACAAATAGGTAGGAATTTTTCCAAGGCTAAGAAACTTGCTATTCTTATCTATACACTTGTTCAATGTTTTGGACAATTCTCTAAGCACAACAACAATAAGCTTAATTCCTTTTGGGGATATCTAATTAGCTTAGATATCTACCAATTATGAGTGATTTCATAAAAAATCATGACTACACACTAAGTAAGATGTTTATCAAATCTCAAAACCTTTTGACAATTACGAGATGCAATAGTCAACTGACTAGAGAGTAGAGATGTGTTAATGTCTCATGATCTAGAAAAGAAATCATAATGAGACATTGTATTCATATACTAGATAGTAGGATGAATCTATCATGCTTTAAATCATGACAAATGATCAATCACACACTGAGAACAAGCTCTTAGAAAGTCACTATTTTGATGTAATCATAATAGAGAAGTGAAATGAGAATGTAATAATGATATGTATATTAAATCGTATACAAATACAATGTTATTGGAAAGCATCTATTGCACAATGTTTGGAGGTGAATGATCTATGAGATGAGCTCTCAATTCATAATAGATGCCAATCAAATTGATCTCATGGAGTCGAGATATCACGCGGGTCATGTCATCCTCTTTTTATAGTTGGAATTGGATCCGATATTTGAATTCAAATTCAAAGAGTTTTACCTAAAAGTGAATCCTAAAATATAGGATATATTCTCTCATCAATCAACAACCAAGAACTTCAAGGTTTGATGCTTCCTAACTTCCTCGTGGTTTTAGGACCCTTTTACAAAAGTAAATGTGAATGTTTTTTACAAGGGGTTGATCACATAAGGTTCTATAAGAAATGTGCCGATTAACCAAGTATGTGGACTTGTTTGATTGCACCAACAGCTCCTCGTCAAGCCTAACATGCTTGGTCTTCATTACTTCTTGACTTCTTGCAAACCAATCATGAATTAGAATCTGTTCATCTTGGTTCCATCCAAAGACTTTGTGAGGATATCTGCACATTGTAAATGAGATGTTACATAGGATAGTTGAATATCCTTGCTAAGCAATTTCTCCCTTACATTATGATAGTGCACTTCAATATGCTTAGTCGTGGTATGATATACAAGATTAGCAACCAAATGAAGTGAACTAGTGTTGTCTCCAAAGATTATTGAGGTGTAAGAGTGTAACCCCAAATGTGCATAGAGTTGCTTGAGCCACATAGCTTCTCGAGTTGCATTTGCCAAACTTCTGTATTTTGCTTCTGTAGATTCTCCTTCATGAGAACTAAGATTATGGTTGAATTCCATGGGTGTAATTGCATATTTGGTATTCTCCAACTTGAATTTTACTAACATATCATGTATATATTTTCTCTAGTTCATGAACATACTAGAATCCATATACACAAGCTCTAATCCAAGAAAATATGTTAACAACCCAAGATCACTACTTTTAAACTCTTCTATTAGTTGAGCCTTAACCTACTTGATACCATTAGCATCATTTCTTGTAATTATAATGTCCTCCACAAAGACACATATGTAGATAACTTCTAAGTTTGTCTTCTTTATAAATAAAGAAGAGTCTGCCTTGCTAGCCACAAAGCTGTGATCGTGCAAATAGGTAACAAACATTTGATTCCAAGCTCCAAGAGCTTGCTTTATGCAATAGAGTGCCTTTTTTAGCTTGCATACATAACCTGATTTATTTTTATTTTCAAATCCTAGTGGTTATGGGATATACACTTCCTTTGATATCCATCCATTTAAGAATGCATTCTTGACTTCCAACTAATATAAATTCCAACTCTTAGAAGTAGCAATACTTACAAAACCCTAATTGTTGGCATCTTTGCCACATGTGAAATAGTTTCTTCATAGTCCACTATGTGAGTTTGAGCAAACTGCTTTGCCACTAGTTTTGCATTTACACAAATGGCATGAATAAAAGAGAAGAAGAACATACAGAGACTCGAGTAATGTCAATTACTAATTGCGGGAGAGATTTTGGGGGTCTCCTCACTAATTGTGCATTAACTCATGAATTATGTGAAGAGTATTTATGAGTAAATAAGCGAAGGAAGAAGAAAAATATCATGAATCTTGGACATTCAAACTCATGCCTATTTGAAGGAACAAATTCACATGTCTAACATATTCTCATAAATTGGATCCAGAATAGCTCAAGAAAGTTCAAATTTATGAGTTTAAGCAATAAATACATAAAACAAGATTGTGTATAAGTCAACTAGAATCATATACTTATATTGAGAATTTCATCTACTCAAATGTAAGTCCTAAATGTCTTTGAAGGCAGCCAAGCTAATCAGGATGAGAGGTTGTGAAGAAAGATCATTCACACTCAGAGATCATTCTATGGTTATGAGCAAATTCAAGCCGTAACATTTTGTATACACGTTCCATGATAGGAAATCAACATTTGTGTAGAAGTAATTGAGTTCATTATTATTGTGTGAAGAAACCAAAGCTTTCGTAACTGTATGGATGATAGTTGATGGTTACGAGTTTAAGGTGCAACATTTCATAAAAATCTTAGAGTCAGAACTTGAAGTAACGCATAACAATTTTTAATGATTAATAGCTCATTTAAGTAGCCACCCGAGAGGTTTCATAAGAAGCTCTCTACCAATTAACTCTAGCGAATCACTCATACCTTTGGATTTCACCTTTAAGAAAACTATTTAAGCTTACGCTTTTATGTCCCATAATCATAACCACCCTCATCATAGTTCCACGCAACATGATTAGAACATTAAAATTTTTGGACTTTCATACTTTCCTTTGCAAAAGTGGAGTATGTTGGAATGAGCTATCAAAACTTTTTGGTTTACAAGAAACTTTAGGGATCCCAAATTTCTATATCCATAGCATTCCATAACATTTATTACTAAAGGCTTGAGCGACCTCCGTAAGGGTAGATACAATACTCTTAGGAAACATCAATCCTAAGGGTGAAAAATCTTTGATTGGTAGTAAAGAAATCCAAATCGCATATGTAATCAAACAAAAGTTTGGGGACACTTTCCAAAGGGTTTCTTAACAAACTCAAAGGGTTTTCCAAATGACTTTAGGTCCTTAAAACTCATGTCATTCTAGTTGGACCCATGCTTATACAAGATTCTTCCTCCCTTTGACATTTTTATCCTAAAAAATGTGTCTAGGTATAGTATGTGGAGTAATCGCACATGCTCCATGATCATTTTCATCGATCATGGTCTTTATTTCTCTGATTTTCCACTTTATGAGAAGCCAATTCTATATTTGACTATATCTAAACAGAGGGGAATCCGTGCATGCGCTAAGCTCCATTCAAGTCATTGTGAACTTAATTATTGCAAAATATCTACTTGTAATTTCAACTTTTGACTCACAGGTTCACTTCTATTAAAGAACTATGGCCTTTGGTCAACATGTTAAAAATGTTCCTTTACCCCATGTCTACCTCCGAACATTCTATTTACGTAATTGTACCAATTATTGACAAGTTTTTGTATTGTTTTATTCCATTTTGAAGAGTTTTTGTCCTTGAAACTAAAACTTCTATGTCTTCTTTCAGAACTATAGATTCATTGCTAGCACTTCTCCCATCATCACACTGCACTTCACAACACTACCCATGCATGTCCAGTGCACTTCATGTGCCGTAGTCGACTATCAGCATAAAAGAATCCCATGCCTATAGCCACAACTTATCCTTAGGACGTAAAAATAAATTGTTGTAGGGATTCTCAGTGCACACTATTGAAACTAAGATCTCAGTATGCTCTACCCTTTTCGATCACGGAACACTATATCCTTTTCAAGCACCGTATGCTTGGAGAGAGAGAGAGAGAAAGAAAGAAAGAGAGAGGGAGAGAAAGAGAAAGAGGGAGAGAGAGAGAAAGATAGAAAGAGAGAGAGAGAGAGAGAGAATTGTAAAGAAGACATTCAATTGTGTTTTGTGTGGACGAGAAACGCAACCTAACATTCTTCACGTCCACTAGTTATGACTGAACTTCAAACATCACAATTGTTCATTGTTTTCATGGTCGTCCACAAATGCACCATCATGGCATAGGCTATTTATGTGTTGAAAACAAAGGTGTGCACTTTGAAAGAATAAGTCAACTGTACACAAAAGCGTTAGGAAACGAGAATAAGAGAACAGTAAAGTATGGGTATTCTTATCTTTGTAGTGCAATCATAAACATATGTATCATTCAACTCTTGGAATCGGTCAAAGATGACTTTGCGTTAAACTTATATTAAACTTCCAAGAAGCTATGTGTAGATCTACACAAGAAATGGATTGATCTGCACATCATGCGGAACCTATTAAGGCTAAGAAAATGCCTCACTTGGATCAGCACTTGACTGTGCACCTGTAGAAAGAAGCAACAAAGTGTCATACACATTTTTCAAGCTAACTAGAGTCTCCATGGTACATGAAAGTGATGGATGAACTACATCTTTAACAAAAGCCACATCATTGCTTAAAAAATGCATTTAATTTGTGGATGATATAGATAATAGGCTTTTCTTTATAACCTATACACAATAAGAATTCATTTTACTCATCTATCATCGAATTTTCTACATTGTTTTTCAGACACTCATGCACATGTCAAACAACCAAAGACAGAGGAATGAACTGCAAATGGCCTTGAAACATGCTAAGCCTCATATGGAGCGATTGATTGCAATGCTTTGGTGGAAGACCTATCGAGCACATATGCTTCAAACATAGCAGAGTCAAGTGAGAAGCTCTATGGTAAGGCCTGTCTTTTGATGATAAACCTTGGCATTTTCATAAAAGATCTATGCCTTCTTTTCGAAACTCCATTTTATTGAGGTGTATGTAGCACTATATACTAATGTTTTATCCCATGCTCAACTAAAAATGGATTCAAATAAGAACACATGTATTTCTCCCTCCCCCCCTCCCCCCTCCCCCCTCCCCCCCTGCCCCCTACTTGATGAGAACGGAGGATGCCCATTTAACATGTTGAACGATTTTCAGCCATAACCATAAATTTTATAGATCACATAAACACTTCCGAATTTTCTCTCAATGGATACATCCATTGATGCAAAGAGAACTCATCAATAAAAGGCATGAATTCATGGTGTTTTCCAAATAAAGAAATCTTAAAATATTAAGGAGTTTGTCTTTCCTTTCAACATCAATTGAATAGTAGAAGAAAGAAATCTAATATGATTCTCAAAGATTGTTAATAAAACATCACACAAGTACACTATCTTGCAAGAATTCATAAGTAAAAATCAATTCTTCCTTCAAATTTTTGTTCTTTTTTATATTCCACAGAATGATATGCCTCGGACTCACCTCCCAACCTATTTATAGCCCTTGCATAGTCACCATCTATAGTTCTCTCTAAAGTCCCTCTACTCATCTGTTCATCATGAGTAGGTACCTCATATGAACTCTCTAGAATATAACACTATAATCTAGCACTCCCAGATATATTCAAGAGTACTTATGCTGCACACATATCGACTCTGGAATATAACATTCTTTGTCAAGAAAAGTATTAATCGAATCTCCCTTATTCATAAGGCTCAAAATTTTATGTTTTTTTATGGGTAAGAAACATGAGGCTTATTTTTGCCATAGGATAAATTTCTAAACAATAGTTCAAGCTTCAAAAAAGTATAAAAACCATTGGAAAATGAGCTTTGAGAATGAATCTATACGTTTTGGAACATATAATAAGCATTGATGGTTGAGAAATGAGAGATTCAAGGAACGGTTGTAATTTCAAGCCCTTTTCTCTCATCAAAACTGCTTTGGGAGTAGACTCGCTATGCCACAAACTAGAAGCGCATACGATCGTAACCCCTGTTCTCTTTCAAAAATTTCTCAATGAGCCTTCGTAAAAGTGAAAAATGTTATCCAAATAGTAGCTTTCACACTCTTATGTGGGGGGGGGGGGGTAAAGATCGTACCTCATAGTGAACAAGAGGTCATAAAAGTAGCACATGAGTCAAGCCTGAGAACTAAATTTCATAAATCCTTGCCTAGAAAATATCTTCGGTACGCTTCCATTATTCATTATCCAGACATTGTTTTTGAATCCTTGCATAGACATCATATTCAACGTTTGACTTAGATAAAGTTCTATTCTCAAATTTCTTCGGATCTACATACATAAAGTTCATATTCATGATATGTCATCAGCCCTACGTAAATGAAATCTCTGCTCAAATCCCCGAGACTAAAACTCGGATTGTTTTTTGTCATTCTCGATTGCTTATCTATTAGTTAATTCACTATGCGTATTGCCAACGTCTATGGTTTGGGCTCTGTGCATTGCTTTTCCTCTAACTACATACAATTGCTAAGTAAGAAAAAGACAGGTCCTAATTTTTCCTCATTCATAGTATAGTGGTTTCAGTACCAGTGTATGAAGAGAAGGTAATTGCCTTAAAACATAATGCGCACCGTTTGGAAATGTACTTTCTACACTGATTTATAGCTTGTGCAACTTTACCACTACATTAGTTAGTGAGTTGAGATTGAGTACTTCAATTCCATGCATGTCACATCGGATAAATCAAAATTGTTGCGCCTCCTTTTTTTTTTTAATATTAAGGAAGTTCGGCAATAGGCTACTCTGCCGGACTTGAATTAAATAAAGAAAAATACAAGAGAAGGGGACTAGTGCCATGGGACCCCCCAAATCCCACAAAGCACGGGAAGCTTTTACAGAGCTTAGATGGCATTACAAAGAAGGTTAATCACCCTCTCATCACCGTCATGTGGGGCCCACTTGGGTTTAAACTTGTTATTGATCAAAAGTAGTACTTGATGATGCCTGAAGGGGGGGGGGGATTTCTTACAGTTGACAATCCTTTTGCCAAGGAGGAACAACGATTTCTCAATTGACCACTATTTGGGGGAGTCACTGAAGTTGAAAGCACATCTTTCCCGTCAGATTTTCCATAGGACCTCCCCTCTGATGGCGTTCGAGAGAGTGGCGGAGCAACCGATCACTTCTCCCAGTAGGGCTTGCTACCAACTGAGATGTTTCTGAAGTCTAATTTTCTTTCCAACCGTCTGCCAGAGTCTGTTGGAGTTGGGGCAGGTAAAGAAGATGTGTGAAACATCTTCGATAGACCAGTAGCAGCGTTTGTACCAGGGAGGAATCCCCCAAAATTTGCTAGCCCTAAGGTTGGTCCATAATCCATGATGAAGAATTTTCCATAAGAGGACAGACTTCTTGATTTCTATGAGGGGGTGCCTGATGGCCATGAACTTCATGTTCCACCGAAGGTGCGTCCATGACAGGCACCACTTCTTGTTGAGGATAACCTGATAGTCAATCGTTTCTTTGGTGTTCGGGATTTTTGATAGGCTATTCCCATTGTGCCATTTGAGACCAAGCGAGCTCGATGTGTCGTGTCCCATGAGAAGGTGAACTTTGTGTCAATCCCAAGCGAGACATCTGCTTTGCAAAGTGTTCCATTCTTCGTACGAAATGTTGATGCAAGGGTCAATATCCTCTAAGTTGATCCAGTGGTTGGTGTCTTGTTTCCAGAGATGTTTCCATTTTTTGAAGCCTTTGTTCCATAATTTCTTGGCATTTTGAATGTTCCAAGATTCCACACTCCGGATGCCATGGATTGGAAACCAGCTAGAGTCGTTTTGTCTGATACCGGCAGCCCACTTCTAGTCTTCACTTATTCTTGTGTAGCTTTTGACTTTATTCCAACTCTTCCATAGGGAGCACACGAGATTAGAGCCTTTCGGGAGGACGGGGATCGGGGAAAAGAGCAAGGTCAAGATGTCAAGATTGTTCCAATTTGGGAAACCCATGAGAGCTAAGTCATTCTTGTTTCTCAAGAGCAACTTGGCCCACAAGGCCTCCCCGTTGCACCAAGCCTTAATCATCCATTTGGCCGTCAGTTTGTTAGCCATGCACCCAATGTTGAGGATACCACGTCCCCCACTATCTCTATGGCTGGTGCAGATGGACCATTTGAATTTAGGCACCCCCCTCCTATTGTGGTCACCCGTCCAAAGGAAGTTTATACAAATACTATCCAGTTTGGATAGATCTTGCTCTTTTGGTCTCCAACAAGAAAGGAAATAAACGGTAGATGATAAGAGGAACGTGTTGATAACCATAGCACGACCAACAAGATTGAATTGCATACCTTTCCAATAGTTAAGCTTGTTTTCGAGTTTAGCTAGCACCCACTTGCACCGTTGTTCCATAGAGACGCCAAACCCCAAGGGAATCCGAAGAAGCCGAAAAATTTGGCCCTACGGAATGATTTGACAGCCATGATCAATGAGAAGGTTGGGCTGTGACCCAACAATAGCTCTAAAGGCGGTCTTGTGCATCAAGAGGCTTCACAAAAAGTAGCCAGACACCTCCAGAATGTCTCAAGGCTAGTACTATCATTGTGAATAAACGCGTTCATATCATCGGCAAAAAGTCTCATGGTGATCTAACTCTGGTCATGAGGCAAACCGAGGCCTTTGATATTACCAGCTTCCACCTGATGCTCCACCAGCCGGCTAAGCCCTTCTGTGGCAATGGCAAAGAGAAGGGGAGCCAATGGGCACCCTTGTCTGATAGATCCTCTAAGTTTGATCACCTTCGAAAGTTTGCCATTAATGTTAATTTGGGTTGATGTGTTTCCGAGAAGGGTCGCGATCATCTTGGTGAATTTCTGACTACATCCAAGATATTGGAGTGAATGCAGAATATAGTCCCATTCATGCCTGTGGTAGGCTTTATCAAAGTCGATCTTGAGGAAGACCACGTCTTGTTTATACTCATTTGAAAATTCAAGACCTTCCCAAATATCTATAATGGTTTCCAAAATTGACCTGCCTTTGATGAAACCTTTTTGGTCCTCGCTTAACCACGCTCTCAAGTGGCAAGAGATTCTAATCGAAATGACTTTGGCAATGATCTTGTATCCTCTTTCGAGCATTGTAATAGGACGCCAGTTCTCTATTCTGTTCTTTTCCCCTTTTTTGTGTATTAACTTGATAATGCCATTGTTGAGACAAGAAGGAAGCGTGGAAAACTTGAGCGCCTCTTGCCAAACCAGACGAAGAGAGGTGGCAACCACCAACTTGAAGGATTTAAAGAACTCATTAGTGAGCCCATCGGGTCCCCGGCTTTTACCAGAAGGGAGGGCATCAATGAACTCAATGATTTCTGCTTCAAAGATAGGGGCATGCAGTAGGGAGCGAAGGTTGAGTGGTATCATGTGGGGGGAAACCCTAGATATGGCTGCCATATAGTCCCTTCTATGGTGGGAGAGGGGGTTCGAGGTCCCTAGGAGTCTTGTGAAGTGCCCTTCAATGATCCCAAAATTATCTTCTTCCATATTGCATACGTTGCCATTTAAGAAGGGGATTGATTCTCTGTTATGTTTCCTTTTAAGGATACGGCACATCTCTTTGGTGGGTTTGTCGGCTTTGCTAGCCCACCACTCCTTGAAGAAAATTTGCAACTTTTTCCTTTGTATTTCTTCCTCGTATCTCAGCAGTGCTCTAATTTTTCGCAGACCTTTTTGGGCTTGAGATTTTCCTTTGTTCACTTTCTCCTCGAGCCTCCAGAGTCTATGATATAGAGCTTCTCTACGAGCCCGCCACATAGTCTCAAGCATCTTCCTAGATTTGATCATGATCTGTCGTGACTTGTCGACTGCACTTCTCCAGCACTTGGCTGGGGACAAGCTAGAGGCGAACGCCTCCTTCCACACATCAGCAATTTCTTGATGGACGGAGGGGAGAGTGAAGGAGGGCGCATTGGCGTGGAACCAAGGAGCCTTACCGATCTTGGTGGAAGGTTGGAAAGTGATAACAATCTGGTAGTGATTAGAGATGGTGACGTCAGTGCCTTGCGATAGGGAAGGGTGGCCCCACTGATGAATAAAACTCTGAGAAATGTAGCATCCATCAATTCTAGCTTTCCTCAGGTCCTCGTCGGCTTGGAGATTCGACCAAGAAAAGCCAATCGAATATTTGAATTCGACCAAATCCAAGTGAAGGTTGGTTTTGTCCCATGTTTCTTTCTCCCGACTATCGATGACCCTGCCCTTGCCCATCCATCTGTCCATAGGGTCCTCCACCATGTTGAAGTCACCAAAAATAAGCACGTTGGGGGGAGCGAGTCCAAGGAGGCCCAAGTGTTCAGTCTCTCTAACTCCGCATTAGGGGCATACAGAGAAACTAAAGTAAAACAAAAAGGAGCACCAAAAGAAACAACAATCCATCGATGGCATTCATCTTCAATAGAGTTCTCAAGCTTTTCAAACCAAAATAGATTAATACCGATTACCATTCCACCGGACCCCCGCTGGTGCGCCGTTGAAATCCAAACATGGGTCGAGGAGACATGTCTAAGCCGTTTCTGGAGGTCTTCTCCGTCAATTTTAATCTCTTGAATACATATAAATTCAGGGTTTAGGTTAGTGTCGCGAATCCATTGACCAATGATGGTCGCTCTTGAGGGGTCGGTTAGCCCTCTAGCATTTAGCGAGATGATGATCATTGATGTAGTGAGCACTCTTTGCGGGAGGGAGCTTTGTCCTTTCTTTTCTTGGATTCATCTTTCTTTTTCGCTGGGATCGGATCCCGAATTAGCAATAGGTTCTTGTGGGGACTTTTCCAAGGTAACTCCATAGGTTGTTTTCCTTTGCGGGATGCCTCGTGCTGGGAAGAACTTGGCACAATGTTCGACAATGTTTCCAGAATGGTCGATCCGATGGTGGAACTTTCACTATCCATGTTATCTTCGTTACTAGTAGTAAAGCCGTCTTCTTTGCTTGTAGTGTAACCCTCCTGGGAGGTTTCTTTATTGTCAGGGATCTCTACGGCTTTGTCGTTGGTGTCCACCTGAAGTTGGTTCCCACCTGGGTAGTCAAACTCATTGATCTCCTTTTCCAAATTGCAATACAAGTTGATGGAGGGGGTAACTGACATGTTGTTTCGCTCAGATGTTGCCCTAGGGCTTCTTTTCCTTCTTCTTCTCACTTCGATAAGCCCATCTGCATCAGCTACTAGATTAAGAGGGCCCTTGACTTCCTCATCCTTTGTCGAGTGAGTCAATGGCCCTTTGTTGTCTTGAGCGTTTCTAGGGGCTTCTTGATTTCGCTTTCTTTTTTCTCTCAAAGGGCAATCTTTATTCCTGTGACCTTGTTGGCCACAACGAAAGCATGTGTTGGGAAGGTTTTTTTAAATGATGTCTTGCTCCCATACATCCCCTTTGCCCAAGTCCACTTGGATCTTCGATGGAACCGACATGCTAAGGTGAGCCTCGACACAGATTTGAGGGTGCCACCGAGCGTTGAACGAGTGTCCTGCACCTTCATAAATGAGACCACCAATGTCCTCGCGTGAGGCCAACGGCTTGCCGATAGGAGTAACAATGTCCCACACGAAGTTGTACAAGAAGTATGGCAGGTTAGAGAGATCAACCTAGAGAGGGTACCGAAGGGATTTTGATTTGTCGGGAGTAAAATCAGGGGACCATCTGAGTAGGCACAGGGTCGTCTGGCCGAGCTACTAGGTTCCAACACTTAGGGCTCCAAACGCCATATCTTCATTTTCAAAGACTAGCAACATGTGGCTTGCCGGTAAGAACTGACACTTATGAACAATTAGCCCACAGGGGAACCACTCGTTGCGAAGCCACTATCGCAGGGTTTCGAGCGAAGGGCCTAGGGCCAAACAATTGGCCGACTAGGCAAACTTTCTTGAGCTCCTCCTAAGTTGATAGAATTGCGGATCTACTTAGGGAGACCAAGGGGGGTTCAACACTCTCGGAGGCCCCAAGGGCGGCACAAGATCCCCTCTCCAATAGAGAGGCCAGGTTACCGGCCTCCCCCAGAGGAGGGGCCAGGTTACTTCTCACAAAGTATGGGGTCGCCAAATCCATGACAAAGTCTTAGGAAGGTTGGAAGCCTTAAAAGAGTGGTTGTTCTTCTTTATTATGCTAAATCCAATTAATCGATTTCTTAATGCTACAGTCTTGCTAGCATTTCTTACTTGGTTCAAAGCTTTCCATGAACACACACCAACTATAACTTTCATTACAACTTAAAGTTTGAGAGAGACAAACGTTTCTTCTACCTCCTTTGCAAATGATGGAGATCGGAATCAAATGATTTACGTGACTTAACTCCAAGTTGAAAGCTTCTCTATCGCAACCCACCAAATGTCTATCGCGCAAATGAAAACATCCCTTAAGCTTGGCTCTATCGCGATTGACACAACCCTCTATCACGTTTGACACAACCCTCTGTCGCGATTCACACACGTGGCACCCCCCCCCGGCCCTGCCGCAATTGACACAACTCGGATGACACTGTGCTCTGTCGCGATTGACACAAAGCTACGATTGATGCCCAACTCTGTCGCGATTGGCACACAGCTACGATTGATGCCCAGCTCCATCGTGATTGACACACAGTTGCGATTGATGCCCAACTCTGTCGCCAATGACACACTGTGCTCTGTCGCGATTGCGTTGCACTGTAGAATTACTGACTGAAGCTTGTCTTCAACAAAAGAGCTCAGGTGCAAGAGGTTAGCGTCGCGAAGGACTCCTGCTGAAGCTTGCTTTCAATGAATGAACTTCGGTGCATGAGCTCTGCATCCTCCTCTACTCCAGAGACTTCGTCTGCTTCATAACGGACAGACTCCGTAATGGACTCACCTTCCTCTGCTTTACGACAGATAGCCCTCTGCTTCATCCGGTGTCCGAATCCACATCTTGAAGAAAAAAACAGAAGGATCAGGTATTTTATTCCCTCTACATTACAATGTATGGATTTAAAATTAGCAAAGAAATGATTTCCTTAATGCTTGAATAAAATTGATTTTAGTAAATGCATGAATCAAATTGATTTCCTGCACATTGATTGAACATTGAACTAAATTGAATGAAAGTGTTGTGATTGAACATTGAATTGAATGAAAGTGTTGTGGTTGAATTGAATTGAATGAAAGTGTTGTGATTGAATTTTCTTAATTATGAATGATATGATGTTTTCAAAAGTTGATACCATGCTTGGTGATTTTATTACTCGTCAAACGCGAACAATTCTAACCTTTATCTTACCTCAGCAAGCTCATGGAAGCTTGAAATTTATCAATGAGGTCTTTTTTTTTCTTAGAACCACATATATCTATTTTCCCTTGCAAAATAAAGCATGAAGTTCTTGGACGGTTTGTTAGTAATTAAGCATTCACATAAAATTCAAGCAGGCTTCAACTTTCCAAAACTCTACTCCTTTCACTTGGAGCCCTTTTCCATAAACGTGGGTCACTTGCTATACAAATCCTCAAATGACTATTATGGGACTATTATGTTACTATGATGTTACTTGATTGGGGAGAGGAGGTTGTGTTTCCAAAACTTGATAGAGCAGAGGAGGTTCTCGTTTTATAGTTAACTTTTGGTTTCCCTTCACTATCAGCAGTGCCCGCCCCGTGGCCGACTATAACTGCGGTGTGCACACTGTAGCCAACGGAACCATAAATGGGGGGGGGGGGGGGGGGGGGGGGGGCGAACACAAAGGTCATCCCATGTCTACAGCCAAAGCTGATGTTGAGAACTACAAAATAGATTGCTCTCGAGCATCTAGATGAGTCAGCTTCACTCCCTTCCACCTTTGTATAAGCCAGCCTTGGCTGGGTGAATGAGAGGACGCCAATGCTTGAAGTGCTCAATTGATTTTCTTTCAATAGATATATGCTTTCATATTTGAGTAATATGAGTGCAAATAGGGGCTCATAATAATTATTTCTTTGTTAAAGCAAGTACCTAAGCAGTTGCGAACGAAAACTCCTTCAAATTGGGACATAAGTTAAGACATTTTTCCTCCCATATGAAAGGATGAACTTATGTTTTGGAAATGTAAAAATTTCGAAGAATCGGATCTCAATTAATCCATGATCTTTCCCTTGAATTAATAGAAGTTTGTGAAAATGGTGTAACAAGTTAATGTAAGACGCCGTTATGACAATTTTCTAGTTAAATTCAACAATCATCATGTGATGATAACTTAGAACACTCCCAAAGTATATGTCCTCGGCGAAGGACATATCCATCAAATAGGAAAACAAGCATATAGATCTTTGAGATAAGTTTGAGGAACATAGAGTTTGACATAAGTCACTTTAAAGCATCTTAGTAGTTTGGATTGTTTGCACAAACTTTTCCTTCTTTCTTCTTGGAAAGTTTTGCTTCTTCTTTGGGTTCCTCTTTGCTCAATCAAAAGATCCTTTTACCTTTAAAGTAGCTAAGATAGCTACCATACTTTGGATGCTGATGACTCTTAACATGAATTCTGTCCTCTATGAACATTGTATGAAACACTCGAGATGTGAGAGAAGACGTTAAAGACTAGGTAATGGGAACTCAAACTAATCTTTCATAATGTCTAGATAGTTACCTATTCTCTTAGAAATATAATCCACTTGATGTAGCTGTTAAGCTTCTGCACTTCTAGATTCTCCTCTCATTTTCAAGAAAATTCACAACATTTTCGATTCGAATTTGACTCTTAGTTTGATATTTGGGATATAATATGTGCATCCTCTTTGCATTTTCGTTATTTGATGAAGTAAACTAGGAATTTAATCCCAAAAATGTGTACTGATTCCGCGCAATTTATATTTCTTCCCCCTTATGCCAACCTCATCTACGCTCTCAATCGAGGTGAACGATTACTGTTGAGTTTTGGGGGTGTTGAGTTGAGATAGGCTCAAGGTTAGTCCTTTTCTTACCCAAATGTTATCGACTAACTCACATGAGTCCATAGTTATTGAGATTGATAACCTCCACAATGTGAATGTGAATTCAAAACGTAGAAACAATGGAAGATGAAAAGATCACTAGTGGATACAAAAGATAAAGTCATTCGTAAGTTACACAGTTAATATAGATCAAGGTTTTATACATATAACAAGAAGCTCTTAATAACTATAACCTCCATCAAAGCTTAGAGAGTATAGAAAAAAGTAATTGAACAAGAGGGATGGCAGTAGTACAAATGGAAAGAATGCATATAGTAGGAATGGAAAAAACTTATCATGAACAATAACTAAAGTTATGTAGTGTGCAAGCATGGTTACGGGAGCTAAGTCAATGGAAGGTAGAACATAACTTTAAAGGTATTTCTTTATGGTGACTTAAAATCGTTTCTTAGAATTTATTAGTAGAGAGATGTCATGGACAAAGGAAACCATCCTGAACCTTAGATTCCATGTGAACCATGTATCTCATGATTGGTTCAGAATTAGGAGAAAAAAGTGCTTCCATTGCATCCAAAATGTGCCAAAACCCTAAGATCGACTGTCTACTTGCTTGATTCGGATATCTAGAGCTCATGTTTCAAATTGATGACATCATCGATGACATCATCAATTCACAACCACCTTTCATGAACCGCCCTTGAAAACCTATATAAGGAGGGGTTGGCCACATTCATAATCATTCTTGCCAATACCAGTCTTGGGAGCTCAAGGAGTCGTGACCACCAAGTAAGTACTCTCCAAGTTCCAGTTCCTGTTCTTGTCTTGTTCCTTGTTCAAGTCTTGTCTAGTCTTGTATCCTGGACATCCAGTCTTGTCCTCTTGTAATCTCATAGTACGAGATCTTGTCGAGTTCTTTCTTGTATCTAGTCCATCTCCCAGAGGGGAGTTCTTGTAATCCAGAGATCTTGTTCCATACTTATGATCCCGGGTTGTGGGATCTCCTGTATCATCTCTAGCTGAGTTATCTACACCTACAGTCCCGGGTTGTGGGACTTCTTGTATGAGCTACATATTCCTATGTTATTTTCCCTATGTGGGTTTTCTTGTAATCAGAAGTATATTTCAGAAATCTTCTCTGTTGGAGTCAGAGAGCACAATCTAGTGCTCCCCTGACATTTTGGCAAGACTAGCTTCCATCCAAGACCAGTCATCATGGAGAATACTTATGAACAGATTGTAGCATCACTTCAAAGTCTTCAACAACAAGTCGAAGACCTAACTCATCGACATACACAAATCGAGATGGGACATCTAGGGCATTTAGGTGCACTCCTCCAAGAATTTCAAGAATGAATCGGGAGTCTTCAGACAAATCAAGGGAGTATACAAGTAAATCAATGACCTAATACATCCTTCATGAGGTAACCTAAGATCCGGGGATTCTTGCAACAAGTCAAATTGTACATCCGTATGCAGCCTGATATATATCCTGATGATGCATCCAAGCTTGGTTTTATTGGAACCTTGCTCTACGGTCAAGCATTATCATGCTTCGCCCCAATCTTAGAGAAGGATATGGCCATACTTCATGACTATGAGGGGTTTCTTAGAGAGATCATTGCCACATTTGGAGATGGAAACACAAGTCGAGTGGAAGAAACAAAACTTCGGAAGCTATGTCAAGGTAACCGGCCTGCCTCTACCTACGCATCAGAATTTAGGCAGTTGATATGTGACCTCACTTGGAACAAAGATTATTTCATAACACAATTGAGATGGGGCTTAAGGGATGATGTGAAGGACCTTCTACTCACGACGCGAGAGGTGAAGATAATGAATGAATACATCAACCAAGCCATTGAATGTGATAACCTCCTTTTTGAAAGAAAACAAGAAAAACAAGTAGAAGGAAGATCTTGCCAATGGAAACCTTTCCAACCTACTCCTAGAGATGAGTCTATGCCCAAACCTATGCAGATAGATGTAAGTAGGTTCCAGCCTCTAACACCACAAGAGAAACAAAGAAGGAGGGATAACAAGTTATGTCTATATTGTGCACACCCTGGCCACATTGCAGTTAGTTGTCCCAAAAAGAGAACAAACTCCAAAGTGTAGCCACCCTTGTAGAGTAGGGAAATGAGGAAGTCCAGTTGTAAAAGAGACCATACAGCTGGACCATGATATAAGAAAGGGTCTCATAATTCCATCCACACCCGTAGAAACATGTCTTGCCCCTATCAAGTTAATCATGTCTAAGAAGACCCTTTCCCTTATAGCACTAGTACATTCAGGAGCGTCCTCATGTTTCATTGATGAAGGACACGTTAAGAAACATGGAATTCCAGTACTTCAGAAGAACAAACTAGTAGTAGCTAAAGTTGTAGATGGACGAGCTCTAGCATCGGGAAAAATAACCATGGAAACCATACCACTAAGAGTACACCTTGATGACCATGATTCACACATATGTTTCAATGTAATATTGAGTCCAGTAAATATGGTTATCATCAGAATGCTGTGGTTAAAGAAACATAATCCAAAAATTAATAGGGAGAATAATAAAATCACCCCTCGAGATATCTTGAAGAACCCAACATATGTTGGAGCCAAAACAGTCATACATGCAATAAGGAATGAACCAACATATATGATCTATGCCATACCAGCTCAAGAATCCAAGAAAGATGATCCAGTACAACTACCTAGTCACTACAAAGGCTTTGAAGATGTTTTTGAAAAGAAGAATGCAGACATCCTTTTGGAGCATAGACCCTGTGATTGTGCCATAGAACTTCAAGAGGGAGCACAACGGCCCTTTGGACCAGTCTACAAACTATCCTCAGAGGAACTTATAGAACTATGCAAGAACATTGATGAGAATCTCGTGAAGGGGTTTATCAAACACTCAAAGTCTCCAGCAGGAGCTCCTATTTTATTTGTAAAGAAGAAGGATGGGAATCTCCGGAGGTGTGTAGACTATCGTGGATTGAATAAAGTCACTATAAAGAAGAGATAGCCTCTACCACTCATATCGGAGCTCTTGGAATGCCTTGGAAAAGAAAAATTCTTCACAAAGATTGACCTTCGAGGAGCTTACAACCTTGTCAGGATCAGAGAAGGAGTGGAATGGAAGATAGAGTTTTGGACAACGTATGGCCATTTTGAATATATAGTTATACCATTTGGTCTCACAAGTGCTCCAACTGTCTTCCAACATATGATGAATGATATCTTTTGAGAATATTTTGATGACTTTGTTGTAATATACCTAGACGATATCTTGATATTTTCCAAAAATCTAGAGGATCATGAATGTCATGTAAAGATAGTCCCAGAGAAACTAAGAGAAAAAGGATTATATGCGAAATTGGAGAAGTGCTCTTTCCATAAGACTTTAGTTGATTTTTCAGGATAAATCGTATCAGATAAAGGAATTTTTATGGATCCTAAGAAGATTGAGACAATCCTTGATTGGCAACCACCTTCATGAGTTTGAGATGTACAATGTTTTTTGGAATTTGCGAATTTTTACAGGATATTCATGAGAGATTACTCCAAGATAGTGACACCTCTTACCAAGCTTACAGGGAACTCCAAATTCTCATGGACTGAAGAAGCAGAAAAGGCCTTTCAGACCTTGAAATCAGCATTTACTATCGCTCCATTTCTAGTTCATCCTGATTCCAGTAAGTCCTTCTTCCTTGAGACAGATCCATCAGACCTTGCTCTAGGGGCCATTCTTTCCCAATATGGAGATGATGGACGCCTATATCTAGTTGCATATCATTCAAGGAAGTTTTCCCCTCCAAAAATTAATTATGAAATTCATGATAAAGAACTTCTTGCCCTATTAGACGCGTTTGATACATGGAGTCACCATCTAGAAGGAACAACTCATAAAGTCACTCTGTATTTAGATCACAAGAACCTAGAATATTTTATGACCACCAAGATTCTCAATAGAAGGCAATCTCGATGGAGTAACTTTTAATCCAGATGCGAATTTGTCATCACATATTGTCAAGGAAGTCAACAATTTCACTCAGATGCCCTGTCTAGAAGATCTTACCTTGCACCAAAGAAGGGTGAAGAGGCCTTTGATCAACAAGAGAGTGTATTACTCAAGTCTGAGCATCTCTAGTTGGGAGCTATCTCTTCAAGCCATTATGAGGATTTAGCCTTGAACTTGTTGATCCGTGAGAATCTACCACAGGATGAATTGTTTTGTAACGTTAAGCAGAAAGCTCAAGCAGGAAAATTTTAAGAAGTAAACGAATCTCAGGAAAAAGATGGGTTACTACTCTATAAGAACCTACTGTATGTCCATCAAGAAAACTCAAGATCCAAGTACTTCAACAACACCATGACAACCTTGCAACATGAGATTTTGGAGTGAATAAAACAATAGAACTCGTATCAAGGGACTTTTGGTGGCCTCAGATGTGGAAGGAAGTCAAAGAATACATTCGAACCTATGATACTTGCAATAGATCTAAGGTACCCCGACATAAACCTCATGGCCTCTTGCAACCTCTACCTACTCGAGAAAGGCCATGGGCTTCATTGTCTATGGATCTCATCACAGATCTACCAAATTCAGATAAGTATGATGCCATTCTTGTTATTATGGATAGATTTACAAAGATGGAACACTTCATTCCAACTACCAAGGCAATGAAAGATGTAGCCAGTGCTAGACTTTTTCTCAGGTATATATTTAGGCTTCATGGATCGCCTGATGACATTGTTAGTGATCAAGGTCCACATCTCATATCCAGCTTTTGGAACAGTCTTTGCAAGCTCCTTGGTGTTCAACTTAAACTATCTACAGCAAATCATCCACAGACTGATGGACAAACAGAACGAGTGAATCAAGTCCTGGAGCAATATCTCTGTTGCACTAGCAACTATCATCGGAATGATTGGTTTGAGCTTTTACCCTTTGTAGAGTTTCCTTATAACAATAGTGTTCATGCATCTACCAAGCACACTCTCTTTTTTGCAATTTATGGACAACATCCAAGGATGGATATACAACTCTCAAATGATGTCAAGAACCTAGCTGCTAGAGACAAGGCCTAGTACCTGATGGATATTCACAAAGAACTCAAGGAAGAGATCCATAAAGCTCAAGAACAATATAATTACTATGAAGATCTACATCGTGTCTAGAATCCATCGTATCAAATTGGGGATAAAGTATGGTTACCCAGAAACAATTTGCAAACCTCAAGACCTTGTGCAAAGTTAGATCATCAAAGATTTGGTCCATTTACCATCCTGGCGAAGATTAATCCAGTCAGCTTCAAGCACCAGCTACCAAGTACTATGAGAATACATCCAGTTTTCCATGTATCCATGTTGGAACCATATGAGATTTCACCATTGAGGGGGGAGAGACATAGTCCTTCACCACCTATCGAGATTGATGATCAGTGAATTTGAAGTTGAGCTTTTCCTAGATTCCAAAATATCCCGCGGAAGATTGGAATACCTTATTCATTGGAAAGGGTATGGCATCAGTGATCGTACTTGGGAACCTGTAGAAAACCTTCAAAGAGCACCAATCAAGGCTCAAAAATTCCATAAGAGAAATCCAACAAAGTCGAGACCAGATAACATGACCGACCATTTTAGCTCCAATGTCCCATAACATCCTTCCTTTATCCATGTCTGTAAATTAGTTGAGGTCCTAAATAACCATACTTTATATTCTCATTAATGTGTGGATTATATTCAACCTAAACTCCATATCGTTCCCCGTAAAGTATCTTCTTGCTGAGAGCTTGGAAAAGAATAACGCATTACCCTTATCGCTTATCTTCACTAGACATTAAGTGGCCTGAATACAACATCTTTTTATCATCTTAAACTTGACATTTACTTCGTAATGGATGCCTGAAACCATTTGATCGAAGTAACCAACTATTGTTCTTGTTTGAGGTCTTTAAAAGAAAACCAATATCGTTGTCAAGTACATGAAGTACTTATATTGAGGACCTCTCTCATTCTTACTCAATAAATTTGTAGCAATAAAAGTTCTAGTTACTTCATTTCTTTAGATTACATTTTTATTGAGTCCTTAATTAGCTACTCTAGGGATTTTGGTGGTAGTTCTATAATAGTTAAATCTACGGAACCACTTACACATTTGGATTCCACCTTTTAAGAAATCCATTTAAGTTTATGTTTTTCCATCCCATACAATTGACCATCATTACCACAACTGCACACTACATAATTAGAAGTTCAAATTTATCGAAATTTCATACTATCCTTTAGAGAGGTGCATTGGCACAATTTATCTAAACAAATTACAACTTAGCTAAAGGTACCTTTCCTAGAAGGTGTTTTGGTTTATATTTGATGGTTATGTACATAAAGAAAAATCTAAGTTATCATTGCATGAAACTTGTTGATCTTAACTATAAATTTCTCATACAGGCATCTTTGTTTACTTGCTCTTACATATTCATGATCTTGTAATCGTTGTTGCGAAAGCTCATGATATAATGGCAATCTGTGATACAAACAATGTCAAATACATCCTAGTCCAAGATCAATCTAAGAGAGACAACGATCTAACTTACTCCAAGATTGTAACTAAACTCACAAAGGGCGAGAGATTGACCTATCCACTCCACCAACTTCACCCATGTATATTTATAACACAAGGGGAGAAATTCGACAAGAGACTACAAAGTATGTGAATCACATATCTTGTATTCCAAAGACTTATAACCTTAGAACGCACATGAAATATAATGGGACTCATATGGATTAGAATTATTCCTCTCAAGCATGTATGTGCTTATCCACAGGCTTGAGAGTCCTCCCTAAGGGCTAAATACCATGACCTTTGGAAATATAAATCCTAAGCATCAAAAACCTTCAGTTGGAGGTAAATAAATTCAAATAGCTCAAGAGTTCAAATAGCTAACTTTCAAGACTAATATCATAAAAAATGATAAACCACACAATGTGAATAAAGTTTAATAAGTAAGAGCATCATCCGGATTTTCAGTCGCTGCAACAGAACTCAGACCAGTGAGAAGTAAAATTTCCAAGGATCCGATTTGAATTAATCAAGGAGATTTGCCTTCAAGTAATAGAAGTTTTTGAAAATGGTGGAACAAGCGAATGTAAAATGCCGTTCTCAAAGTTTTATAGTTAAACTCAACAAACATCATGGGATGATAACTTAGAACCGTTTTTAAGTATATTTTCTTTTGTGAAGGACATATCCATCAAATAGGAAAACAAGCATATTCTAGGTAATATATGTTTAACCAAGTAGTAAAATTGTTAAGAAACCAACTTTACTGCATGCTATGGTTATGGAAAGTTGTGATCCCTAAATTTGGTTGCAAACCACCAAGTTAGATATATCATAGTAACACTTTCCTTCTCACCAAGTTAGATATATCATAGTAACACTTTCCTTCTAGATTGTTGTTGGGCGTCTCGACGAGCCAGCGTGCAGGAAACGCGCATACAATTGAATCTCAGACCTCACCTAACTCTTGGAGCACGGTACGCGCTATCCTCTTCTCACTCCTCGCAGGAAAGAAAAGGAGTGCTCGCGTCGAGAGAGAGAGAGAGAGAGAGAGAGAGAGAGAGAGAGAGAGAGAGAGAGAGAGAGAGAGAGAGAGAATTGATTGAAAGGAGACATTGCATTACAATAGACGGAATTCAGTTGCACATGAAGGAAGGCCGAGAAACTCAACCGACCGTTCGTCACGTCCATCAGTTATGACCGAACATGTCGGAGATACTAAACTTTGTAGGTACAACATTCGACGGTCGCCTCTTGTTTTCTCCTTGCGTGAGTTCCTTCGTCCCTCCTTGCGTGAGTCCCTTATGGGTGTTAAACATGTAATAGTTCTTTTTTAAAATAGACTAAATAATGTTATGAGAAGATACCTCAGAAAGGTTGGAATGGATCGCCTATATGTTGTAGAATACGAAGGTTTACATGGAATTTTAGTAAACTAATGGTATGAGTTGACTTATTGTCCTTCATGTGCGTTGCATGCTTTTTAACACTCAAATAGCATATGCCATGACGGTGCATCTGTGGATGACACTCAATACGATTAAAATAAAATATCTACTAGAAGTTGACCACAATCAAATATAGGTCACCATAGAGGTCTTTCATGGGTGATAAATATATAATAATTCTCTCATCAAATATAATACATAATGTTATGACAACCCTAGCTTACATACCATATGAAGGTCTCAATAGATCCTCTATGTCTTGTAGAATACAAAGGTAGACATCGGCCACAATCAAGTCGGTTTAAATCGTTCATAAATGTTTTTTAAGTCGGTTTTAAATCATTCTTTTGGCCACCTTGAACTTGAAATTCATCTTCAAATTCTCAATCGCTATGGGGATTTGTATACACCGCAAGCATCATTCCAAGACTTAAGGATACCTACCATTTTAGCTCCAATGTCCCATAACATCCTTCCTTAATCCATGTTAGTAAATTAGTTGAGGTCCTAAATAACCATACTTTATATTCTCATTAATGTGTGGATCATACTCAACCATAACTCCATATCGTTCCCCATAAAGTATCTTCTTGCTGAGAGACTACAAAGTATGTGAATCACATATCTTGTATTCCAAAGACTTCTAACCTTAGAACGCACACGAAATCTAATGGGACTCATATGGATTAGAAAGTATTCCTCTCAAGCATATATGTGCATATCCAGAGGCTTGAGAGTTCTCCGTAAGGGCTAAATATCATGAACTTAGGAAATATAAATCCTAAGCATCAAAACCCTTCAGTTGGAGGTAAATAAATTCATATAGCTCAAGAATACAAATAGCTAACTTTCAAGAGTAATCTCATTAGAAATGACAAACCACACAATGTGAATAAAGTTTAATGAGTAAGAGCATCATCCCGATTTTCATGGGCTGCAACAGAACTCAGACCAGTGAGGAGTAAAATTTCTAAGGACCCGATTTGAATTAATCAAGGAGATTTGCCTTCAACTAATAGAAGTTTGTGAAAATGGTAGAACAAGTGAATGTAAAATGCCGTTCTGAAAATTTTATAGTTAAACTCAACAAACATCATGGGATGATAACTTAGAACAGTTTTTAAGTATATTTTCTTTGTGAAGGACATTTCCATCAAATAGGAAAACAAGCATATTCTAGGTAATATATGTTTAACCAAACAGTAAAATTGTTAAGAAACCAACTTTACTCAATGCTATGGTTATAGAAAGTTGGGATCCCTAAATTTGGCTGTAAACCAGCAAGTTAGATATATCATAGTAACACTTTCCTTCTCACAAGGAAACTATTAAATTTAAATAAGTTTCAATTATGTAGTGTGCAACCATGTTTACGATGGTTAAGTGTACCAAAGGAAGAACATAACCTTAAAAGGATTTCCTTAAGTTGAAGTTTAAATGCCTTCTGAGGGTTCATAAGTAGAAAGATTCTTGCAAAATCCCTAGGGTAACTACTTAAAGCTTTGATAAGAAAGGAATCTAAAGAAATGAAGTAGCTACGAATCTTCTTGCTAAAAGCTATTTGAGTAACAAAAAAAAGTTTTAGAATATAAAGATCTCATGTAACTTAGAGCTATACAGGGTTTCTTTTGAAGACCTTAGAACTAAGGGATTGATGGTTACTTCCATCAAATGGCTCCAAACTTCCAAAATAAAACACATTTCATAACCATCACCCAAATCACATTAGCACCCATCAATGCTCTCTCATGAAATGCATGTCTATGATCCCAGCTAATTGGTTTTCTTAGTAGTGTAGTCGAAATGCTTCACTACTGACTCAAGTGATGTGAATCATTCAAACAAGTCACTCTTTGAGTATTACTCATGATACCCCCATAGTCTCCTTATTCATATTGTGAGACTCTTTTGAAGGTATGTAAACCTTGACGATCATAAATGTATCTCCTATAATTCTCTATGAAACTTCGTAATGCCTATAGGATTTCTTGTGCACATTCCTAATGGTGAAGGTATATCTCCTTCCCTTTAGCAATTCTATGGTCTAAGTCTGCACGGATCTGCTTACTAATGAACTTGCTTTATCTAAGACACTTTGATAGTTGTAAGTCCATCAAGTACATGCTTACAAGCATGGTTATACCCTATTGATTTTCGCAGTGAAGACATGTTAGTATCCATAAAATTCTTACCTAAAGGTACGTGTGCATATAATGACATGAGATGGGAATAATTTTGATAGCATTTTCCCAAGGAAACGAACTTCCAAAGAATTTTCACCATAATATAAATCATCAGACCTTCTAGGGCTTCGAAAGCCCATGAGATGCAAGCTATATGCTCAAATACGAACTCCATAACTTTCCAAAACACAAAATGCTAACAACCACATTTTGCTTGCATAGCCTTGTACTTTCTGCAATTATCTATCTTGCAAACCATCAAAATTGTACACCTAGTAAGTTAATCCATATTTTAGACTTAAAAAAAATGACCAACTTTGATGCGTAAACTCCAATCATATATCCATGCATGTACATAAAAAACATGCCAAAACATAAGAAATACATCTTTGAATGATTTGATGTTGGAAATGCATGCATTCAAGTCTTTTTTATGAGCTTTGAGACCTCTGCACTTTTCTCTCTAGGTCCTATAAGAAACTTTGAAATTCAGATGGCATCCGATGACTTCCCAAAACATGAAGCATGGTCAAGTGAGTAACAAAATAATGCAAATATACCAAATATTACGTAGTTATGCCTTTCTAGACCTGAAAAGAAAATTTTATATCTAAAAGTGACCACAACGCTACAGTGTCAAAGAGCAATTACTTCAATCACCTTTTTGGTTTCCAAGATATGGCTCCCAGAAGGTAGTTGTCAAAAAATGTTGAGAATTGCACACGAGATCTAGAAGAATACACTATTTACAAAAATTCTTTTAATAAAATAAAACAAGATCTTGTGATCTTAGAAAGGAACCATAGCATATCCAATTTGAAGTTCTCTAGCTCAACATATGGCATCACCAAACATGACATGCCAAACTAGTGGACTGGTGGAGGTGCTAAACAAAAGTGTGGAAATGTGAGTTTTGAAGTGCCTAAAAGCATTATTTTAAAAAGAAAATAAAAAAATTATATCAATAACTTAAAAAACTAAGATACAAAGATGCTTTTGAATATTCTCACATTTCCTAATCCTTTCTTCTTGAATGCTAATTTGTTTCTCAAAAAAGACACAAACCAAGTTTGTTGTCTAGTTTCATGGAAAAAAGGTAAATGCGTACTTTAACAAGGTTCTAACCCATTCCTAATGTGGTTTTTCCTTCAATTTTATAAATTTTTACAGTGATATATACACCATAATTCATGTATGTATGATCTCTTTTCTTGATCCCAATGCTAAAATTAACACCTTAATTCTTCTCCAAAAAGTGTGGAAAGGATATCTTAGGGTTTGTAAATTACCTCCTTAACTAATGATTTTCATGAATCTAATAATTGCATATGAAATTCCATATAAGATACTCTCATTATCTATTCCTTTTCCCATCCATTCATACCTAGAATAGCTCTATTTCCCTCTTTCAAAATGGGAATTTATTAAATTTAGGTGCTGGAATTTTTCTCCAACAATGATGGAAGGGGGTCTTCTAGAGCCTCAAACTCCTATATAGTGGGCGAATTTTCGGATTTCTTGCATCCAAATGGAATTCCATGCTTAATGCTATATGCATGCATGATTTTTCCCACCAATCTATGGAAAATCCATCCTCCTTTTCCCTTTCCAAAATGTCTATGAATCAAAATAGCCCCTAAAACTTATGTAAAAGTCATGCAAGACGGCTATTGTGGAGAAACCTAAAGCCTACTATTTGTGGCATTTTGAGAGAATCCTTGACTCTAGATGAGAGCATAAATCCCAATCTTCCCATGCACATAATTTTACCCAAAAGATCCTTAAAATAGCATAAATGTCTTATACATCTTCTTTGATGTAGTATCTTCCTACGGATCTTAATCTTTACAACTCTATATGCCATGGAAATTCCCTAAAAAAATCTCACCAAAACGTGAGAGCAAAATCTCATTTGTCAACCTCATGAAAAATCCTCATGCCTCAACATCCTTCTCCTCCTTCCATTTGCCTTAGCAACCCCTCTTGTATATAGCAAGTCAATCGATTCTTACTATTGGCTTCAATGTATGCTTTACATGTATGTATATATTACTAAGCAATGATCAAAGGTTGCTCAAGCTCGTCGGCATATCCTGAAGTGTGTGCCATACTAGTACTCATATAGTATAACAAAATTAGAATTCTCCACATCAGAACATCATGGCCTCTTGATTAAGCCATTGAGCTCTTGTCCTAGCAGCTTGAGTTTGCCCTTGCCTAGTGCATGGTACTTGCTCTGATACCAATATGATATAAACCATTCCTTTTCTCGAGATCAACTCACAAGATGAGTGTGTCGAGTGTGGCCTACCATGACACACACATATATCTACTGTTTGGTTTGGCTGCCCAACCACATCTATGTTGGAGGAGATGGTCGATTGTTGGAGAGTATAGTGAGAGTATTTAGCTAGATAATGATCATAGATAATAACATATGTTGCTTGAAACATGATCCACTAATCAGTGGATCATAACAAATAGGTAGGAATTTATCCAAGGCTAAGAAACTTGTTATTCTTGTCTATACACTTATTCAATGTTTTTGACAGTTCTCTAAGCACAACAGCAATAAGCTTAATTGCTTTTGGGGATATCAAATTAGCTTAGATATCTACCAATTATGAGTGATTTTATCAAAAATCATGACTACACACTAAGGAAGATGTTTAAATGATAGAACCTTCCTACAATTACGGGATGCAACAGTCAACTGACTAGAGAAGCAATCATAATGAGACTTTGTATTCATACACTAGATAGTATGATGAATCTATCATGCTTTAAATCATGACAAATGATCAATCGCACACTGAGAACAAGCTCTCAAAAAGTCACTATTTTGATGTAGTCATAATAGAGAAGTGAAATGAGAATGTAATGATGATATGTATATTAAATCGTATACAAATACAACATCATTGGCAATCATATATTGGAAAATGTTTGAGAGGTGAATGAGCTATGAGATGAGCTCTCAATTCATAATAGATGTCAATCAAATTGATCTCATGGAGTTGAGATATCAAATGGGTCATGTCATCCTCTTTTTATAGTTGGAATTGGATCAAATATTTGAATTCAAATCCAAAGAGTTCTAGCTAAAAGTGAATCCTAAAATATAGGATATATTCTCTCATCAATCAACAACCAAGAACTTCAAGGTTTGATGCTTCCTAAGTTCCTTGTGGTTTTAGGACACTTTTACAAAAGTAAATCTGAATGTTTTTTACAAGGGGTTGATCACATAAGGTTCTATAAGAGATGTGCCGATTAACCAAGTATATGGACTTGTTTGATTGCACCATCAGCTACCCGTCAAGCCTAACATGCTTGGTCTTCATTCCTTCTTAATTTCCTGCAAACCAATCATGAATTAGAATCTGTTCATCTTGGTTCCATCCAAACAATTTGTGAGTATATCTGCACATTGTAAATGAGTTGTTACATAGGATAGTTGAATATCCTTGCTAAGAAATTTCTCCCTTACATAATGATAGTGCACTTCAAATGCTTAGTCGTGGCATGATATACAAGATTAGCAACCAAATGAAGTGAACTAGTGCTGTCTCGAAAGATTATTGAGGTGTAAGAGTGTGATCCCAAATTTGCATTTGGCAAATGTATATATTTTCTCTAATTCATCAACATACTAGAATCTATATACACAAGATCTAAGCCAAGAAAATATGTTAACAACCCAAGAACACTAATTTTAAACTTATCTATTAGTTGATGCTTGATACCATTAGCATCATTTCTTGTGATTATAATGTCCTCCACAAAGACACATATGTAGATAACTTCTAAGTTGGTCTTCTTTATAAATAAAGAAGAGTTTTCCTTGCTAGCCACAAAGCTCTGATCGTGCAAATAGGTAACAAACATATGATTCCAAGCTCCAAGAGCTTGCTTTATGTGATAGATTGCCTTTCTTAGCATTCATACATAACCTTTTTTATTTTTAATTTCAAATCCTGATGGTTATGGGATATACACTTCTTTTGATATCCATCCATTTAAGAATGCATTCTTGACATCAAACTGATATATATTCCATTTCTTAGAAGTAGCAATACTTACAAAAGCCTCGTTGTTGAGTTTGAGCAAACTGCTTTGCCACTAGTCTTGCATTCATACAAATGGCATGAATAAAAGAGAAGAAGAACATACGAAGACTCATGTAATGTCAAATACTAATTGAGGGGGAGATTTTGGGGGTTCCCTCACTAATTGTGCATTAACTCATGAATTATGTGAACAGTATTTATGAGTAAATAAGGGAAGGAAGGAGAAAAATACCATGAATCTTGGACATTCAAACTCATGACTAAAACTCGGATTGTTTCTGTCATTCTCGATTGCTTATCTATTACTCAATTCACTATGTGTATTGCCAACGTCTACGGTTTGGGCTCTGTGCATTGCTTTTCCTCTAACTACATACAATTGCTAAGTAAGAAAAGACAAATCCTAATTCTTTCTCATTGATAGTATAGTGGTTTCTCTACCAGTGTATGAAGAGAATGTAATTGCCTTAAAACATAATGCACACCGTTTGGAAATCTACTTTCTACACTAATTTATAGCTTGTCCAACTTTACCACTACATTAGTTAGTGAGTTGAGATTGAGTACTTCAATACCATGCATGTCACATCGGATAAATCAAAATCGTTGCGACTTCTTTGTTTTGTGTCGGAATCAACATCTTGAAGAAAAAAATAAAAGGATCAGGTATTTTATTCCCTCTACATTACAATGTATGGATTTAAAATTAGAAAAGAAATGATTTCCTTAAATGCTTGAATCAAATTGATTTGATTAAATGCATGAATAAAATTGATTTCCTACACATTGATTGAACATTGAACTGCATTGAATGAAAGTGTTGTGATTGAACATAGAGTTGAATGAAAGTGTTGTGATTTAATTCTATTTAATGAAAGTGTTGTGATTGAATTTTCTTAATTATGAATGATATGATGTTTTCGAAAGTTGATACCATGCTTGGTGATTTTATTACTCCTCAAACGCGAACAATTCTAGCCATTTTCTTACCTCAACAAGCTCATGGAATCTTGAATTTTATCAATGAGGTCTTTATTTTCCTAGAACCACAAATATCTATTTTCCCTTTCAAAATAAAGAATGAAATTCTTGGACGGTTTGTTAGTAATTAAGCATTCACATAAAATTCAAGCAGGCGTCCGCTTTCCAAACTCTACTCCTTTCACTTGGAGCCCTTTTCCATAAACGTGGGTCACTTGCTATACAAATTCTCAAATGACTATTATGGGACTATTATGTTACTATGATGTGACTTGATTGGGCAGAGGAGGCTGTGTTTCCATCAATTGATAGAGGAGAGGAGGTTCTCGTTTTATAGTTAACTTTTGGTTTCCCTTCACTATCAACAGTGCGCGCCCCGTGGCCGACTAAAACTCCACTGCGCACCCTTTGGCCAACTATAACCATAAATACCATCATCGGAACCATAAATGGGGGGGGGGGGACTCAAAGGTGATCTCATGTCTACAGCCAAAGATGATGTTGAGAACTACAAAATAGATTATTGTCGAGCATCTAGATGAGCCAGCTTCACTCCCTTCCACCTTTGTATAAGCCAACCTTGGCTGGGTGAATGAGAGGACGCCAATGCTTGAAGTGATCAATTGATTTTCTTTCAATAGATATATGCTTTCATATTTGAGTAATACAAGTGCAAATAGGGGCTCATAATAACGAAAACTCCTTCAAATTGGGACATAAGTTAAGACATTTTTCCTCCCATATGAAAGGATGAACCTATGTTTTGGAAATGTAAAAATTTCTAAGAATTGGATCTCAATTAATCCATGATCATTCCCTTCAACTAATAGAAGTTTGTGAAAATGGTGTAACAAGTTAATGTAAGAAGCCGTTATGACAATTTTCTAGTTAAATTCAAGAATAATCATGTGATGATAACTTAGAACACTTCCGAAGTATATTTCCTCAGCGAAGGACATATCCATCAAATAGGAAAACAAGCATATAGATCTTTGACATAAGTTTTAGGAACATAGAGTTTGACATAAGTCACTTTAAAGCATCTTAGTAGTTTGATTGTTTGAACAAATTTTTCCTTCTTTCTTCTTGGAAAGTTTTGCTTCTTCTTTGGGTTCCTCTTTGCTCTATCAAAAGATCCTTTTACCTTTGAATTAGCTAAGATAGCTACCATACTTTGGATGCTGATGACTGTTAACATGAATTCGTTCCTCTATGAACATTGCATGAAACACTCGAGATGTAAGAGAAGAGGTTAAAGATTAGATAATGGGAATCAAACTAGTCTTTCATAATAATGTAGATATTTACCTATTCTCTTATACATATAATCCACTTGATGGAGCTGTTAAGCTTCTGCACTTCTAGATTGTCCTCTCATTTTCAAGAAAATTCACAACATTTTGGATTCGAATTTGACTGTTAGTTTGATATTTGGGATGTAATATGTGCATCCTTTATGCATTTTCGTTATTTGATGAAGTAAACTAAGAATTTAATCCCAAAAATGTGTACTAATTCCACGCAATTTATATTTCTTCCCCCTATGCCAACCTTATCTACGCTCTCAATCAAGGTGAACGATTACTATTGAGTTTTGGGGTTTTTGCGTTGAGATAGGCTCAAGGTTAGTCTTGTTCTTACCCAAATGTTATCGACTAACTCACATGAGTCCATAGTCATTGAGATTGATAACCTCCACAATGTGAATGTGAATTCAAAACGTAGAAACAATGGAAGATGAAAATACCACTAGTGGATACAAAAGATAAAGTCATCCGTAAGTTACACAATTAATATAGATCAAGTTTTTATACATATAACAAGAAGCTCTTAATAACTATAACCTCCATCAAAGCTTAGAGAGTATAGAGAAAAGTAATTGAACAAGAGGGATGGCAGTAGTACAAATGGAAAGAATGCATATAGTAGGAATGGAAAAACTTATCATGAACAATAAGTAGAGTAATGATGACATTATAGACTCATGCATTTTCAAAGCAGTGCTTGAATGAAAATTTGGGGAACTCTAAAGGAGATTTGGAAGAAAAGGGTGTGATGCGTAAATACGATTACTAGAATGGTAGCACTGATAGGTAAGTAGGATGCCTAGAATAGTATCAATGTTATGTATGAAGTACATTAGAAGATGTCAGTTTTATGATGGATTTTACGTGGGTAATTATGCATCAATGGTGTCATTCCTAAGTTTTCCATTTTAGAAGTGAACAGAAATCAAGCAATAGAACCTGAGGTCCTTGTCCAAAAGTTTAGGATTCCTTTCACGGATTATTCAAGAGGTGGAAAGAGTAAAAAGATGAGTCATTTGCTCACGAGTAATAAGAGTGCAACTATGGTCTCATAATAATTTCTTTTTCCTTAAAACAAGTACCTAAGAAATTGAGTCCTTCAAAAGTAATGTGAGGGAAAAGTCCTTCAAATTAGACAATAAGTTCAGGAATTTGTCCTACCATCTAAAAGGATGACCTTATGTTTTCATAATGTTAAAATTTCTAAGAATTTTATCTCAATTAATCCACGAGCTTTCCCAACAACAAAGAGAAGTTTGTGAATATGGTAGTACAAGTGAATAAAGTTTCCCTTATGACAAATCTCTAGTTGAAGTCGACGAATATCATTTGATGGTAATTAAAACCTCTACTTAAATATAGTTTTTGGGCGAAGGACATATCAATTAAATAGGAAACCAACATCCTCTCGGTAATAGATGTTTAACCAAGTAGTAAAGTTGTAAAAATCACAACTTTATGGCATGCTATGGTTTTAGAAGTTTTGGATCCCAATAGTTGGTTGTAAACCACCAAGTTCGATGCATCATAAAAAAAAATCCACTTCTCTAAAGGAAAGCATGAATTTCAAATAAATTCCAGTTATGTAGTGTGCAAGCATGGTTACTGTGGCTAAGTCAATGGCAGATAGAACATAACTTTAAAGGTATTTCTTTATGGTGAATTAATATGGTTTCTTAGAATTTATTACTAGAGAGATGTCATGGACAAAGGAAACCATCCTAAACCTTAGATTACATGTGAACCCTATATCTCATGATTGGTTCAGAATTAGGAGAAACCAATGCTTCCATTGCATCCGAAACGTGCCAAAACCCTAAGATCGACTATCTACTTGCCTGATTCGCAACCACCTTTCATGAAACGCCCTTGAAAACCTATATAACGAGGGGTTGGCCACATTCATAATCAGTCTTGCGAATACGAGTCTTGAGAGCTCAAGAAGTCGTGACCACCAACTAAGTACTCTCCAAGTTCCAGTTCCTATTCTTGTCTTGTTCCTTGTTCAAGTCTTGTCTAGTCGTGTATCCTAGACATCTAGTCTTGTCCTCTTGTAATCTCATAGTACGAGATCTTGTCGAGTTCTTTCTTCTATCTAGTCCATCTCCTAGAGGGGAGTTCTTATAATCTAGAAATCTTGCTCCATACTTATGATCCCGGGTTCTGGGATCTCCTGTATCATCTCTAGCTGAGTTATCTACACCTACAGTCCCGGGTTGTGGGACTTCTTGTATCAGCTACATATTCCTATGCTATTTTCCCTACATGGGTTTTCTTGTAATCAGAAGTATATTTGAGAAATCTTCTCTATTGTAGTCAAAGAGCACAATCTAGTGCTCCCCTCACATTTTGGCAAGACAAGCTTCCATCCAAGAATAGTCATCATGGAGAATGCTTATGAACAAGCTGTACCATCACTTCAAAGTCTCAAACAACAAATCAAAGACCTAACTCATCGACAGACATAAATCGACACGGGACATCCAAGGCATTTAGGTGCACTCCTCGAAGAATTACAAGAATGAATCAGGAGCCTTTGGAAAAATCAAGGGAGTATGCAAGTAAATCAACGACCTAGTACATCCTTCATGAGGGAACCTAAGATCTGCATGCGAGAAAAGTTCGATGGTGATCGCCTAAAGTTCCGGGGATTCTTGCAACAAGTCAAATTGTACATCCATATGCAGCCTTATAGATACCCTTATGATGCATCCGAGGTCGATTTTATTGGACCTCTACGGTCAAGCAATATCATGGTTCGCCCCAATCTTGGAGAAGGATATGGCCGTACTTCATGACTATGAGGGATTTCTTAGAGACCTCATCGCCACATTTGGAGATGCAGACACAAGTCGAGTGGTAGAAAAAACTTCGGAAGCTACGTCAAGGTAACCGCCCGGCCTCCACCTATGCATTAGAATTTCGGCAGTTGATATGTGACCTCACTTGGCAAGAAGATTATTTCATAATCCAATTTAGATGGGGCTTAAGGGATGATGTGAAGGACCTTCTACTCACGATGCTAGAGGTGAAGATATTTAATGAATACATCAACCAAGCCATTCAATGTGATAACCGCCTTTTTGAAAGGAAACAAGAAAAACAAGTAGAAGGAAGACCTCGCCAATGGAAACCTTTCCAACCTACTCCTAGAGATGAGTCTATGCCCAAACCTATGCACATAGATGTAAGTAGGTTCCAACCTCTAACAGCACAAGAGAAACAAAGAAGGAGGAATAAAAAGTTATGTCTATATTGTGGAAACCCTGGCCACATTGCAATTAATTGTCCCAACAAGAGAACGAACTCCAAAGTCGCAACCACCCTTGTAGAGCAAGGAAACGAGGACCATACAGCCAGACCATGCTATAACAAAGGGTCTCATAATTCCATCCACACCCGTAGAAACATGTCTTGCCCCTATCAAGTTAATCATGTCTAAGAAGACCCTTTCCCTTATAGCTCTGGTAGATTCATGAGTGTACTCATGTTTTATTGATGAACGACTCGTTAGGAAACATGGAATTCCAATACTTTTGAAGAACACACCAATAGTAGCTGAAGTAGTAGATGGATGACCTCTAGAATCAAGGAATATAAGCATGGAAACCATACCACTAGGAGTACACCTTGATGGCCATGATTCACACCTATGTTTCAATGTAATATCGAGTCCAATAAATATGGTTATCATCTGAATGCCGTGCTTAAAGAAACATAATCCAAAAATTAATAGGGAGAATAATAAAATCACCCCTCGAGATATCCAAAAGAACCCAACATATGTTGGAGCCAAAACCTTCATACATGCAATAAGGAATGAACCAACATATATGATCTATCCCATACCAGCTCAAGAATCCAAGAAAGAAGATCCAGTGCAGCTACCAAGTCAATACAAAGGCTTTGAAGATGTTTTTGAAAAGAAGAATGTAGACATCGTTCCGGAGCATAGACCCTATGATTGTGGTATAGAACTTCAAGAGGGAGCACAACCGCCCTTTGGACCAATCTATAGACTATCCTCAAAGGAACTTACAAAACTATGCAAGAACATTGATGAGAATCTCGTGAAGGGGTTTATCAAACACTCAAAGTCTCAAGTAGGAGCTCCTATTTTATTTGTAAAGAAGAAGGATGGGACTCTCCGGATGTGTGTAGACTATCGTGGATTGAATAAAGTCACTATAAAGAACAGATACCCTCCACCACTCATATTGGAGCTCTTGGAACGCCTTGGAAACGAAAAATTCTTCACAAAGATTGACCTTCGAGGATCTTACAACCTTGTCAGGATCAAAGAAGGAGAGGAATGGAAGATAGAATTTTTGAAAAAGGTATGGCCATTTTGAATATGTAGTTATGCCATTTGGTCTCACAGATACTCCAACTGTCTTCCAACATATGATGAATGATATCTTTCGAGAATATTTAGATGACTTTGTTGTAATATACCTTGACAATATCTTGATATTTTCCAAAAATCTAGAGGATCATGAATGTCATGTAAAGATAGTCGTAGAGAAACAAAGAGAAAAAGGATTATATGCGAAATTAGAGAATTGCTCTTTCCATAAGACTTTAGTGGAATTTTTAGGGTACATCGTATCAGATAAAGGAATTTTTATGGATCCTAAGAAGATTGAGACAATCCTTGATTGGCAACCACCTTCATGTGTTTGAGATGTACAATGTTTTTTGGGGTTTGCAAATTTCTACAGGATATTCATCGGAGATTACTCAAAGATAGTGACACCTCTTACCATGCTTACAGGGAACTCCAAATTCCCATGGACCGAAGAAGCAGAAAAGGCCTTTCAGACCTTGAAATCAGCATTTACTAGTTCAGCTTGATTCTAGTAAGCCCTTGTTCCTTGAGACAGATGCGTCAGAATTTGCTCTAGGGGCCATTCTTTCCCAATATGGAGATGATGGATGCCTACATGGAGTTGCATATCATTCAAGGAAGTTTTCCCCTCCAAAAATTGATTATGAAATTCATGATAAATAACTTCTTGCCCTATTAGACGCATTTGATACATGGAGTCACGATCTAGAAGGAGCAACTCATAAAGGCATTGTGTATTGAGATCACAAGAACCTAGAATATTTTATGACCACCCGGATTCTCAATAGAAGGTAATCTCGATGGAGTAACTTTTTATCCAGGTTCGACTTTGTCATCACATATTTTCCAGGACGTCAACAATGTCAGTCAGATGCCCTGTCCAGAAGATCTTACCTTGCACCAAGGAAGGGTGAAGAGGCCTTTGATGAAAAAGAGAGTGTATTACTCAAGTCTGAGCATCTCTAGTTAGTAGCTATCTCTTCAAGCCATCATGAAGATTCAACCTTGAACCAGTTGATCCGTGAGAATCTACCACAGGATGAATTGTTTTGTAACATCAAGTAGAAAGCTCAGGAAGGAAAATTCCAAGAAGTAAACGAATTTCAGGAAAAAAATGGGTCACTACTCTATAAGAACCTACTGTATGTCCCTCCAGGAAAACCCAAGATCCAAGAGCAACCATCCAAACTAGCAGTAGTCACATGCCTAAGCAAAAATGTTCCCTGAGAGTCCTAAGTGTATTCACACACATCACTACCAAAAGATATCAACGGCTACCAAGAAGCTTTTAAGTGTCCACTCGATACGAGTGAAAAGATGTCTTCAGAAGATGACACCATGCTTTGTGATTATATTACTCTTTAAACGAAAACCATTCTAACCATTCTGTTACCTCAAGAAGTTGATGCAAGCTTGAAATCTATGAATGAGTTCTCACTTCTCCAACCACACATATCTATGTTCTTGTTCAAAAGCAATCATGAATAGCTTGCATGGTTCGTTAGTAGTGAAGCATTCACATAAATTTCAAGCAGGGCTTAAGCTTTCCGACAATGCAAACAGAAACTCTATTTCTATAATTTGCCGTCATTTGCTAGAAAGGTGGGTCACTTTCCATACGCATCTTCACATGAGTGCCACATGAAATCCATGTGAGAGCCCAAGTGTGTTGCTACAATTCTTGTCATAGCTTATGAGCTACCTTTTGTAAACTGATTGATGAGAGAGAAAGTATGATGCCTATGCCTGTTTTTTAATGGTAACAATGGCACAAGATTGGAAACGATGGCTTTTGAAATGGGAATGGTGACTAATATGTGACTTGATTGGGGAGGGGAGGCTGTGTTTTCATGACTTCTTCATGCTAAAAAAGAAAATGCTTCATCTGCATTATATCTCAACAGGAAAGGAGAAACATGCTTCATCTGCATTATATCTCAACAGGAAAGGAGAAACATCAGTTTAGACAAGAATCCGTGTCTTTTCGATCATCCAACGTTGGATGCAAATGAGCAATTCAGACAAGCGAGTGCACATCAGAGAAGGAGGACGCAACATTATAAACATCATTATATTTGCGCTTAGTAGGATTATAAACATCATTATCTTAGAAAACTCATCACAGAGTTTTCTTTTATTTCATATTGTAAGATTGCAAGACGTAGACGACGTCGTCGTTTTCGCCGACCGGGCAGAGCACTTAATATTTTCCCTTCTTGCCGTAGCGGTTGTATCCGCGTTGCTCCTTCTGACCGTATCCGCCGCTGCCGGTCGTTTGGTAGTTAACTTCTGATTTCTCTCCACCGTCAGCCAATTCACGCCGCTTAAATTCTTCCATGTCCGCTGCACTGACCGCGCCGTGGCCGACTATAAGCAAACGCAAAGATGATCCCATGTCTAGAGCCAAAGCTGATGTTAAGAACTACAAGATAGATTGTTGTTGGGCGTCTCGACGAGCTTGCTTCATCCCCCTCAGCCTATATATATAAGCCAGCGTTGGCTAGGTAATGATAGGACGTGAACGTGCAGGAAACGCGCATACAATTGAATCTCAGACCTCACCTAACTCTTGGAGCACGGTACGCGCTATCCTCTTCTCTCCTCGCAGGAAAGAAAAGGAGTGCTCGGAGAGAGAGAGACAGAGAGAGAGAGAGAGAGAGAGAGAGAGAGAGAGAGAGAGAGAGAGAGAGAGAGAGAGAGAGAGAATTGATTGGAAGGAGACATTGCATTACAATCGACGGAATTCAGTTGCACATGAAGGAAGGCCGAGAAACTCAACCGACCATTCGTCACGTCCATCAGTTATAACCGACCATGTCGGAGATACTAAACTTCGTAGGTACAACAGCGAACATCAATAACATTCGACGGTCGCCTCTTGTTTTCTCCTTGCGTGAGATCCTTCGTCCCTCCTTGCGTGAGTCCCTTATGAGTGTTAAACATGTAATAGTTCTTTCTTAAAATAGACTAGATAATGTTATGAGAACATACCTCAGAAAGGTTGGAGTGGATCGCCTTTATGTTGTAGAATACGAAGGTAGACATGGAATTTCAGTAGACTAACGGTATGAGTTGAATTATTGTCCTTCATGTGCGTTGCATGCTTTTTAACACTCAAATAGCATATGCCATGACGGTGCATCTGTGCATGACACTCAATACGATTAAAATAAAATATCTACTAGAAGTTGACCACAATCAAATATAGGTCACCATAGAGGTCCTTCATGGGTGATAAATATATCATAATTCTCTCATCAAATATAATACATAATGTTATGAAGGTCTCAATAGATCCTCTATGTCTTGTAGAATACAAAGGTAGACATCGGCCACAATCAAGTCGGTTTAAATCGTTCTTAAGTGTTTTTTAAGTCGGTTTTAAATCATTCTTTTGGCCACCTTGAACTTGAAATTCATCTTCAAATTTTCAATCGCTATGGGGATTTGTATTCACCGCAAGCATCATTCCAAGACTTAAGGATACCTACCATTTTAGCTCCAATGTCCCATAACATCCTTCCTTAATCCATGTCACTAAATTAGTTGAGGTCCTAAATAACCACACTTTATATTCTCATTAATGTGTGGATCATATTCAACCATAACTCCATATCGTACCCCATAAAGTATCTTCTTGATGAGAGCTTGGAAAACAATAACGCATTACCCTTATCGCATATTTTCACTAGACATCAAGTGGCCCGAATACAACATCGTTTTATCATCTTAAACTTGACATTTACTTCGTAATGGATGCCTGAAACCATTTGATCGAAGTGACCAACTATTGGTCTTGTCTGAGGTCTTTAAAAGAAAACCAATATCGTTGTCAAGTACATGAATTACTTATATTGAGGACCTCTTCATTCTTACTCAATAAATTTGTAGCAATAAAAGTTCTAGTTACTTCATTTCTTTAGATTCCTTTTTTATTGAATCCTTAATTAGCTACTCTAGGGATTTTGTAGGAACTTCTATAATAGTTAGATCTACGGAACAACTTACACATTTGGATTCCACCTTTACGAAATCCATTTAAGTTTATGTTTTTCCATCCCATACAATTGACCATCATAACCACAATTGCACACTACATAATTAGAAGTTCAAATTTTTTGGAATTTCATACTATCCTTTAGAGAGGTGGAGTACGTTGGCACAATTTATCTTCTTTCGTGGTTTGCATCCAACTCCAGGGATGCAAATTTATATATCCATAGCATGTTGTAACATTGAAATCTAAACAGATTACAACTTAGCTAAGGGTACCTTTCCTAGAAGATGTTTTGGTTTATATTTGATGGTTATGTACATAAAGAAAACAACTAAGTTATGATTGCATGATACGTGTTGATCTTAACTATAGATTTCTCATAAAGGCATCTTCGTTTACTTGCTCTTACATATTCATGATCTTGTAATCGTTGTTGGGAAAGATCATGGTATAATGGCAATCTATGATACAAACAATGTCAAATACATCCTAGTCCAAGATCAATCTAAGAGAGACAACAATCTAACTTACTCCAAGATTGTAACTAAACTCACAAAGGGCAAGAGATTGACCTCTCTACTCTTCCAATTTCAGCCATGTATATCCATAACACAAGGGGAGAAATTCGACAAGAGACTACAAAGTATGTGAATCACATAACTTGTATTCCAAAGACTTCTAACCTTAGAACGCACATGAAATCTAATGGGACTCATATGCATTAGAAAGTATTCCTCTCGAGCATGTATGTGCATATCCAAAGGGTTGAGAGTCCTCCGTAAGGGCTAAATACCATGACCTTAGGAAATATAAATCCTAAGCATCAAAACCCTTCCGTTGGAGGTAAATAAATTCAAATAGCTAACTTTCAAGAGTTATCTCATCAGAAATGATAAACCACACAATGTGAATAAAGTTTAATGAGTAAAAGTATCATCCCGATTTTCATGGGCTGCAATAGAACTTAGACGAGTGAGGAGTAAAATTTCTAAGGATCCGATTTGAATTAATCAAGGAGATTTGCCTTCAACTAATAGAAGTTTGTGAAAATGGTAGAACAAGTGAATGTAAAATGCCCTTCTGAAATTTTATAGTTAAACTCAACAAACACCATGGGATAATAACTTAAAATAGTTTTTAAGTATAGTTTCTTTGTGAAGGACATATCCATCAAATAGAAAAACAAACATGTTCTAGGTAATATATGTTTAACCAAGTAGTAAAATTGTTAAGAAACCAACTTTACTGCATGCTATGGTTATAGAAAGTTGGGATCCCTAAATTTGGTTGTAAACCCCCAAGTTAGATATATCATAGTAACACTTTCCTTCTCACAAGGAAAGTATTAAATTTAAATAAGTTTCAATTATGTAGTGTGCAACCATGTTTACGATGTTTAAGTGTACTAAAGGAAGAACATAACCTTAAAATGATTTCTTTAAGTTGAATTTTAAATGCCTTATGAGGGTTCATTAGTAGAGAGATTCTTGCAAAATCCCTCGGGTAACTACTTAAAGCTTTGATAAGAAAGGAATCTATAGAATTGAAGTAACTTTGAATTTTCTTGCTAAAAACTGGTTGAGTAACAAAAAAAAGTTTTAGAATATAAGGATTTCATGTAACTTGCAACAGAACAAGGATTACGACCACCACATACTAGAGAGATGACTCTCCTCCCAACCAAATGCCTCTATATATAGCTCTCTCCAGGGGACTGCCTTCTTGGGCAGGTGGATACTAACCATCCAAGTGTCAGCCATGTAACTACATGTGTGCCAAGTGTCCCAGTTAACTCGAGTTAACTCAAGTGGATGCTTCTAGAAGGCTCTAGAGCTCTTTGGGCAAAACAGTCTCCCCATGTACCCCATGGGGGGTTGAACCCAAGACCTCCTCCTTCACATCCTTGAGACTTAACCACTAAGCTAAGTGGATCACTTGTTCACAAGAGCACAAGACCTCCTAGTAAGTCTAAACTCGAGATCTTTGGTCATACACACGGATGACCAAACGGTGTCCGATTTCAGATCTGTCTGAACCGGCCAGACCCTTGGATCATAGACTTACTTTATTACATTCTTCCCCCCTTGGAAAATATTTTCGTCCTCGAAAATAGAGCTATATACATACTGTAGGCAACCCCCGAGCCTCATGTTCTAAAACTGGAAGAACATGGTCATGTTCTAGAACTGGAAGAACATGTCTCATCTCTGTGGTGGCATCCCTGCCCAAATGATTCAAAACACTATCTCGCTTTGCACTTTGATAAACTAGTCAAAGTACAAAATAGTGAATGAATAATAAAGGTGGATCTAAGCACATATCCCTGGCTAATTCACATTTTCTGGATGTGCGATCTAGGCACAAACATGTGAATTAGGTGGATTCAAATTACTAGTCCATTTCTGGGCATGTCTGGTGCATGGACTTAGTAATGAAGGTGAGATTCTTATCCCTTGCAAGACTTTAAGACAAGACTTTAAGAATTCTTGATTCACTTGAATTTGTTTTGGAGAACTTGAAGTTTGATTGTCCCATACATCTAACTTTAGATGCTTATTCAATGGTTTACTTTGATCCAATAGTTACTTGATTTTTTACCCGACTAGAGGACTACTCTGTCCCAATGAGTTGAAAAAATCCTATGTAAACTGTAGGAGAAAGTTTACCATTCCGGTGGAATCAACCATACTAACTTCACCAATTCAAATTCAAAATGAAAATTGTCCAACTTAGGACACTTTTCTCAAAGACTTTTAACTGAAAGTTCTTGGGAATTGTCAATCCAATGAGCAATTCCTAACTTCTTTATTCTAGAGTATACTGGACTCTAGGAAATGATTTATGCTATACCTTGAAGCAAAATCAAATGAATAAGTCTACTTAGACTTAGCATCTTTTGAAGATTGAAAAGGTTCTTGTACATAACATCTATCTAGGATGTTCAAGTTAGTTATCTAATTCTAACCGGCTATCCCTGGTCTTTTGCAAAAGGAATCAGATACCATATCTGAGTCAATTCCAAAAGATTTGGAAAGCGGAAAGAGATAACTGAGACTTTGTACAACCAATTCAAACTTCGCACATACATAAACTTGCTATGAGTCAAAGTCTAGTTGACTCAGGACTTTAACTTCTCATCGATCTATTTCAATAAGATATTGAAGCATTGACTTTATCTTTAAGAGAAATAAGCTAGCTTCTCAAAAAGATTCAAAGCAAATAAAAAACATCATCCAACCACAAGATACTAGTGTGGTAACCAACATCAGTGTGTCGACCCACTGAGGTTACGCTGATGAGTTTTGTATTCAAATAATGCTTCACTTGAGACTAAGTTCAGGTCACATTCAATCTTTTTGACTCCGTGAATGCAATTCTTGTGCATTTCTTTGAGTCTAAAAGAGTGAATTTTATCAAGTTACACTAGGAACTTGATGCTTGACTTAGTCAATTAAATCTTTAGTTGAAAAGATCAACTCAAAATCAAAGTCCAACTTCTTTCAGAAATTTATCAAATATTTCTGATCAATAACACTTAAACTTGAAGTGTTCTATGAAGATCTTGGAAGTTACTTACTTCATATCTTCAGTTTCCTTAATCTTGAAGTTACCTTGAAGTATCGTAAGATACTACTTTCATCCTTTACGAATTAAACTTTTCCTTGAAGTCTTAATTCCCTTGAGGATGAAACCTAACTTCAAAATCCAAACTAGGACTAAAAGATAATCATCATCCCACGGTCCGATGTCCCATTCCATCTTTACTACATCAATCTGAGTATAAAATCTGGTGTCCCATACCACCCTATTTTATATTCACATTAATGTGTGGGTGATTCTTATCCTAAAGTCTAAACATCTCTTGATAGAGTACCTTATTTCTTCAACTCTTTTACAAGAATTGGAAGTTTCAGGCATTACCTCTAACTAGATTTTCCTAGGTTTTGATTCTTTGGCATGATCACCTCTTAATCATGTGCTTTGCCTTGGAAACTTGAAAACCTTTTGACAGAATATCAATTCTTCTTTACTGGGGTTTTCAAATAAAAATCAATCAAAATTCCAAGTTCTTGAATTTCTCAAATTCAAGTTCAATTGGTTATTCTTGACCAATTTTGTAGCGACAAGAGCTTTTGACTTCTTGTCTTTAGATTCCTTTGATTACTGTTGCTTTAGGTACCTACCCCAGGGACTTTATTTAGGAATCTCTTTACTGCTTAAGTCTTAAGCATCCGCTCATGCTTTCTGGATTTGTACCAAAATCCCTTTAAGGATAGGTAAACACTTATGTTTTACCTTCCACAGACTTAATTACCATTTTCACGGTCGCAGACTACATTCTTGGAATTTCTTTACTCTGTTCAGACTTGGAACAACTTACTCTTTTTCCATCGAATAAATGGAATTTGAGTGAATAATTCCCAAAAGGAATTTTATTGCCAATACTTGGGCAATCTACAAAGTAGTTCTAATCGCACATTACTTGGACAATCATGGCCAAGATTGATCAAGTCTGGTTGATCTTGCGATAAAAATAAAGACTTATAGTCTTTATCTTAAGATCTCTTAAACTATCTTTAAGCTTCTTTGCTTACCTGCAGGATTTTTAGAGATCTTTCCCTTTACACAAGTCCAAGCATACACTTATGCCTCTCAGATTCCAAAGCTAAGAATCTTTGATATACCGTTAGGTTATATCACTTATTTGGACTTAAATACCAAAACTGGTGGTTAGGGATTTACTGGGAACTACTTACTCTATAACTTTTCTTGAAAGATGCTAGTCTCACGTCTGGGGAGATTTTTCTTTCAAGAACTTTTTGATTCCTATCAAGTAATACTAGGCTATAATTTGAAGCAAATGATTCATCTTGGAATTTTTTGCTTTCCAGTCTAATGATTCATCTTGGAATCGTTTGTAAAAAGAACATTTGAAAGAACTTCTTTCAAATAATATCCAAAAAATTTACTGATTCAATTGTATTCATTTCTTGAGTATCAAACTAGAGATGAAATATCACATTTGCCAGTATGAAAGTTTAAGTTGAACTTTCATTTATGTGATATCGACTTCTATTCTTGAGTTTGATACAAGACTCATTATTATTGGTCAATCTTCAGATGTTACTAGAGTTTTTTTTAAACATATTTCACTAATCAAATTTATGTTTAAAGTCCAAGCATCTATTGATTGATCCAATAGTAATGCAACTATGAACACTTTGAACTTTATAACTTGTTTAGGAGAAGTTCATGGATTCAAGATCCATTTCTTGGAACTTTCTACTCCTAAATAAAAAGTTCACACTTGCTTCAAGTCTTTAGGAACTTATATTATTTCCTAAAGATTGCTTAGCTAGTTGCATCATTTACCAGAGATGCAACTATGGAACCTAACATCCTTTTATTGACGTCAAGGATCAATTGATGTTGAGGTTTAACCTTTGATTTCCATCACCCCTTGGGATGAAATCAAATGAAAATTTATAAAAGATTGGTACCTTTATATCTTGGCAAAACATTTATATCCTAAAGAGGTTTTGCCTGCATCATTCCTTGGACCTATCATATAATATGAATTTATATGTATTTTGGGAAGAGTTCATGAATCAATTAAGATCCTCTACTTGGAACATCTACCTTCCCAAAAATAAATTCATCTTAAACATGGTAGGAGAATGATCTCACATGAAATAGAAGGCTTGACTATTTCATATCTCTATTCCAAAAAGTTACTTACCGAGGTTTCATCATGAGATACAAATCTTGAAACCACAAAGAAAACTTCTTTAAACTTTCGAAATCTTCTAAGTAGAAGAGTACTCAAGGAACTTGGAAATATAGTTGACGTTTTCATCCAACCTTGGGATGCTTGAGAAGTTACATAAAGTATGTAACTAATCAAGTAAAGCTTATCCGCATGACTTTCTAAGTACATCCAGGACTTAGGGTCATCATACATCACAAAAGAGTTTGCAAGTAATTAAATTTTCTTGGTCATCAAGGAAATTTATTACTTAACTTTCTCTTAGTGCTTACTTATACCTAGCAAGACATCTATCATACTTAATTGTCATTAAGTATTTGTCTTTGATAGAAGAGTATCGACTTGGGAAGAAATCGACTAATTACTTGAGTTGCAATACTAGAACTAGTATGTCTTTGCAACTAACTAGTCCTTGGTCTTCCCTAATGTCAAACTGCGAGCTTTATAAAGTAAGCTAAATACTAAGAGAGTACATTCTCATATCTACTTGCAAACAGCATTCCATTCTATCATGCAAATGCATGTATCTACATGCAAAAGCATATGCTCACATGCGTATGCATGCATGTTCTTTGCATGCTCAAAAAATAATACAATAATCATGCATGAACTTGATGCACGATTTTTTCCTTGTACTAAGAATGTATATCATGCAATCCTGATGCATGTATATCCTTTCCTTTGTCTAAATGCACTATGATATAAAAATACCCTTAAGGTGCAATAGAAAACTTACTCAATGGAAAGGAAATCTGTATTTAAACTACCAAAATACATTCTTTGATGCACAAGGATCTTTTTGAAATCAAGTCTTTCCTTAATGCAAACTAATGCTTGGAATGAGAAATGGATTAATTCATTATTCTAATCTAGACTTAATCAATTGAAATCTTGGCTATTTCAATGTGCATCTAGGATTAAGTGTAGAATAATGAAAACAAAATAAATCAAGCATTAAGGCCAAGCAAAAACTGGAAAATACTTAGCTTTTATCAAAGCTTCGTCCATCCCTTGATCCTTTGGAAGAGTGATTCATCCTCTTGATCCTTGCGAGGAGCTATTCACCATTCTTGAAGCTTCCTCATCAAGAAATAATCTTGGATGACTTGGTCCGTCGATATCGACTAACTTAGGCCTCCGGATCTTCACTCCACAACTCCACTTCCACAAAATGTGATGGGCTAACCACTTGCCCCAAAAGCCATGGTTGAGGATTACTTCCTAATCCTCTCTCTTAGGGTGTGGTTCAACCATCTCCTACCAGGATTATGTTACATTCTTCCCCCCTTGGTCGATCATTGTCCTCAATGATCTACTCTTGTATCCCTCTAGCCTCGGTGATCAGTCCTTTGAACTCCCTAGGTGCCCTTGAATTGATGTTCCTCAACCTCGCACAGTTTCTTGAACCTTGTTCACAATCTTGGTATCTTGAACCCTTGCTCTCAACCTCGGTGTCTTGAACCTTCTTGTTCGCAACCTTGGTGTCTCGAGCCCTTGTTCTCAACCTCAGTCTTGAACCTTGTTCTCACCCATGCTTGGTATCTTGAACACTCAATCAAGTGCCACCCAAGGATTCCCAAGGAATTCACACTTCCAAGCTAGCTCATTGGAAAGTTCGTTCCGAGAGCTTTCCAACGATATATTACATGCCTCAATCCGACATACGGATTGAGAGATACACCCCCATCATTGTAAGGTCCATCATTGAAATCGACGCGCGTGCCTTCCACAATTCCTACCCTTTCACATAGAGGATGCCCAAGCGCCTTTTTTAGAGGCCATTGGATCATTCCACTTTGCCCAAGCCTACTTCCTAGGCTCTGATACCAATGCAACAGAACAAGGATTACGACCACCACATACTAGAGAGATGACTCTCCTCCCAACCAAATGCCTCTATATATAGCTCTCTCCAGGGGACTGCCTTCTTGGGCAGGTGGATACTAACCATCCAAGTGTCAGCCATGTAACTACATGTGCGCCAAGTGTCCCACTTAACTCGAGTTAACTCAAGTGGATGCTTCTAGAAGGCTCTAGAGCTCTTTGGGCAAAACACTCTCCCCATGTACCCCATGGGGGGTTGAACCCAAGACCTCCTCCTTCACATCCTTGAGACTTAACCACTAAGCTAAGTGGATCACTTGTTCACAAGAGCACAAGACCTCCTAGTAAGTCTAAACTCGAGATCTTTGGTCATACACACGGATGACCAAACGGTGTCCGATATCAGATCTGTCTGAGCCGGCCAGACCCTTGGATCATAGACTTACTTTATTACATAACTTAGAGCTATACTGGGTTTCTTTTGAAGACCTTAGAAATAAGGGATTGATGGTTACTTCCATCAAATGGCTCCAAACTTCCAAAATAAAACACATTTCATAACCATCACCCGAATCACATTAGCACCCATCAATGCTCTCTCATGAAACGCATGTCTATGATCCCAGCTCATTGGTTTTCTTAGTAGTGTAGTGGAAATGCTTCACTACTGACTCAAGTGATGTGCATCATTGAAACAAGTCACTCTTTGAGTATTACTCATGATACCCCCATAGTCTCCTATTCATATTGTGAGACTCTTTTGAAGGTATGTAAACCTTGACCATCATAAATGTCTCTCCCATAATTCTCTATGAAACTTTGTAATGCCTATAGGATTTCTTGTGCACATTCCTGATGGTCAAGGTATACCTCCTTCCCTTTAGCAATTCTATGGTCTAAATCCATAAGGATTATGTGCAGGGATATGCTTGCCAATGAACTTGCTTTATCTAAGACACTTTGATAGTTGTAAGTCCATCAAGTACATGCTTACAAGCATGGTTATACCCTATTGATTTTCGCAGTGAAGACATGTTAGTATCCATAAATTTCTTACCTAAAGGTACGTGCGCATATAAGGACATGAGATGGGAATAATTTTGATAGCATTTCCCCAAGGAAAAGAACTTCCAAAGAATTTTCACCATAATATAAATCATCAGACCTTCTGGGCCAAGGGCACATAGGCCATCAATTATGAGATAGGGCTTCGAGAGCCCATGGCATGCAAGCTATATGCTCAAATACGAACTCCATAACTTGCCAAAACATAAAATGATAGCAACCACATTTTGCTTGCATAGCCTTGTACTTTCTGCAATTATCTATCTTGCAAACCATCAAAATTCTACACCTAGTAAGTTAATCCATATTTTAGACTTAAACAAATGACCAACTTTGATGCGTGCACTCCACTCATATATCCATGCATGTACATAAAAAACATGCCAAAACATAAAACATGAGGCTTATAAAACATAAGCAATACATCTTTGAATGATTTGATGTTGGAAATGCATGCAATCAAGTCTTTTTAATGAGCTTTGAGACCTCTGCAATTTTCTCTCTAGGTCCTATAAGAAAGTTTGAAGTTCAGATGGCATCCGATCACTTCCCAAAACATGAAGCATGGTCAAATGAGTAACAAAATAATGCAAATATACCAAATATTACGTATGTTATCCCTTTCTAGACCTGAAAAGAAAATTTTATATCTAAAAGTGACCACAACGCAAGAGTGTCAAAGAGCAATTACTTCAATCACGTTTTTGGTTTCCAAGATATGGCTCCTAGAAGGTAGTTGTCAAAAAATGTTGAGAATTGCACACCAGAGCTAGAAGAATACACTCTCTACAGAAACTCTTTTAATAAAATAAAACTTGATCTTCTCCTCTTCGAAAGGAACCATAGCATATCCAATTTGAAGTTCTCTAGCTCAACATATGGCCTCACCAAACATGACATGCCAAACTAGTGGACTGGTGGAGGTGCTAGACAAAAGTGTGGAAATGTGAGTTTTGAAGTGCTTAAAAGCATTCTTTTAAATAGAAAATCCTAAAATTCTATGAATAATTTGAAAGACTAAGATACAAAGATGCTTTTGAATATTCTCACATTTCCTAATCCTTTCTTCTTGAATGCTAATTTGTTTCTCAAAAAAGACACAAACCAAGTTTGTTTTCTAGTTTCATGTAAAAGATGTAAATGGGATACTTTAACAAGCTTCTAACCCATTCCTAATGTGGTTTTTCTTCAACTTTATAAATTTTAACGGAGATATATACACCATAATTCATGTATGTATGCCCTATTCCATAGAAAGCCTCTTTAACGATCTCTTTTCTTGCTCCCAAAAGTGGATTTTTGCTAAAATTAGCACCTTAGTTCTTCTCCAAAAAGTGTGGAAAGGAGATCTTTCGGGTTGTAAAGTACCTCCTTAACTAATGATTTTCATGAATCTAATAATTCCATATGAAATTCCAGATAATATAATCTCATTATCTATTCCTTTTCCCATCCATTCATACCTACAATAGCTCTATTTCCCTCTTCCAAAATGGGAATTTATTAAATTTAGGTGTTGGAATTTTTCTCCAACAATGATGGAAGGGGGTCTTCCAGAGCCTCAAACTCCTATATAATGGGCCAATTTTCGGGTTTCTTGCCTCCAAATGGAACTCATGCTTAATGCTATATACATGCATGCTTTTTCCCACCAATCTATGGAAAATCCATCCTCCTTTTCCCTTCCCAAAATGTCTATGAATCAAAATAGCCCCTAAAACTTACGTAAAAGTCATGCAAGACGGCTATTGTGGAGAAACCTAAAGCCTATTATTTGTGGCATTTCGAGGGAATCCTTGACTCTAGATGAGAGCATAAATCCCAATCTTCCCATGCACATAATTTTACCTAAAATATCTTTGCCTAAATCTCATCCTATAGTTTGCCAAAAATAGAGAGTTAATGTGATTAAATCCTTAAAATAGCATAAATGTCTTATACATCTTCTTTGATGTAGTATCTTCCTACGGATCTTAATCTTTACAACTCTATATGCCATGGACATTTCCTCAAAAAATCTCACCAAAACGTGAGAGAAAAATCCTCATTTGTCAACCTCATGAAAAATCCTCATGCCTCAACATCCTTCTCCTCCTTCCATTTTCCTTAGCAACCCCTCTTGTATATAGCAAGTGAATCCATTCACGCTATTGGCTTCAACGTATGGTTAACATGTATGTATATATTATTAAGCAATGGTCAAAGGTTGCTCAAGCTTGTGGGCATATCGTGAAGTGTGTGCCATATTACTACTCATATAGTATAACAAAATTTGAATTCTCCACATGAGAACATGATGGCCTCTTGATTAAGCCATTGAGCTCTTGTCCTAGGAGCTTGAGTTTGACCTTGCCTAGTGCATGGTAATTGCTCTGTTTGTCGAGCATGGCCTACCATGACACACACATATATCTACTGTTTGGCTTGGCTGCCCAACCACATCTATGTTGGAGGAGATGGTCGATAGTATTCAAAGATGAAGTTGCGTTGCTTGATTCTTCTTCATGCCTACCAAGAATGATTGTTGGAGAGTATAGTGAGCTTCTTTAGCTAGATAATGATCATAGATAATAACGTATTTTGCTTGAAACATGATCCACTAATCAGCGGATCAAAACAAATAGGTAGGAATTTATACAAGGCTAAGAAACTTGCTCTTCTTGTCTATACACTTGTTTAATGTTTTGGAGAGTTCTCTGAGCACAACAGCAATAAGCTTAGTTCCTTTTGGGGATATCTAACTAGCTTAGATATCTACCAATTATGAGTGATTTCATCAAAAATCATGACTACACACTAAGGAAGATGTTTATCAAATCACAGAACCTTCTTTCAATTACGGGATGCAATAGTCAATTGACTAGAGAGTAGAGATGTGTTAATGTCTCATGATCTAGAGAAGCAATCATAATGAGACTTTGTATTCATATGCTAGATAGTATGATGAATCTATCATGCTTTAAATCATGACAAATGATCAATCATACACTGAGAACAAGCTCTTAGAAAGCTAGTGTCTTGATGTAGTCTTAATATAGAAGTGAAATGAGAATGTAATGATGATATGTATATTAAACTCTATACAAATACAATGTCATTGGCAATCATATTCGCACAATGTTTGAGAGGTGAATGAGCTATGAGATGAGCTCTCAATTCATAATAGATGCCAATCAAATTGATCTCATGGAGTCGAGATATCACGCGGGTCATGTCATCCTCTTTTTATAGTTGGAATTGGATCCAATATTTGAATTCAAATTCAAAGAGTTATACCTAAAAGTGAATCCTAAAATATAGGATACTCTCGTCAATCAACAACCAAGACCTTCAAGGTTTCATGCTTCCTAACTTCCTCGTGGTTTTAGGACACTTTTACCAAAGTAAATGTGAATGTTTTTTACAAGGGGTTGATCACATAAGGTTCTATAAGAGATACACCAACAGATCCCCGTCAAGCCTAACATGCTTGCTCTTAATTCCTTCTGAATTTCCTACAAACCAATCATGAATTAGAATCAGTTCATCTTGGTTGCATCCAAAGAATTTGTGAGTATATGTGCACATTGTAAATGAGTTGTTACATAGGATAGTTGAATATCCTTGCTAAGCAGTTTCTCCCTTACATAATGATAGTGCACTTCAATATGGTTAGTCGTGGCATGATATACAAGATTAGCATCCTTGAGTTGCATTTGCCAAACTTCTGTATTTTGCTTCTGTAGATCCTCCTTCATGAGAACTAAGATTATGGTTGAATTCCATGGGTGTACCTGCATATTTGGTATTCTCCAACTTGAACTTTACCAACATATCATGTATATATTCTCTCTAATTCATGAACATACTAGAATCTATATACACAAGCTCTAAGCCAAGAAAATATGTTAACAACCCAACAACACTAATTTTAAACTCTTCTATTAGTTGAGCCTTAACCCGCTTGATACCATTAGCATCATTTATTGTAGTTATAATGTCGTGCACAAAGACACATATGTAGATAACTTCTAAGTTGTTCTTCTTTATAAATAAAGAAGAGTCTACCTTGCTAGCCACAAAGCTATGATCGTGCAAATAGGTAACAAACATATGGTTCCAAGGTCCAAGAGCTTGCTTTATGCCATCGATTTCCTTTCTTAGCTTGCATACATAATCTGTTTTATTTGTATTTTCAAATCCTGATGGTTATGTGATATACACTTCTTTTGATATCCATCCATTTAAGAATGCATTCTTGACATCCAACTGATATAAATTCCAACTCTTAGAAGTAGAAATACTTACAAAACCCTCATTGTTGGCATCTTTGCCACAGGAGAAAAGGTTTCCTCATAGTCCACTATGTGAGTTTGAGCAAACCGCTTTGCCACTAGTCTTGCATTTACACAAATGGCATGAATAAAAGAGAAGAAGAACATACGAAGTCTGATGTAATGTCAATCACTAATTGAGGGGGAGATTTTGGGGGTTCCCTCCTAATTGTGCATTAACTCATGAATTATGTGAAGAGTATTTATGAGTAAATAAGCGAAGGAAGGAGAAAAATACCATGAATCTTGGACATTGAAACTCATGCCTATTTGAAGGAACAAATTCACATGTCCAACATATTCTTAGAAATTGGTTCCAGAATAGCTCAAGAAAGTTCAAATTTATGAGTTTAAGCAATAAATACATAACACAAGATTGTGTATAAGTCAATTAGAATCATATACTTATATTGAGAATTTCATCTACTCAAATGTAAGTCCTAAATGTGTTTGAAGGCAGCCATGTTAATCAGGATGAGAGGTTGTGAATAAAGATCATTCACACTCAGAGATCATTCTATGGTTATGAGAAAATTCAAGCCATAACATTTTGTATACACGTTCCATGATAGGAAATCAACATTTGTGTAGAAGTAATTGAGTCCGTTATCATTGTGTGAAGAAATCAAAGTTTTTCGTAACTGTATGGATGATAGTTGATGGTTACGAGTTTAAGGTGCAACATTTCATATAAATCTTAGAGTCAGAACTCGAAGTAACGCATAACAATTTTAATGATTAATAGCTCATTTAAGTAGCCACCCTAGAGGTTTCATAGGAAGCTCTCTACCAATTCACTCTAGGGAAGCACTCATACCTTTGGATTTCACCTTTAAGAAAACTATTTAAGCTTACGCTTTTATGTCTCATAATCTTAACCAACCTAATCATAATCATAGTTCCACGCAACATGATTAGAACATTAAAATTTTTGGACTTTCATACTTTCCTTTTCAAAAGTGGAGTATGTTGGAATGAGCTATCAAAACTTTTTGGTTTACAAGAAACTTTAGCGATCCCAAATTTCTATATCCATTAGCATTCCATAACATTGATTACTAAAGGCTTGAACGACCTCCGTAAGGGTAGATACAATACTATTAGGAAACATCAATCCTAAGGGTGAAAAATCTTTGACTGGTAGTAAAGAAATCCAAATCGCTTATGTATTCAAACAAAAGTTTGGAGAGAGTTTCCAAAGGGTTTCTTAACAAACTCAAAGGGTTTTCCAAATAAATTTAGGTCCTACAAACTCATGTCTTTCTAGTTGGACCCATGCTTATACAAGATTCTTCCCCCCTTTGACATTTTCATCCTAAAAAACGTGTCTAGCTATAGTATGTGGAGTAATCGCACATGCTCCATGATCATTTTCATCGATCATGGTCTTTATTTCTATGATTTTCCACTTTATGAGAAGACAGTTCTATATTTGACTATATCTAAAAAGAGGGGAATCCGTGCATGGGCTAGGCTCCATTCAAGTCATTGTGAACTTAGTTATTACAAACTATCTACTTGTAATTTCAACTTTTGACTCACATTTTCACTTCTCTTAAAGAACTATGGCCTTTGGTCAACATGTTAAAAATGTTCCTTTATCCCATGTGTATCTCCGAAGTTTATATTTACCTAATTGTACCAATTCTTGACAAGTTTTTGTATTTTTTGATTCCATTCTGAAGAGTTTTTCTCCTTGAAACTATAAATTCTATGTCTTCTTTCAGAGCTATAGAGTCATTGCTAGCACTCCTCCCATCATCAAACTGCACTTCACAACACTACCCATGCATGTCCAGTGCACTTCATGTGCCGTTGTCGACTATCAGCATAAAAGAATCCCATGCCTATAGCCACAACTTATCCTTAGAATGTAAAAATAAATTGTTGTAGGGATTCGCAGTGCACATTATTGAAACTAAGATCTCAGTATGCTCTACCCTTTTCGATCACGGAACACTATATCCTTTTCAAGCACCGTATGCTTGGAGAGAGAGAGAGAGAGAGAGAGAGAGAGAGTGCATTGTAAAGAAGAATTCAATTGTGTTTTGTCTGGACGAGAAACGCAACCTAACATTCTTCACGTCCACTAGTTATGCCTGAACTTCAAACATCGATGTAGACACACATGCACATGCACAATTGTTCATTGTTTTCATTGTCGTCCACAAATGCACCATCATGGCATAGGCTATTTGTGTGTTGAAAACAAAGGTGTGCACTTTGAAAGAATAATTCAACTGTAGACAAAAGCGTTAGGAAACGAGAATAAGAGAACAGTAAAGTATGGGTATTCTTATCTTTGTAGTGCAATCATAAACATATGTATCATTCAACTCTTGGAATCGGTCAAAGATGACTTTGCGTTAAACTTATATTAAACTTCCAAGAAGCTATGTGTAGATCTGCACAAGAAATGGATTGATCTGCACATCATGCGGAACCTATTAAGCCTAAGAATTGCCTCACTTGGATCAGCACTTGATTGTGCACTTGTAGAAAGAAGCAACAAAGTGTAATACACATTTTTCAAGCTAACTAGAATCTCCATGGTACATGAAAGTAATGGATGAACAGCATCTTTAACAAAAACCACATCATTGCTTAAAAAATGCATTTAATTTGTGGATGATATAGATAATAGGCTTTCTTTATAACCTATACCCAACAAGAACTCATTTTACTAATCTATCATCGAATTTTCTACATTGTTTTTCACACACTAATGCACATGTCAAACAACCAAAGACAGAGGAATGAACTGCAAATGGCCTTGAAACATGCTAAGCCTCATATGGAGCGATTGATTGCAATGCTTTGGTGGAAGACCTATAGAGCACATATGCTTCAAACATAGCAGAGTCAAGTGAGAAGATATATGGTAAGGCTTGTCTTTTCATGATAAACCTTGACATTTCCATAAAAGATCTATGCCTTCTTTTCGAAACTCCATTTTATTGAGGTGTATGTGGCACTGTATATTAATGTTTTATCCCATGCTCAACTAAAAATGGATTCAAATAAGAACACATGTATTTCTCCCTCCCCCCCTCCCCCCTCATCCTCTGCCCCCTACTTGATGAGAACGGAGGATGACCATTTAACATGTTGAACGATTTTAAGCCATAACCATAAATTTTATAGATCACATAAACACTTCCGAATTTTCGCTCAATGGATACATCCATTGATGCAAAGAGAACTCATCAATAAAAGGCATGAACTCATGGTAGTTTCCAAATAAAGATATCTTCAAATATTAAGGAGTTTGTATTTCCTTTCAACATCAATTGAATAGTAGAAGAGAGAAATCTAATATGATTTTCAAAGATTGTTAATAAAACATCGCACAAGTACACTATCTTGCAAGAATTCATCAGTAAAAATCAATTGTTCCGTCAAATCTTTATTCTTTGTTATATTCCACAGAATGATATGCTCGGGACTCACCTCCCAACCTATTTATAGCCCTTGCCTAGTCACCATCTATAGTTCTCTCTAAAGTCCCTCTACTCATCTCGCCATCATGAGTAGGTACCTCATATGAACTCTCTGGAATATAACACTATAATCTGGCACTCCCAGATATATTCAAGAGTACTTATGCTGCACACATATCGACTCTTGAATATAACATTCTTTGTCAAGAAAAGGATTAATCGAATCTCCCTTATTCATAAGGCTCAAAATTTTATGTTTTTTTATGGGTAAGAAACATGAGGCTTATTTTTGCCATAGGATAAATTTCTAACTATATCCTGAGGATCCTTTGTTGTATTGAAGGAGAGAATCTGAGGAATTATAGCATGTCTGGGCACCTTTTCCATCCGAAAACCGTTGTTGTATAGTATGTGCAGTCGGAACTACAGCAAGACTAGAAGGTTGAAAAAAAGTTTGAAAAATGGATTTTGGTGAGAAGAATCCGATGAAAGATAGTGAGGTTTTCTTAACTACGTGTTTCTGACATTAAATACATGTTTTCACCTTAAAATTCTTCTCAAAAATCTATGAACATTAACTAAAACAATAGTTCAAGCTTCAAAAAAGTATAAAAACCATTGGAAACTGAGCTTTGAGAATGAATCTATACGTTTTGGAACATATAATAAGCATTGATGGTTGAGAAATGAGAGGTTCAAGGAACGGTTGTAATTTCAAGCCCTTTTCTCTCATCAAAACTGCTTTGGGAGTAAACTCGCTATCCCACAAACTAGAAGCACATAGGATCGTAACCCCTGTACTCTTTCCAAAATTCCTCAATGAGCCTTCGTAAAAGTGAAAAATGTTATCCAAATAGTAGCTTTCACACTCTTATGTTGGGGGGGGGGGGGGGGGGGGTAAAGATCCTACCTCATAGTGAACAATAGGTCATAAAAGTAGCACATGAGTCAAGCCTGAGAACTAAATTTCAGGGTACAAGATCTGGTCCCTCACTTCATAAATCCTTGCATAGAAAATTTCTTCTGTACGCTTCCATTATTCATTATCAAGACATTTTGTTTTGGAATCCTTGCATAGACATCATATTCAACGTTTGACTTGGATGAACTTCTATGCTCAAATTTGTTCGGATCTACATACATAAAGTTCATATTCATAATATGTCATCAGCCCTACGTAAATGAAGTTCTCTGCTCAAATCCCCGAGAATAAAACTCGGATTGTTTTTTGTCATACTCGATTGCTTATCTATTAGTCAATTCACTTTGCGTATTGCTAAGTAAGAAAAAGACAGATCCTGATTCTTCCTCATTCATAGTATCGTGGTTTCAATACCAGTGTATGAAGAGAAGGTAATTGCCTTAAAACATAATGCGCACGTTTGGAAATGTACTTTCTACACTGATTTATAGCTTGTGAAACTTTACCACTACATTAGTTAGTGAGTTGAGATTGAGTACTTCAATTCCATGCATGTCACATCGGATAAATCAAAATCGTTGCGACTTCTTTGTTTTGTGTCCGAATCCAAATCTTGAAGGAAAAAGAAGAAGGATCAGGTATTTTATTCCCTCTACATTACAATTTATGGACTCCGAATTAGCAAAGAAATGATTTCCTTAAATACTTGAATCAAATTGATTTGATTAAATGCGTGAATTAAATTGACTTCCTGCACATTTATGGAACATTGAACTGAATTGAATGAAAGTGTTGTGATTGAACATTGAATTGAATGAAAGTGTTGTGATTGAATTGAATTGAATGAAAGTGTTGTGATTGAATTTTCTTCATTATGAATGATATGATGTTTTCAAAAGTTGATACCCTGCTTGGTGATTTTATTACTCCTCAAACGCAACCAATTCTAACCATTCTCTTACCTCAACAAGCTCATGGAAGCTTGAAGTTTATCAATGAGGTCTTTTTTTTTTCCTAGAACCACATATATCTATTTTCCCTTTCAAAATAAAGCATGAAGTTCTTGGACGGTTTGTTAGTAATTAAGCATTCACATAAAATTCAAGCAGGCTTCAGCTTTCCAAAACTCTACTCCTTTCACTTGGATCCCTTTTCCATAAACGTGGGTCACTTGCTATACAAATCCTCACATGACTATTATCGGACTATTATGTTACTATGATGTGACTTGATTGGGGAGAGGAGGCTGTGTTTCTATGACTTGATAGAGGAGAGGAGGTTCTCATTTTATAGTTAACTTTTGGTTTCCCTTCACTATCAGTAGTGCCCGCCCTATGGCCAACTATAACTGCGGTGCGTACCCTATAGCCAACTCTAACCATAAATACCATCATCGGAACCATAAATGGGGGGGGGGGGGGGGGGAACACAAAGGTGATCCCATGTCTACAGCCAAAGCTGATGTTGAGAACTACAAAATAGATTGTTGTCGAGCATCTAGATGAGCCAGCTTCACTCCCTTTCACCTTTTTATAAGCCAGCCCTGGCTGGGTGAATGAGAGGATGCCAATGCTTGAAATGCTCAATTGATTTTCTTTCAATAGATATATGCTTTCATATTTGAGTAATAAGAGTGCAAATAGGGGCTCAAAATAATTGTTGCTTTGTTAAAGCAAGTACCTAAGGAGTTGCAAACGAAAACTCCTTCAAATTGGGACATAAGTAAAGACATTTTTCCTCCCATATGAAAGGATGAACTCATGTTTTGGAAATGTAAAAATTTCTAAGAATTGGATCTCAGTTAATCCATGATCTTTCCCTTCAACTAATAGAAGTTTGTGAAAATGGTGTAACAAGTTAATGTAAAAAGCCGTTATGACAATTTTCTAGTTGAACTCAACAATCATCATGTGATGATAACTTAGAACACTCCCAAAGTATATTTCCTAGGCGGACATATCCATCAAATAGGAAAACAAGCATATAGATCTTTGAGATAAGTTTGAGGAACATAGAGTTTGACATAAGTCATTTTGAAGCATCTTAGTAGTTTGGATTGTTTGCACAAACTTTTCCTTCTTTCTTCTTGGAAAGTTCTACTTCTTCTTTGGGTTCCTCTTTGCTCTATCAAAAGATCCTTTTACCTTTAAATTAGCTAAGATAGCTACCATACTTTGGATGCTGATGACTCTTAACATGAATTCACAGTTAATGTAGATCAAGTTTTTATACATATAACAAGAAGCTCTTAATAACTATAACCTCCATCAAAGCTTAGAGAGTATAGAAAAAAGTAATTGAACAAGAGGGATGTCAGTAGTACAAATGGAAAGAATGCATATAGTAGGAATGGAAAAACTTATCATGAACAATAAGTAGAGTAATGATGACATTATAGACTCATCCATTTTCAAAGCGGTGCTTGAATGAAAATTTGGGGAACTCTAAATGAGATTTAGCAAGAAAAGGGTGTGATGTGTAAATACGATTACTAGAATGGTAGCACTGATAGGTAAGTAGGATGCCTGAATTGTATCCATGCTATGTATGAATAGTACATAAGAACACATGACTTTTATGATGGATTTTACACGGGTAAGTATGCATCAATGGTGTCATTCCTAAGTTTTCCATTTTAGAAGTGAACAAAAATCAAGGAAAAGAACTTGAGGTCCTTGTCCAAAAGTTTAGGATTCCTTTAACGGATTATTTAAGAGGTGGAAAGAGTTAAAAGATGAGTCATTTGCTCATGAGTAATAAGAGTGCAACTATGGTCTCATAATAATTTCTTCTTCGTTAGAACAAGTACCTAAGAAATTGAGTCCTTCAAAAGTAATGTGAGGGAAAATTCCTTCAAATTAGACAATAAGTTCAGGAATTTGTCCTACCATCTAAAAGGATGACCTTATGTTTTCATAATGTTAAAATTTCTAACAATTTGATCTCAATTAATCCACGAGCTTTCCCAAGAACAAAGAGAAGTTTGTGAATATGGTAGTACAAGTGAATAAAGTTTCCCTGATGACAAGTTTCTAGTTCAAGTCGACAAATATCATTTGATGGTAATTAAGAACTCTACTTAAATATAGTTTTTGGGCGAAGGACGTATCAATTAAATAGGAAAACCAACAACTTCTCGGTAATAGATGTTTAACCAAGTAGTAAAGTTGTAAAAAAAGCAACTTTATGGCATGCTATGGTTTTAGAGGTTTTGGATCCCAATAGATGGTTGTAAACGACCAAGTTCGATGCATCATAAAAAAAATCCACTTCTCTAAAGGAAAGCATGAATTTCCAAAAAAAATCAAGTTATGTAGTGTGCAAGCATGGTTACGCGGTGGCTAAGTCAATGGAAGGTAGAACATAACTCTAAAGGTATTTCTTTATGGTGAATTAAAATGGTTTCTTAGAATTTATTAGTAGAGAGATGTCATGGACAAAGGAAACCATCTTGAACCTTAGATTCCATGTGAACCCTGTATCTCACGATTCCTCCAGAAATAGGAGAAAACAATGCTTCCATTGCATCTGAAACGTGCGAAAACCCTAAGATCGACTGTCTACTTGCCTGATTCGGATATCTAGAGCTCATGTTTCGAATTGATGACATCATCGATGACATCATCAATTCGCAACCGTCTTTCATGAGCCGTCCTTGAAAACCTATATAAGGAGGGGTTGGCCACATTCATAATTAGTCTTGCCAATACCAGTCTTGGGAGCTCAAGGAGTCGTGACCATCAAGTTAGTACTCTCCAAGTTCCAGTTCCTGTTCTTGTCTTGTTCCTTGTTTCAGTCTTGTCTAGTCTTGTATCCTGGACATCTAGTCTTGTCCTCTTGTAATCTCATAGTACGAGATCTTGTCGATTTCTTTCTTGTATCTAGTCCATCTCCTAGTGGGGAGTTCTTGTAATCCAGAGATCTTGTTCCATACTTATGATCCCGAGTTGTGGGATCTCCTATATCATCTCTAACTGAGTTATCTACACCTACGGTCCTGGGTTGTGGGACTTCTAGTATCAGCTACATATTCCTATGCTATTTTCCCTACGTGGATTTTCTTGTAATCAGAAGTATATTTCAGAAATCTTGTCTATTGTAGTGAATGAGCACAATCTAGTGCTCCCCTGACATTTTGGCAAGTCTAGCTTCCATCCAAGACCAGTCATCATGGAGAATGCTTATGAATAGATTGTAGCATCACTTCAAAGTCTCCAACAACAAGTCGAAGACCTAACTCATTGATACACACAAACCGAGATGGGACGTCCACTGCATGTAGGTGCACTCCTCCAAGAATTACAAGAATGAATCGGGAGTCTTCAGACAAATCAAGGGAGTATGCAAGTAAATCAATGACCTAGTACATCCTTCATGAGGGAACCTAAGATCTACATGCGAGAAAAGTTCAATGGTGATCGCACAAAGTTCTGGGAATTCTTGCAAAAAGTCAAATTGTACATCCGTATGCAGCCTCATAGATACCCTGATGATGCATCCAAGGTTGGTTTCATTGACATTATCATGGTTCGCCCCAATCTTCGAGAAGAATATGGCCGTACTTCATGACTATGAGGGGTTTCTTAGAGAGCTCATCGCCACAGTTGGAGATGCACACAGGGGTCGAGTGGCAGAAACAAAACTTTGGAATCTACGTCAAGGTAACCGCCCTGGCTCTACCTATGCATCAGAATTTAGGCAGTTGATATGTGATCTCACTTGGCATGAAGATTATTTCATAAGCCAATTCAGATGGGGCTTAAGGGATGATGTGAAGGACCTTCTACTCACGATGCCAGAGGTGAAGACATTGAATGAATACATCAACCAAGCCATTCAATGTGATAACCACCTTTTTGAAAGCAAACAAGAAAAACAAGTAGAAGGAAGACCTCGCCAATGGAAACCTTTCTAGCCTACTCCTAGAGATGAGTCTATGCCCAAACCTATGCAGATAGATGTAAGTAGGCTCCAGCCTCTAACACCACAAGAGAAACAAAGAAGGAGGGATAACAAGTTATGTCTATATTATGGAAACCCTAGCCACATTGCATTTAGTTGTCCCAACAAGAGAACGAACTCCAAGGGTCTCATAATTCCATCCACACCCCTAGAAATATGTCTTGCCCCTATCAAGTTAATCATGTCTAAGAAGACCCTTTCCCTTATAGCTCTAATAGATTTAGGAGCGTCCTCATGTTTCATTGATGAAGGACTCATTAAGAAACATGGAATTCCCGTACTTCGGAAGAACAGACCAGTAGTAGCTGAAGTAGTAGATGGATGACCTCTACCATCGGGGAATATAACCATGGAAACCATACCACTAAGATTACACCTTGGTGACGATGATTCACACATATGTTTCAATGTAATATCGAGTCCATTAAATATGGTTATCATCGGAATGTCGTGGTTAAAGAAACATAATCCAAAAATTAATAGGGAGAATAATAAAATCACCCCTCGAGATATCCATAAGAACCCAACATATGTCGGAGCCAAAACCTTCATACATGCAATAAGGAATGAACCAACATATATGATCTATGCCATACAAGCTCAAGAATCCAAGAAAGCTGATCCAGTGCAGCTACCCAGTCAGTACAAAGGCTTTGAAGATGTTTTTGAAAAGAAGAATGCAGACATCCTTCCGGAGCATAGACCGTATGATTGTGCCATAGAACTTCAAGAGGGAGCACAACCGCCCTTTGGACCAATCTACAGACTATCCTCAGAGGAACTTACAGAACTATGCAAGAACGTTGATGAGAATCTTGTGAAGGGGTTTATCAAACACTCAAAGTCTCTAGTAGGAGCTCCTATTTTATTTGTAAAGAAGAAGGATGGGACTCTCCGGATGTGTGTAGACTATCGTGGATTTAATAAAGTCACTATAAAGAACAGATACCCTCTACCACTCATATCCGAGCTCTTGGAATGCCTTGGAAAAGAAAAAATCTTCACAAAGATTGACCTTCGAGGAGGCTACAACCTTGTCAGGATCAGAGAAGGAGAGGAATGGAAGACAGCATTTTGAACAAGGTATGGCCATTTTGAATATGTAGTCATGCCATTTGGTCCCACACATGCTGCAGCTGTCTTCCAATATATGATGAATGATATCTTTCGAGAATATTTAGATGACTTTGTTGTAATATACCTTAACGATATCTTGATATTTTCCAAAAATCTAGAGGATCATGAATGTCATGTAAAGATAGTCCTAGAGAAACTAAGAGAAAAAGGATTATATGCGAAATTGGAGAATTGCTCTTTCCGTAAGACAAAAGTGGAATTTTTAGGGTACATCGTATCAGATAAAGAAATTTTTATGGATCCTAAGAAGATTGAGACAATCCTTGATTGACAACCACCTTCATGTGTTTGAGATGTACAATGTTTTCTGGGGTTTGCGAATTTCTACAGGATATTCATCAGAGATTACTCCAAGATAGTGACACCTCTTACCAAGCTTACATGGAACTCCAAATTCTCATGGACCGAAGAAGCAGAAAAGGCCTTTCAGACCTTGAAATCAGCATTTACTTCCGCTCCAATTCTCATTCATCTTGATTCCAGTAAGCCCTTCTTCCTTGAGATAGATGAATTAGACTTTTCTCTAGGGGCCATTCTTTCCCAATATGGAGATGATGGACGCCTACATCCAATTGCATATCATTCAAGGAAGTTTTCCCCTCCAAAAATTAATTATGAAATTCATGATAAAGAACTTCTTGCCCTAGTAGACACGTTTGATACATGGAGTCACCATCTAGAAGGAGCAGCTCATAAAGTCACTGTGTATTCAGATCACAAGGACCTAAAATATTTTATGACCACCCAGATTTTCAATAGAAGGCAATCTCGATGGAGTAACTTTTTATCTAGATTCGACTTTGTCATCATATATTGTCCAGGACATCAACAATGTTAGTCAGATGCCCTGTCCAGAAGATCTTACCTTGCACCAAAGAAGGGTGAAGAGGCTTTTGATCAACAAGAGAGTGTATTACTCAAGTCTGAGCATCTCTAGTTAGCAGCTATCTCTTCAAGACATCATGAAGATTCAGCCTTGAACCAGTTGATCCGTGAGAATCTACCACAAGATGAATTGTCTTGTAACGTTAAACAAAAAGCTCAAGAAGGAAAATTCCAAGAAGTGAACGAAGTTCAGGAAAAAGATGGTTACTACTCTATTAGAACCTACTGAATGTCCCTCCAAGAAAACCCAAGATCCAATTACTTCAACAACGCCATGACAACCTTGCAACTGGACATTTTGGAGTGAATAAAACAATAGAACTCATATCAAGGGACTTTTGGTGGCCTCAGATGTGGAAGGAAGTCAAAGAATACATTCGAACCTATGATACTTGCAATAGATCTCAAGTACCCCGACATAAAATGCCTGAAGCAATAATCATGTCACCATTTGATAGATCATGAACTGTACATCTATCATCAACAAATTTCACAACCAAGCCCATCTCGGCTAATACTGAAAGTGATAACAAATTTTTCTTGATCCCTGGCACAAATAAAGCATTTGACAAGGTGAAAGAACTTCCATCAACAATAGTCAGAATGGTTTTACCAACCCCATGATAGGATAAGAGTAGTTATTAGCACATGTGACAGTATTCCCTATAGGGGCATGCTCAAGTGAAGTAAAGAAATGGCACTGCGGGTAATATGTTTGGTTGCCCCACTTTTAAAATACCAAATATCTAAGAGTACTGTAGACATAGAGTGCGAGATGGATCAAAACTACAAACACTAGTAAACATCCATTATTCATTCTCCACAAGATTAGCACACTCAATTTTAGGTGTAGAGGCCTCCGCAACAACCATTCCAGCCTCTTTCTTCTTTGCCTCTTTAGTAGTTAGTTTTGGAAAACTCTTAATGACATGATCATTTACATTACAATATTTGCAAAACAATTTCTGCTTTTCTGATTTCTTTTCATCTTTGTCTTCCTTCTTCGAGTGTGCAACATTTGTAGATTTTTGCTTACTAGTAGAGGAGTTCCATTTTTCTTTGCCCTTTTGACTAGCCCAGAAGCTTGATCTGCAACATGCATACTAGATCTGTTCAGCCTAGACCGATCTTGCTGCAACATAAAAAAAAACTAACTCTTCAAATGAAAGGGTATTTGCATTACCTTTCATCATCAAACAAAGAGTAGAAGCGAAACTCTGATATGAGTTAGGAAGACCATTCAGAATGGTCCGCACAAGTGAGCTATCTGATATAGCTTCATCAACAGAAATCAATTGTTTCTTCAAATCCTTGATCTTTGTCAGAAAGTTGTCCATAGAATAACCTTCGTTCATATGATCACTTTCCAAATGTTTTCGGAGGTAAGCAACATGTGCCTCATTCCTAGCTTGGTACAATGTGGTAAGTGTATCGCAAGCATCCTTAGCTATTTCTGCAAGAGCGCATGTGAGGAATAATGGCACGTTTGACAGACAAGGCTATCAATGCATGTGCCTAAGAATCTTTGCCATCCCAACAGATTCGCTCTCCAATAGATGCAACAGAAAGAGCAGCACAAAGAAGAATCTGTAGAATATCACCACCTTCGACACCATCTGCATCAGCTTCAATACTTGTATTCGTAGGTGTAAGAGGATGTCTTTCAACACTCTGAACAATATTCCATAGCCCTTTTGTGACCAATACATGACGCATCATATAATCCCACAATGGATAATTGGTACCATCCAACTTATCCTCAACAGCCAACATACGGAATACACCACTTCTTTTAGCCATTGCCACTCACTAAAATAACTTAATGGAAAAAAATGACTATATCTAAAAAAGTCCCATAGTGGCTCTAGTAGTAGATGTGTGCGTTTGACACCTCAGTGCAATATAGGTGCTAGCCCGTCTCATAAGTCAGGGTCACACTCTAGAGGAGGATGTTCTAGGAGTGGATCTACACGTAGCTCTGGACGAGGTGGATGTTGTGGAGGTAGTGCAATGGACATTTTCTCTCCCACTTCTCCTCCTAGAGTGAGTACCTCACATGTAGGTACGCCATGTGGAACACCATGTACACCTTGATGTGCTCATGACCATGATGACTCCAAGGTGTATAGTATCCGTGATGGAGCTCCGGTGATGGATTGGAACAGAAAGTCCATGTGTTAGCATATACAATAGCTTTGCTCCATATAGTTTGGACCAGCACATGGGCATCCTGTTGTTAGCTCCAAGTGGATTCAGCACACTGCACATGAAGTTATGTCCCATTGACGATCCGAGGCTCGTGATGCTTTCAGAGTAGGCCTACCAAAGCCTGTATGGTTAGATGCTGAGGAGTGGGATATGATTCGTGATGACAAATAGCAGACTCATGATGGATATCACCAATAGCGAGATGCCATAGCCACATGTCTAGATACGATTGGACCGTCACATTTGGGGAGCAGCGAATATGACACTATGCATCACGAATTTGTAAGTATCATTTGGTTTATTGATTTTTTTTGTATTAAGCATGTCATGTATGTTCACCTAATCTTCTGCATATTTGTTGCAAGAGCTAGCAGTGGTTCATTCTCCAAGACGAACAGAAGAGACTTATGGATATCATCATGGATTGGTTGCATTATTGGAGGACTTGGAGAGAGGCGGTGCGGTCGTTTCATGGGAGCATCTAGAATGAGGTCATGAACTTAGAAAATTGTTTTTTACTTGTTTGTAAATATCATGTCAATTTATCTCATTTCGTGAATGTTCTTTATTGTAAGACTGCTGATATAGATGTTCTGATCCTTCTGTGCATGTGTATGGCAATGGTGTGCCACAATTTTGTATTCGGCTCATATATGGAAGTGGTGCACCAGAATTTTGTATTTATTTCTTATATGGTAGTGCTTTGCCACATTTTGTATTTGGCTCATATATGACAGTGGTTTGCCACAATCTTGTACATGCTTTATTTATGAAGTATATAACTTTTATGTACATGGTTCATGGTTCATTCTGCTCATCTCTTTTGTGTCCGGTAGTATTTTGCTTTATGAAATCGCATTGCCATTAGAGTACACATCACATGTACTCCGTTTTTTTGGGCAGAGTGTATTATCTTTTGCTACACAACATCATGGTAATGTTGGTGCAGCAAGAGACAACACACTTTGCCCAAAAAAATTTTGCAGATATGGTCATGAGTATGCGTGACGGTACACCCAATATGGTCGATGGTATGGGCGATGGTATGCCTAGAAGCACGCCTAAACAAGTGATGGTATAGGCATCAGTATGGGCATATGTATAAGCATCAAAAATTCTGATGCTTATACCGATGCCCATATCTTCGCCTCTATCCGCACCGATACAAGCCGTTTGCTTCCGACACTTATGCCGACCCTTAATCCAATGCGGGTGCAAAATCTCACCTATTCATTTTCCCCGATAGAAGCCTTGGTATAACCTTTATATGTTGTAGTGTCACTCATAAAGGGGAAATGCTCTTCACATAATAAATTACACAAGGGGTAGAAAAAAATATTAGACGACTCATTTTTCTCCAAGATCAGTGGAAGATTGAAATGATGAAACACATAGAGGGCACTCTATAAGCATATGATGATGGTACAAAATACTTTTCTATTGTAAAGATTATTTAATTCCTCAAGATAGTATTTTTTATCATTCAATATATGTTAATAAATGAAAAATCTCTTAAATAAATAGGAACCTTTTCATAATATTCCTTTCTCGTTATATTTGATATTAAAATGATACATAGTATTCAAGATTTATAATAATCATGATATATTTAAGAGGAGCATTTACACGTGCTCATTATGAGTACACTTCATACAGTATAAAGGAAAAAGACCTTGATTACAAGGTAACCAAGGTGAAGGGTTAAAATACAATAATATAGAAGTAAGATATCAAACCTTACAACCCCAAGACTGATATGTATGCTTAGTATAACTAGACATTCTACAAAGAATCCCACAAACTCGAGCCATTAGTATAGACAACTTTTATTGAAGATACATGGGATCCCTCATCCCAAGATTGTAAGTATAAATATGCAATAATTGTTGTATCCATAGCAGGATTTAACTCATCAACACTTAGCTAGGAGTCTGTTCGGCTAGCTAGATGCCCCAAAAACCATGAGTGGGGCCTATCCTCCCCTTTGTGGAGTTTTTTAAGCATCTCTTTCCCTTCATTTCTTCAATCTAGCTGTCTCTCTCCCTCTATAGATGATTTTCCTCAATGATGCTCTCGAACTGACTAAGTGCACTTGATTTGATGTCCTCACCTAGACATAGTCTCTTGAACATGTCCTCTCTGCAGCCTTGGTATCTTGAATGCTTGTTCTCTACCTCTGTGTCTTGACCCTTTCTTTTTCACAACCTTGGTTCTCATGGCAAACATCTTTCTGCTGCCTTCTTGGATCCATGGACAAGTTCATGGGACCATACACTACACACACATAGAGAGAATTCTTTGTTTGCCTCCTAGCCTTCCATCGATTCTCAACTCATGAGAGATATGATTTAGTCCCCTCTTTTTTTTACTACCCTTCTCATTAGAAGGCTTATTCTACAGGTTCCATATGGCCAATCAAGGCTCCTAAGCCTAAGAGGTGTTCCCACCCTACACTATAATATGTGATGTGAAATTTCCTTCCCCTCTAAAGCATTTTTATCTTGAAAAATCTAAATGAAATGTCCATGATGGTAGAAGAAAGTGCTCCAACTCCCTTGAACCCCATGTACTCGATGTACATGGTGATCTCTCTATGTTGTTTCCCCATATCCCTCCCCTTAATATGTCTACCATGAGATCATCTTAAAGGTGGGAAATCATCTGTGTGGTGCCCATTATCTCCCTATTATCTCCCATGTATATGACAAAGTGAAACTCTCGCTCTCTTTGTAATCTCTTCTAAGAAAAAGTGCTCTAGCCATGGAATCTATTCCACTTTCCATTCTTGCCCTTTGAAAGAGATTTTGTTGAATCCAATTGTTCAACTCATCCATAACTAAGGACATGCATATATTCTCCATATGTTTCTTCCTTCCAAGATAGTGGAAAATCAAACTCCCATGTGAAGAAAAAATTACACTAAAAATTAAAGTTAATGAATTCCTTCTGAAGTATACAATAAGAGATGTTTTCCAAACACCTCTTCTCACTAGTGGAAAACATATTCTATTCTTCTCCTATGCAGAAATTATGTTTTCCTTTCCTTTTTCTATTTCAAGGAATAGGATCCAAAGTGAGATCCCTCCTCAATCTTTAAGTTTATTCCCATTTTCATCTTTCCTTAAACAAGAAATTTATGAATTCATTTTTTGCTCTCTTCCATAAACTAATCCATAATCCTTCATTACATATATTCTGATGAAGATACAAACCTCCAATAAATAATGAAGGTGAATATGGTGAAGAGTGGAGAAAATAAACTCCTTCTTAGGGTCAAATTCCTCTGCTAAAATGTTCAGCAATGATATGACATGATACCATAATAAACAATTGTGTATACATACAAAAGAAAATATCTCTCCCAACCATACTCTATGCATGGATCTATATGATCCATCCACACTAATGAAATTATCCTTCTTGAAACTATAAAGTGATTATGTGATATTAATGGTGATAAAATCACCTATCACATTCTCTATTGGACGAATAAATCTTCCATAACCTATGAAGGATAACTCCCAATCCTAATGAGTTGTCTATTAAGAGCTCTCCTATCATCTAGTGAGATATGCCACCATGAATGATGAGTCCTCTTCTCCATGACCATAAAATAAGAGTGCTCAAAGGGAAGTCATTTCCACCATCCCATACCAGTAGAACCTTCTTCCAATTCATTGTGTCATGCCTACAATAAACCAAATGTATATTCCATATATATACATATACATACACACACACACACATATACATATATATACATATATATATATATATATATATATATATATATATATATATATATATATATATATATATATATATATATATATATATATATATATATATATATATATATATATATATATGTATATATATATATGAGAATATGTGGGTGGAGTCCAATGAATCCCATGTCCTCAACTTATATAGGTTGACTTGAATGAATCCCATATCCTCCAATAAGTATAGTTTCGTTCAACTCAAAATGTGACATTGGATATACCTTTCCATTCCAAACTAACTTGTTTATAGATAACAAGAATAAGTCTAATTACATCTTTCTAGATCCTGTGGGTTGGCATATATATATATATATATATATATATATATATATATATATATATATATATATATATATATATATATATATATATATATATATATATATATATATATATATATATATATATATATATATATATATTATATATATATATATATATATATATATATATATATATATATGTGTGTGTGTGTGTGTGTGTGTGTGTGTGTGTATTGGGTACCCCAAACATTCCTCACTGATGAATCTTTGCTCTATATCATAGAGCTAGTGCCATGAGTATGGCATTCCTAACAATCACTTGAATCACATTAGAACCCATGGATTCTCTCTCTAGAAACCCATCTCTATGATCCCTTCTAATTTGTTTCTTACGCATATTAGCAAAATGCTTCATTACATAGTCAAGTGATGTGCATCAGTGAAAGTAGTCACTCTTTGGGTATTCCTCATGATACCCCATAGTCTCCTAGTCATACAATGAGAATATTTTGAAGGTAATCCATCCTAAAAAACATTGGAGACTATGATAAATGTATCTTCAGTAATTGTCTATGCAATTTCCTAAAATCTATATGATTGGTTGTGCACATTCCCAAAAGATAAGGAATATCTCCTTCCCCTTAGAATTCCTATGGTCTAAATGCATATGCATTATGTATATGGATCTATTTACTACTAAAGTTCCCTTACCTATGAAAATTTGATGGCCATAAGTCCATCAAGATCATGCTTACAAGCATGATTACACCTTATTGATGTTTGTAGAGAAGGAATGTTATTATGCCATAATCCTAGCTAAGGGTTAGTGCGTATATAACACCATAAGGTGGGAAACATTTTGACAACATTTCCCCAAGGAAATGGATTTCCAAAAAGAAAAATGTAACCATAAGATAAAATATAAGGCCTTGTCTGCCAATGGCACATAGACCATTGACTATATCACAGGGCTTGGCAAGCCCAAGGCATACAAGCCATATACTCATATATGAACTCCATAACATGAAAAAACATAAAATACTCCTAGTCCACCTCTTGGGGTTACGTTCAACCATCTCCCACCCATGATTTCTTGAATCTAACAAAGCAAACACTTCCTCATGAAAGAATATAAAGTTTCCATAGAAGGAAATCTAGCCAAAAATATGAAATATAATAAATTTGACTCTCAAAAAACACAATCATTAGATTCACTCAAAAAAAGTTTTTATACTTCAAGCATACCATAAGAGATTAAAATCTTGGTTTGAATAAATATAGATAGATGCCTGAAAAAGAAGAAATAAGAATAAGATAAAGGAATAAGAAGATAAAGTACTAGAATTTACTATGTATAGGGAGAGTTATGTTCACAAGAATTGCAATCCAAAGCAAAAAAGGGGAAGTTTCAACATGATTCTTACTAATTGAAGTTCATATAACTTATAAAGCTCGGGACATGAAAATAGAATTAGTTGATATATCTCATTAGTGATGTGTGTGAGCACACTTAGGAATCTCATTTAATGTTCTCCCCTATTTAGGAGGTTTCTTTCCCCCAGCTTGTATATATGTGCTCACACACAGCACTAATGAGATGAATCAACTAATTCTATTTGCATTCTCCGAGCTTATTACGTCATATGAACTTCAATTAGTAAGAATCGTGTTGAAACTTCCCCTTCTTGCTTTGGATTGGACTTCTTGTGTACATAACTCTCCCTATACTATGAGAAATAGTAAATTTTAGTACTTTATCTTCTTATTCGTTTTTCTTATTCTTATTTCTTCTTTTTCTTGCATCTATCTATATTTATTCAAACTAAGATTTTAATTTCTTATGGTATGCTTGAAGTATAAAAAGTCTTATTAAGTAAATCTAATGATTGTGTTTTTTGAGAGTAAAATCTATAATATTTCATATTTTTGGCTAGATTTTCTTCTATGGAAGCCCAAAGACTTTAGGTTCTTTCATGAGGAAGTGTTTGTTTTGTTAGATTCAAGAAATCATGGGTGGGAGATGATTGAACGTAACTCCAAGAGGAGGATTAGGAGTATTTTATGTTTTTGCATGTTATGGAGTTCATATATGATTATATGGTTTGTATGCCTTGGGCTTGCCAAGCCTTGTGATATAGTGAATGGCCTATGTGCCATTGGCCCGCAAGGTCTCATGTTGCATCTTATGGTTATACTTTTTTGGAAATCAATTTCCTTAGGGGAATTTTGTGGAAATTTTTCCCACCTAATGGCATTATATACACACTTACCTTTAGGTATAGATTATGGCATAGTAACATTCCTTCTCTACAAACGTCCCTAAGGTGTAAGCATGCTTGTAAGCATGCTTGTATGCATGAGCTTGATGGACTTATGACCATCAAAATTTCATAGATAAGGAAACCTTAGTAGTAATTGGATCCCTATACATAATGCTTATGGATTTAGAACATATGAATCCTAAGGGGAAGGAGATTTGCCTTACTTATTAGGAATGTGAACAAGGAATCCTATAGATTTTAGGAAATTTCATAGACAAGTACCAAAGATACAGTTATCATACTCTCCAATGTATTTTAGGATGGATTACCTTCAAAATATTCTCATCGTATGATTAGGAGACTATGGGGTGTCATGAGGAATACCCAAAGGGTCACTAGTTTCAGTGATGCATATCACTTGACTATGTAGTGAAGCATTTTGCTAATCTACTAAAGAAAGAAATTAGAAGGGATCATAGAGATGGATTTAATGAGAGAGAATAAATGGGTTCTAATGTGATTCCATTGATGGTTAGGAAGGCCATAGTCATGGAACTAGCTCTATTATATAGAGCATAGATCCATCATTTAGGAAAGTTTGGGGTACCCAATACATATATATATGTCAGCCCTCAGGATGTAGTGAGATGTAAGTAGACTTAGTCTTGGTATCCAAAAACAAGTTAATTTGGAATGGAAAGGGATATCCTTTGTCACATGTTGACTTGAGCCAAACTAAACTAATTCGAGGATATGGGATTCATTTGAGTCAACCTATATAAGTTGAGGACATGGGATTCATTGGAGTCCACCCACATATTCCATTATGTATATATATATATATATATATATATATATATATATATATATATATATATATATATATATATATATATATATATATATATATATATATATATATATATATATATATATATATATATATATATGGAATTTACATGTGGTTTAGTGTAGGCATGACAACATAAATTGGAAGAAGGTTCCATTGGTATGGGATGGTGGAAACAACTTCCCTTTGAGCACTCTTATTTAATGGTCAGTGAGAGGAGGGCTCATCATTCATGGTGGCATATCTCACTATATCATAGGAGAGCTCTTAGTAGACAAATCCTTAGGATTGGGAGTTATCCTTCATAGATTACAGAAGATTTATTCTTCCAATAGAGAATGTGATAGGTGATTTTATCACCATTCATATCACATACTCACTTTATAGTTTCAGGAAGGACTATTCCATTAGTGTGGATGGAGCATATAGATCCATGCATAGATGATGGTTGGCAGAGATATTTTCTTTTGTATGTATACACATTTGTTTATCATGGTATCATGTCATATTAGTGCTGAAGATTTTAGCACAGGGCTTTGAAGCTAACAAGGAGATTATTTTCTCAATCTTCACCATATACACCTTCAATATTTATGGGAGGTTTGTATCGTCATCAAAATATATGTAATGAAGGATTATGCATTAGTTTATGGAAGAGAGGAACAAATGAGTTCATAAATGTTTCTTTCAAGAAAAGAAGAAAATTGGAATAAACTCAAAGATCAAGGAGAGATCTCACCTTAGCTCTTGGTTCTTGAAAGACAAAAGGGAAAGGAAAACATAATTTCTTCATAGGAGAAGAATAGAGTATGTTTTCCACTAGTGAGAAGAGGTGTTTAGAGAACATCTCTTAGTCTACATTTCAGAAGGAATTCATTAACTTTAATTTTTAGTGTAATTTTCTTTACATGGGAGTTTAATTCTTCATTATTTTGTAATGAAAAAAGATATGGAGAGCTTATGCATGTCCTCAGTTATGGATGAGTTGAACAATTGCATTCAATAGAATCTCTTTCAAAGGGAAAGGAAAAGTGGAATAGATTCCACGACTTGAGCTCTTTTCCTTAGAATAGATTACAAAGAGAGAGAGAGAGTTTCACTTTCTCATAAATATGGACATTTTATTCTACCATTATGGACATTTCACCTAGATTTTTGAGGATGAAAATGCTTTCAAGGGGAAGGAAATGTCACATCACATATTATAGTGTATGGTGGGAACAACTCTTAGGCTTAGGAGGTTTGATTGGCCATATGGCACCTAGAGAATAAACCTTTTTATGAGAAGGTTAGAAGAAAAAAGAAAAGACCAAATTGTATCTCTCATGAGTTGAGAAATGATGGAAGGCTGGGGAGCAGACAAAGAAATCTGTGTGTGTGTGTGTAGTGTATGGTCCCATGAACTTGTCCATGGATTCAAGAAGGCGGAAAAAAGATGTTTGCTATGAGCGCCAAGGTTGTGATCATGAAAGGTTCAAGACACAAAAGTTAATAACAAGCATTGAAGACACCAAGACAGCAAACAAAAAAGGTTCAAGACACTATGTCTAGGTGAGGACATCAAATCAAGGGTACTTGGTGAGTTCTAGAGCTAATCGTTGAGTAAAATTATCTTTAGAGGCGAGAGAGACTATTAGATTGAAGAAATGAAGGGAAGGAGATGTTTGAAACACTCCATAATAAGGAGTATTAGGCTCGAATCATGGCTTCTGGGGCACCTAGTTAGCCCAGTAGACTCCTAGCTAAGAGTTCATTAGTTCAGCCCCTCTATGGACACAACAATTATCACATATTTATACTTACAAGCTTTGGATGAGGGATGCCATGCATCTTCAAAGAATGTTGTCTATAATAATAGCCCGAGGTTGTGGAATTCTTTATATAATGTCTAGTTATACTAATTATACATATTAGTCTTATGATTTTAAGCTTTGATATCTTACTACTATATTATTGTATTTTGACCCTACACCTTGGTGACCGTGTAATCAAGGTCATTTTCCTTGATATTGTATGAAGTGTAGTCATAATGAGCACGTGTACATGACCCTCTTGAATATATCATGATCATTATAAATCTTCAATAATATCTGTCATTTTAATATCAAATATAATGAGAAATGAGTATTATGAAAAGGTTCTTATTTATTTAAAAGATTTTTCATTTATTAATATATATTGAATGGCAAAAACTATTATATAGAGGAAAATATTCTTTGCAATAGGAAACTATTTTGTACCATCATCATATGGTTATAGAGTGACCTCTATGTGTTTGATAAGTTCAATTTTTTATTGATCTTGGAGAAAAATGAGTCGTCTAATTCTATCTCTAGTGTAATTCATTACGTGAAGACCATTTTTCTTTTATGAGTGATCTATGTTGTAATTCCGATGCCCTAAAAAGTGTTCTACTGTATGCATCATTGAAGTTTTAACAAAGGAAGCCACTCATAGAATATCTGGCATGTGCACTTATATCATTACGATATTCTAGTGTACATAAAATTGATCCCGATGAATCTAAGCATTCTTAACGTAGTCAGTAATCTTTCTCTGTAATGGGGGCTTTGTAGAGTTCATTTTTCTTTGAATGGGGCGTTGTAGGGTTCATTTATGTCTTGGGATGTCTAAATATCATATGCAGACAATGGCTACATTTTGTCTAAACTTTGTATACATTTAGTTCATTTTGTCTAAATGGTGTATAAACAATTGTTAGAAAATGTGATAGTATTCCTTGACATAGGAATAGGATCAAGTGATCTAAAGAAACTATTCTATGAGGAAATATGTTTTGTTGCCCGAGTATGAAAGTAAACACATGCGTCTAAAATAGACATACACTGCTCATGTGTATGAGTCTAAAATAGACATACACTACTCATGTGAAGATGGGTCATAGCTGCAAATAGTAGAAAATGTCCATTCTTCATTTTCAACAAGAGATTAGTAGAATTTTTTTTAGGTGTAGAGGCCTCTACACAAACCATTCAATCCTCTTTCTTATTTGCATTCTTTGCAACTAGTTTAGGAGAAATCTCAATGACATGATTATTTACCTTACAATATTTTCAAAAGTGTTTGTGCTTTTCTATTTTCTTGTCCTGTTCGTCTTCCTTCTTTGATTCTGCAACATTAGCATCTTTCCTCTGACTAGTAGATGAGCTCCATTTACATTTTCTCTTCATACTAGCTAAGAAAGGTTGATCTCCGACATCCATAATTGACTAATGTTTGACCTTTGTAAAAAACGTATCCATATTATCTCCTTTATTCATATGCTCACTCTCCAACTATTTCTGGAGGTAAGCAACATGAGCCTCATTTTTTGCCTAGTATAAATATGTAAGTGTATCCCAATTATCCCTTCTTGTCTTGGTGGAGTAAATACAAGGGAGAATGTCACATTTGATAGAGAAAGATATCAAGGCATCTACCTAAGCATCTCTACCATCCCATTGAAGCTGCTCTATAGTAGGTGCAATGGGAATTGCAACTAGAGTAGGAAATTGAAGATCATCATCTTTAAAACTATTTCCTTCAATAACTATATTTGCAAGTGTCGTATTATGTTTTTTAACAGTGTGCACAATATTCAACATCCGCTTTGCTATCAATACATGACACATCATATATGCCCACAATGTGTAATTAGTACCAGCCAACTTAACTTCAACAACCAACATACAAAGTACATCATTGCTTTTAGCCATGGCCAATGACTAAATACCTTGATGCAAGAAATTAGTTATATTTGAAAAATTTGAGCAAAAACATCATATCAAGCTCCGCAAAACGTATAACAGACTTTGAGGTAGTTTTACTAGCAAACCCAAACGTGTATATATTTTTTGCACAAAAGGAAAAATTGTATGCACAAGCCCTATGATACTGTGTTCGGATGCGGAAAAAAGCTCAAACCAAAATTTTGATGCCACAAAGCAAAGCGATTTTGAATTCCTAATTGCCATGAGTATGTTGAATACTTTTCATGTGATTTTTGAGACTAGCATAAGAGGGATGTCGATGATGACCTAGATGAAATGTCCACTTGATCTGATACCAGTTGTTGCAGTTTGAGTTCTGCAGTAGCACACACACAACACAAGGAATAAGAAGAAGCTTGGAGTACATCACAATAGAGAATGTATTAAAAACTGAATGTAGAAAGATTAGTGACCCCTTAGGGTAATAGGCATATATACAAGCTCTTAACCTCCTAAGGATGGGAAAAAATTCCCTTAGAGTCCTAAGTGTGTTCATGCACATCACTAATGAGATATACCAACAAATTCTATTTGCATGTTCCGGCTTAATAAATCATATGAACTTTAATTAGTAAGAATCATGTTGAGACTTCCCCTTGTTTGCTTTGGACTCGACTTCTTGTGAGCATAAATCTCCCGATACTATGATAACCATTATTCAAATGTATGTTATATGAATTCCTTATATTATGGACCTTTTGGTTCTTACCCAACCAATTAGTAACAAGAAGAGTTGTAGTTACTTCATTTCTATAGATTCCTTTGTAATTGAAGCTTTAAGGAGCTACCCTAGAGATTTTGTACGAATCTCTCTACTAATAAATTCGAAGAAACCACTTTTAATTCACCTTAAATAAATACCTTTAAAGTTATGTTCTACCTTCCATTGACTTAGCCACCGTAACCATGCTTGCACACTACAAAACTGGAATTTTTTTAAAATTCATGCTTTCCTTTAGAGAAGTGGATTTCGTTTTTTAACTTGGTGCTTTACAACCGTATTTAGGGATCCAAAACTTCTAAAACCATAGCATGCCATAAAGTTGCTTTCTTTACAACTTTACTACTTGGTTAAACATATATTACCTAGAAGAATTTGGTTTTCCTATTTAGTTGATATGTCCTTCGCCCAAAAACTATATTTAAGTAGAGCTCTTAATTACCATCAAATGATATTTGTCGAATTCAACTATAAATTTGAAATAAGGAAAACTTTATTCACTTGTACTACCGTATTCATAATCTTCTCTTTTTTGTTGGGAAAGCTCATGGATTATTGGAGATCAAATTCTTAGAAATTTTAACATTATGAAAACATAGGGTCATCCTTTCATATGGTAGGACAAGTTTTTGAACTTATTGTCTAATTTGAAGGACTTTTCCTTCACATTACTTTGGAAGGACTCAATTCCTTATTAGGTACTTGTTTTAACGAAGAAGCAATTATTATGAGACCATAGTCGCAGTCTTATTACTCATGAGCAAATGACTCATATTTTAACTCTTTGCACCTCTTGAATAATCCTTGAAAGGAATCCGAAACTTTTGGACAAGGACCTCAAGTGCTATTGCTTGATGTTTGTTCACTTCTAAAGTGGAAAACTTAGGAATGAGACCATTAATGAATAATTACCCGTGTAAAATCCATCATAAAACTCACATGTTCTAATGTACTATGCATACATAACATTGATACTATTCTAGGCATCCTACTTACCTATCAGTGGTACCATTCTAGTCATCGTATTTACACATGACACCCTTACCTTGCAAAATCTCATTACAGTTCCCCGAATTTTCATTCAAGCACTACTTTGAAAATGCATGAGTCCATAATATCATCATTACTCTACTTGTTGTTCATGATAAGTTTTTCCATTCCTACTATATGTATTCTTTCCATTTGTACTACTGCCATTCCTCTTGTTCAATTACTTTCTTCTATACTCTCTAAGCTTTGAGGGAGGTTATAGTTATTAATAGCTTCTTATATGTATAAAAACTTTATCTATATTAACTCTGTAACTTACGGATGACTTCATCTTTTGTATTCACTAGTCGTCTTTTCATCTTCAATTGTTTCTACGTTTTGAATTCACATTCACATTGTGGAGGTTATAAATCTCAATGACTATGGACTCATGTGAGTTAGTCGATAACATTTGGGTAAGAACAAGACTAACAATGAGCCTATTTCAACGCAACACCCAAGAAACTCAATAGTAATCGTTCACCTCGATTGAGATCGTATATGAGGTTGGAGGAGGTGGACGAAATCTGAATTGCGTGCAATCAGTACACTTTTTTGGGATTAAATTCTTAGTTTACTTCATCAAATAACGAAAATGCATAAAGAATGCATATATTATATCCCAAATATGAAACTAAGAATCACATTCGAATCCAAAATGTTGTGAATTTGCTTGAAAATGAGAGGAGAATTTAGAAGTGCAGAAGCTTAACAGCGCCATCAAGTGGATTATATGTCTAAGAGAGTAGTTAACTATCTAGACATTTTGAAAGATTAGTGTGAGTTCCCATTATCTAGTCTTTAGCCTCTTCTCTCACATCTCGAGTGTTTCATGCAATGTTCATAGAGGACAGAATTCATGTTAAGAGTCATCAACATCCAAAGTATGGTAGCTATCTTAGCTAATTTAAAGGGAAAGGGATCTTTTGATAGAGAAAAGAGGAGCCCAAAGAAGAAGCAAAACTTTCGAAGAAGAAAGAAGGAAAACTTTGTGTAAACAATCCAAACTAATAAGATGCTTTAAAGTGACTTATGTCAAACTCTATGTCCCTCAAACTTATCTCAAAGATCTATATGCTTGTTTCCTATTTGATGGATATGTCCTTCGCCGAGGAAATATACTTTGGGAGTGTTCTAAGTTATCATCACATGACGATTGTTGAATTTAACTAGAAAATTGTCATAACGGCTTCTTACATTAACTTGTTACACCATTTTCACAAACTTCTATTAGTTGAAGGGAAAGCTCATGGATTAACTAAGATCCAATTCTTAGAAATTTTTACATTTCCAAAAGATAAGTTCATCCTTTCATATGGGAGGAAAAATGTCTTAACTTATGTTCAAATTTGAAGGAGTTTTCGTTCACAACTCCTTAGGTACTTGCTTTAACAAAGAAACAATTATTATGAGACCATATTTGCACTCTTATTAGTCAAGAGCAGAGGTCCCATCTTTCTTGCACCTCTTGAATAATTCTTGAAAGGAATCCTAATTTTTTGGACAAGAGTCTTAAGTTCTATTACCTGATTTGTGTTCAGTGCTAAATTGGAAAGTTTTGGAATAAGACCATAGATGACTTTGGCACCACTCTAGACATGCTACTTACCCATCATAACCTTACTTTGCAAGCCCCCATTTAGAGTCCTCCAAATCTTCATTCAAGGACTAGTTTGAAAAAGAGCAACATATATATTAGTTTCCTAACTTACAGATGAGTTCATCTTTCACATCTTCTAGTGTTGTTTTTTTCATATTCTATTGTTTCTAGTATTCGAGATCATATTCACATTCTGGAGGTTGTAAATCTCAATAATTTGGATGGTCTGTAAGGTGCTTTAGTAAAAAAAAAAAACTTAGCATGCACGTTTTCAGTGCGTAGCATCCTATGATTCACCTAGGCATGGCTGGCTTATATATAGCTAGAAGAGAGTGAAGGAAGCTATCACTCAATCAACGTACTATCATATCGAAACAGAGTCTCTATCTCTTTGGCTACGTGCATGGCTTTCTAAGATGCTCATGGAGTGAAGCACTAATTTTTTCTTACATAAGGGAAGAGGATAGATCGTACCATCCTCGAATAGTTAGGATGGATCTGTCCATAAGCGCCTAATGTCAACCATGGAGTTAATGCCATCCTTGCAATGGAAAAAATAAGAGGATCCAAAGGAAATCCCCATCTAATAGAGCATTTTGACCTGCTTTCTTGAGAGAGTGGAACATTGATATTAATGCAATCTCGGGCATTCTCTCTAAGCATAGAGATCATATTGATGATATTAGGTCCACAACCTATGTGTTTTAGGGATTGCACACTATAGGCGATCATATGCTTGGTAAAAATTGATCTTGATGAGAGGAAATCTTAGGATTTGTGAGCATACTCCAGGTCTTCCCACACATCAATAATATCCTCCAAGATAAATTTGCCCTTAATGAATCCCTTTTGTTACTCACTCATCCATGAGCGCAAATGGAAGGTAATGCAATTTACGAGAATCTTAGCTAAGATGTTACAACCAGCTTACAATATAGTGATGGGTCCCCGACTTTCAATCTTGTTTTTGTTGCCTTCTTTGTGAGTTAGCTTAGTCACCCCTTAATTGAGAAATTCTATGTGAGCATGGTTGTGTATGGCCTCATCCTACACCAAAAGCCAGGGTTTTACTAAGTCCCTTTAGAAAGTCTTCAAGAACTCCCATATCTTAGCAGAGGTCTTTGACCCAAAGAAGGAATTTATTTTTTCCACTCCACCATATGCACCTTCATTATTTTTATGGAATCTTTGTATCGTCATATGAGAAAATGGGAATTAGCTCAATGATCAGGGGGAAAATCGGAATTACCTCAGAGACCGAGGAGAGATCTCACTTTAGTTTAGAGGTCTCACTGTAGCTCTTGTTCCTCGAACGAGAAAAAGAAAAGGAAAACATAATTTCTTCATAGGAAAAGAATAGAGTATGTTTTCCACTAGTGAAAAGAGATGTCTAGAAAACTTGTCTTAGTCGACATTTCGGTGTAGTTTTCCTTCACATCAGTGTTTGATTCTCCCCTATTTTGGAAGAAAAAAAAAGATATGGCGAATCTCTTTCAAATGGAAAGGGAAAGTGGAATAGATTCCTCTACTAGAGCTCTTTTCCTTAGAGGATATTCTCTCTCTCTCTCATATGTTGGTTAGAGTGAGTATCATATGGAGGTTCTAGAGATGAGATGAGCTAGTCATTGTCATTAAGAAAATTAGGAGTAGATTTATGACACCTCTCCTTAGGGTGATGGACACAACAATTATCACATATTTATACTTAAACTCTTGGGATGAGGGATCCCATGCATCTTCAATAAATGTTGTCTATGCTAATGGCCTATGGCTGTGGATTCTTTGCATATTGTCTAGTTATACTAATGATACATATTAGTCTTGGGGTTGTAAGTTTTGATATGTTAGTTCTACGTTATTGTACTTTAACTCTTCACTTTGGTTACTTTGTAATCAACGACTTTTGCCTTTATATTGGATGAATTGTAGTCTTAATGAGCACGTGTAGATTCTCCAATTAAATCTATCAAGATCATTCTAGACCCTGAATATTATCTATCATTTTAATATCAAATATAATAAGAAAGATATATCATGACAATTATCCTATCTATTTAAGAGTTTTTTCAACTATTAACATATATTCAATGGCAAAAGCTACTATCTAGAGCAATTAGTTTTTTTTTATTAACAGAGAAGTATTTGTACCACAATCATATGCTTATGGAGTGCCCTCTATGTGTTTGATATTTTCAATTTTCCATTGATCTTAGAAATAATGAGTCATTTAGTAGTTTTTTCTACCTTTAGTGGAGTTCATTACATGGACCATTTATCCTCTATGAGTGATTCATGTTGTACTTCTGATTGAAGCTAGCAGCATTGGTGCAAATGATTGAAGCTAGCAGCATTGGTGCATGCATCATTGAAGTGTTCTCTAAATGCATCATGGAAATTTTAACAAAGCAAGCTTAGTAGGAGATGGTTGGATACACTCCAAAAATGAGCTGGTGCTGCACAAAACCTGCTCTACACCTACCAATGCTACTTCATAATACCTTATTAGAGACCTTTAGCTTCAGAAATATGCATTTGTATCCATAATGAGCTTTGGAGCATCACCTTCAAATAGTTGCATCAAAACAGACTACTTTCAAATTTGAAGACTGGTGAAAATTTGCTATTTATGGACTATAACCTTCAAGTATTTTACTGAGTGCTTACTCATTGATTACATTTGACCTGAGAGCTTTTAGCCATATCTAATTGGATCCCTAAGCTTGCTATGGGAAGTTATTTCACTAATTTAGGATGAGTATATGCTGAGAAATAATCTTAAGAAGTTAAGGGTCTAATCCCGATATTTTAGGAGGATGACACATAGTAGACATAGGTAGATTGTAATGAACATATCTCGCATATCTCTAAACCAAATGACTTGTCATTGACCTTCATGGGAGTACTTGCAACCTTAGCATCCAAGATCTTGAACTTTGCAATTACATCTTTAACATACTTCCTTTGGGTAAGGAAGATCCCTTTATCTATATAGACAACTTCCAATCCAAGAAAGTAATTCAGCAATCCTAGGTCACTTATCTTGAATTCATCCTTCATTTTGGCTTTGATCTTCTTGATTCCATTTGCAGCATTTCCTATAAGAATAATATCATCTACATACACACATAGATATATAACTTCAAAGTTACTTTTCTTGGTGAAGAGTGAAGAATTAGCCTTGTTCATCTTGAATCCTTTGTCCTGGAAAAATGTAACCAATCTATGATTGCAAGATCTAGGAGGTTGTTTAAGACCATAGAGAGCTTTCCTAATTTTTCACACATACTCAGGATGTACATAATCAACAAATCCAGGAGGTTGTGCCATGTACACCTCATCTGAAATACAACCATTTAAAAAAGCATTTTTTACATCTAATTGATAGATGTTCCAATTCCTTGAAGGAGCTATGCTTATGAGAACTCTAATTGTTGGCATCTTTGCCACAAGAGAGAAGTTCTACTCATAATCAATGCCCTCTCCTTTTTGCTTCTCCATTTTGTTCTAGAGTATATCTGGTAGTGATTTCCCTTTTGATGCCTCTACCTTGGAGATATGCATCAAACTCATGGGAGAAGTATTCCCCCCCTCCATTTGACCTTAACCTCTTTTAATGTTTTCCCCGTTTGGTTTTCAACAAGAGTAAGATATTTTTTGAAACAATTGAACACTTCATCTTTGTGTTTCATAAGATAACGTATGATCCATCTGCTACAATCATCAATGAATGATACATAATATAATACCTGGATCCTGAAATTGAAGGGTCTCTGCTAGGTCCCCAAACATCTATGTGGACTAGCTCCAATAGATCACCATGAATGTAACATATTTGGAAATCCAAGCACACTCTGATCCCTGCATATTTTCTTTAAACTTCTTTTCTATGTGAGCTAATCTTTTGTGCCATATTTCTAATTCTGATAAGGTTTGTCCCCCATTATTGAAAAGTGCTATATTTCTAGTATCCTATACCTCAAATGTAAAGATTCTACCTCTCTTTTCTCCTTTAGCTATCTTCTTGAATCCTTGTTGAGGATCTTCAACAAATGCTCCATTTCTTGTAAACCTTACCTGTAAACCTTTTTCTACAATTTGTCCAACACTTATCAAGTTCTTGGTTATGGTTGGTAGATACAATACCGTACCAAGTAGATTCATGTTTCCATTTGAGGTCTTCACATTCCCTATCGTTTCAAGTGAGTGCCTTGTATCATCTCCTGTCTGAACCTCCTCCTTATTCCTTGGATACTCCAAATGAGATAGTAATGTCACATTTCGTGCTACATGATTTGAACAATCAGAATCTATATAGAATACATGCTCATTTGCTTTACCTTGCCTTATGGTCATATTCTTTAACAAAAGTGAGTCTTCTTGGGCCTGCTCTTTAGTATAATTGTTGTACTCTCTTCTTCCTCTATAGCCTCCTTGGTTATTGTAGTTGTTGTAGTTGTTGTTATAGTTGTTGAAGTTGTTTGATCTTCCTCTTCCATAGCTTCCTCTGTTGAAGCCTCTTCCTCTCTGATTTCTAGGGTTCTTGAAAAAATTCTCATTTGTGTGGTTAGTCAATCCAGATATGGCACATGGAGAGGCGCTTTGGAATCTCCCCTTTCCTTGTCTACCTCCTCTGCCTCTTCCTCTTGTACCTCTACCTCTTCCTGGAAAGTTAGCTTGGGAGGTACCAGCTTTATCATCAAATTTCTTGCCTTTACCTTTACCATCCTTACTCTTGTTCTTATTACTGTATAGGGTAGAGGATTGATTACCTTTTGAGTTGAAATTGTTCTTCATAAGCTTGGCTTCATGAGTAAATAGTTGTCCCATTACAGTATTGAAGTCAGGTACCTGCATGTCCATGTATAGATCCATTGCAGTAGTGAATGCTTCCCACTTGTCATATGCTTTGATTCCATTGATCACTTGTCTTACAATTTTCTCCTCATCAATGAATTCTCCAATGCTTCCACGTTGATCAACTAGGTCCTTCGTTTTAGTGACATAATCAGTCACATTCTATTTGGGCATCTTCTTGAGTGTTGTGAACTCCATCCACAGTTGATTATTTCTTGCACCAATGCTTGAAGAAAAGAATGCTTCAAGTGCATTCCAGGTTTCTTCTGATGTCTAACAATTCCTAATATGTGGGAGTAATAAATCAAAAACTGAGTTGAAAGGTATGACCTGGCCAATGCATCCTTTGAGCACCATGTTGATAACCTTTCTTGTTCTTCTTGAGTGGGCTGCCCTTTGCTTCTAAGTATTGGCATTGACTTATCTCCAGATATGTCACCATAAAGATTTCTACCTTGTAGATATGCTTCCATTTTAATAGATGAAGCAGAGTAATTACCTCGATCCAATTTGTGAATTGATGATGGGAATCCATCTCCCATGTTGAGTTGATGATTGTTCTAATACCACTGTGAGGAGATGGTTGGATACACTCGAGAAATGAGTTGTTGCTGCACAAACCCTGCTCTACACCTGCCAATATTACTTCAGATTACCTTACTAGAAACCTTTAGCTTCCCAAATATGCATTTGGATCCATAACGAGCTTTGGAGCATCACCTTCAAATAGTTGCATCAAAAGAGACTACTTTTAAATTTGAAGAGTAGTGAAAACTTGCTATTTATGGATTGTAACCTGCTTAGTATTTCACTCATTGCTTACTCACTAATTTCAATTGACCCGAGAGCTTTTAGCCATATCTAGTTGGACCCCTAATCTTGCTATAGGAAGTTATTTCACTAATTTAGGATGTGTATATGCTGAGAAATTATCTTAAGAAGTTAGGGGTGTAATCTCGACATTTTAGGAGGATGACAGACAACACATATAGGGAGAATGTAATAATCATATATAGCATATCTTTGAGCCAAATGACGCACAATTTGATAGCATAGAACTAGAAGATCTAAGCTACATGTACCAAGTTGAATGAAAGCAAAAGAATAAGTATACGTAGACAACATCTCAAAACAAGCTCATTGAAATTGAGAGTCTAGCAGCAAGTAATAGTGAACATGAGATAGTTGCATAATGTGAAACAAATATGTAATGTATTGAATGTATGATACAAAGGAGATGTTGTAGGCGTACACATACATGTGTGAGCTAAGTGTGCCCACAAACTTGTAGGAGGATGACACATAGTAGACATAGGTAGATTGTAATGAACATATCTCGCATATCTCTAAACCAAATGACTTGTCATTGACCTTCATGGGAGTACTTGCAACCTTAGCATCCAAGATCTTGAACTTTGCAATTACATCTTTAACATACTTCCTTTGGGTAAGGAAGATCCCTTTATCTATATAGACAACTTCCAATCCAAGAAAGTAATTGAGCAATCCTAGGTCACTTATCTTGAATTCATCCTTCATTTGGGCTTTGATCTTCTTGATTCCATTTGCACCATTTCCTATAAGAATAATATCATCTACATACACACATAGATATATAACGTCAAAGTTACTTTTCTTGGTGAAGAGTGAAGAATTAGCCTTGTTCATCTTGAATCCTTTGTCCTGGAAAAATGTAACCAATCTATGATTGCAAGATCTAGGAGGTTGTTTAAGACCATAGAGAGCTTTCCTAATTTTTCACACATACTCAAGATGTACATAATCAACAAATCCAGGAGGTTGTGCCATGTACACCTCATCTGAAATCCAACCATTTAAAAAAGCATTTTTTACATCTAATTGATAGATGTTCCAATTCCTTGAAGGAGCTATGCTTATGAGAACTCTAATTGTTGGCATCTTTGCCACAAGAGAGAAGTTCTACTCATAATCAATGCCCTCTCCTTTCTGCTTCTCCATTTTGTTCTAGAGTATATCTGGTAGTGATTTCCCTTTTGATGCCTCTACCTTGGAGATATGCATCAAACTCATGGGAGAAGTATTCTCCCCCTCCATTTGACCTTAACCTCTTTAATGTTTTCCCCGTTTGGTTTTCAACAAGAGCAAGATATTTTTTGAAACAATTGAACACTTCATTTTTGTGTTTCATAAAATAACGTATGATCCATCTGCTACAATCATCAATGAATGATACATAATATAATACCTGGATCCTCAAACTGAAGGGTCTCTGCTAGGTCCCCAAACATCTATGTGGACTAGCTCCAATAGATCACCATGAATGTAACATATTTGGAAATCTAAGCACACTATGATCCCTGCATATTTTCTTTAAGCTTCTTTTCTATGTGAGCTAATGTTTTGTGCCATATTTCTAATTCTGATAAGGTTTGTCCCCCATTATTGAAAAGTGCTATATTTCTAGTATCCTATACCTCAAATGTAAAGATTTTACCTCTCTTTTCTCCTTTAGCTATCTTCTTGAATCCTTGTTGAGGAACTTCAACAAATGCTTCATTTCTTGTAAACCTTACCTGCAAACCTTTTTCTACAATTTGTCCAACACTTATCAAGTTCTTGGTTATGGTTGGTAGATACAATACCGTACTAAGTAGATTCATGTTTCCATCTGAGGTCTTCACATTCCCAATCGTTTCAACTGAGTGCCTTGTATCATCTCCTGTCTCAACCTCCTCCTTATTCCTTGGATACTCCAAATGAGATAGTAATGTCACCTTTCGTGCTACATGATTTTAACAATCAGAATCTATATAGAATACATGCTCATCTGCTTTACCTTGCCTTATGGTCATATTCTTTAACAAAAGTGAGTCTTCTTGGGCCTGCTCTTTAGTATAATTGTTGTAGTCTCTTCTTCCTCTATAGCCTCCTTGGTTATTGCAGTTGTTGTTATAGTTGTTGAAGTTGTTTGATCTTCCTCTTCCATAGCTTCCTCTGTTGAAGCCTCTTCCTCTCTGATTTCTAGGGTTCTTGAAAAAATTCTCATTTGTGTGGTTGGTCAATCCAGATATGGCACATGGAGAGGCGCTTTGGAATCTCCCTTTTCCTTGTCTACCTCCTCTGCCTCTTCCTCTTGTACCTCTACCTCTTCCTGGAAAGGTAGCTTGGGAGGTACTAGCTTTATCATCAAATTTCTTGCCTTTAACTTTACCATCCTTACTCTTGTTCTTATTAGTGTATATGGTAGAGGATTGATTACCTTTTGAGTTGTAATTGTTCTTCATAAGCTTGGCTTCATGAGTAAATAGTTGTCCCATTACAGTATTGAAGTCAGGTACCTGCATGTCCATGTATAGATCCATTGCAGTAGTGAATGCTTCCCACTTGTCATATGCTTTGATTCCATTGATCACTTGTCTTACAATTTTCTCGTCATCAATGACTTCTCCAATGCTTCCACGTTGATCAACTAGGTCCTTCATTTTAGTGACATAATCAGTCACATTCTATTTGGGCATCTTCTTGAGTGTTGTGAACTCCATCCACAGTTGATTATTTCTTGCTCCAGTGCTTGAAGAAAAGAATGCTTCAAGTGCATTCCAGGTTTCTTGTGATGTCTTAGAGTTCCTAATATGTGGGAGTAAAAAATCAAAAAACTGAGTTGAAAAGGTATGACCTGGCCAATGCATCCTTTGAGCACCATGTTGATAACCTTTCTTGTTCTTCTTGAGATTTCTACCTTGTAGATACGCTTCCATTCTAATAGATGAAGCAGATTAATTACCTCGATCCAATTTGTGAATTGATGATGGGAATCCATCTCCCATGTTGAGTTGATGATTATTCTAATACCACTGTGAGGAGATGGTTGGATACACTCGAGAAATGAGTTGCTGCACAAACCCTGCTCTACACCTGCCAATATTACTTCAGATTACCTTACTAGAAACCTTTAGCTTCCCAAATATGCATTTGGATCCATAATGAGCTTTGGAGCATCACCTTCAAATAGTTGCATCAAAACAGACTACTTTCAAATTTGAAGAGTAGTGAAAACTTGCTATTTATGGATTGTAACCTGCTTAGTATTTCACTCATTGCTTACTCACTAATTTCAATTGACCCGAGAGCTTTTAGCCATATCTAGTTGGACCCCTAGTCTTGCTATAGGAAGTTATTTCACTAATCTAGGATGAGTATATGCTGAGAAATTATCTTAAGAAGTTAGGGGTGTAATCTCGACATTTTAGGAGGATGACAGACAACACATATAGGGAGAATGTAATAATCACGCGCAATTTGATAGCATAGAACTAGAAGATCTAAGCTACATGTACCAAGTTGAATGAAAGCAAAAGAATAAGTATATGTAGAGAACATCTCAAAACAAGCTCATTGAAATTGAGAGTCTAGCAGCAAGTAATAGTGAAGATTAGATAGTTGCATAATGTGAAACAAATATGTAATGTATTGAATGTATGATACAAAGGAGATGTTGTAGGCGTACACATACATGTGTGAGCTAAGTGTGCCCACAAACTTGAAGCTCAATGTGTCCTTCTTCTACTCTCTCTCTTGTGACTAAAGTTCATGAGATTTTATAGATGAGTTCAAATTTGAATTTTGAATCTGCCACCTAAAAGTGATCCTATCTTTTAGGATTCTAATAAATTTAACTCTAACCACTTGGTTATTGTGAATTACAACTCGTAAACTTACGAGATTCTCTCAAGCTTTGCCTTTTACATTTATCCTCAGTTAAACTCAAGAAATTTACAAGAGGTGTTCACATATGACTTATGAATGTTCATGCTCAAGCTATGAACTAAACCTTTGATTTTTTTGGTCAAGCATCAAGGCTTGCCAAATTTACCAATACAAGCCATTCATAGAACATTTCGCACCTGTGCACTTATATCTGTATTATATTCTAGCGTTATTTTATCACCAAAATGTAGTAAGTTATTTTATCACCAAAATGTAGTAAGTAAATGTAGTTAATTTATGTCTAGGGATGTCTGAACTTTGTATGCGTAGAATATCCGAGTAAGTTGTGTTGTTATATCAACCTTGTTTCTTCTTTCTCATATATACCTACTTTTGTTGTCTTCTCATTTGCTGGACGTAGTCTTAATAATCCACAAGACTTGCTAATGAACAAGTTTTTGATCCTGAATCTTCAACATTCACAATTTCCTTTCTTGATTTTCTAGAAGTTGAAGAAGATATGGAATTTGAAGAGAAACGAAGTTCAAGAAGATATGGAATTTCAAGAAAAAAGAAGCCCATATATTTTGATTATTTTATAAATTTAGCTGTATGCAAAATCTCAAGCGGGACACAAACCCTATGGAACTAGTATATACCCTATCAATGCGTAAATTTGAGAGAATAATGGCAAGCTAATCAAGAGGGAAATTTTGGTTTGATGTATGAATTACTTAAATGTTTCGGATTTGACAAGGGACTACTATGAAGTGTTATTTATTCAATGTGATGAAATGTGAGAATCAATGTAATTGATCCATTTCAATCCTAAAAACATGCTCTTTAATTCTTAAGTACTTCAATGATTATTGCAAGCACTCTTAGGTTTCTTAGAATTCATATAATAATTCTCTATTAGCTTTATATGACATGCATTATCTTTGATAGTGTCCATGTGTATGTTCTTAAACCAAAAAATAGTAGAAAATGATATGTAGCACAAATGGTTTGCCGACAGAACTAGAAAGGACCAATGAAGGCACTAATCAAGGAAGGCGGATACAAAAGAAGATATGTATTGACCAAAAAAGGATTCCTCAATTAGGGAGACACGTGCTTTTTGAAATAGCCATTTCAAAAACTTCAAGGTACATTCACAAAAGGAGGGAAGTTGAAAAATTAATAATGTGATGTAACGGAGAGTGGAAACAAGGCTATCTGAATCTTTTCTAGAATTCAAGTGTACCCATAACACCAATAATATATTTACATGTACATGTATATGTATATGTATATATAGGAGAGGGGGGAAACATAAAAATTTATATGGGTATCTAGAGCGATGTTTAAGAAGATGAATGATCAAATAGTTTTGGGGGAAAGTATACGAAAAGATCTAAGGCGAAGATATTTATCTTCATCGAACTCTAAACGTATCCAAAGATGTTCCATTTCTTGATATGAAAGCAAAGAATAATGTGAAATTGGTGGCCTTGAAATGTTCACTATGATGTTTTCCTAAAGGCAAAAAGAAAGGATATTAACTGTCTAATAACTTCAAGTTGACCTAAAAAATGTGACAACATCTTAGCATGCAATTGTAGGACGGTTAAAAGCAAGGCGTCATTGATAAAATAACCAAATAGACAAATGTAAGGGAACAAAATGTGGTAGAAGAAATTAGTGAGGGATAACTTGAAAAGATAGAGATTCATGTAGCATATAGTTACATACAATAAAGATGACACTCAAACCCTAGGATACGTAAACATGGGGAAGCTACATAGAAACGTATAATGGTTAAAGAAGATTTTAAGGAATCGGACATGCATGTGGATGATGCGCCCATTTTGTGAGTAGTGTGCATGACCTTCAGAATATCCTATCTAATAATCCACATATGAATTTTACCATTAGGAGCTTTCCAACAAACCAACAATCACTCCAAACAGATTTCGTATGAGAAAGTTATGCGAGTTCAATGTTGTGGGATTTAAAACAGGGAATCACGATCTCTCTAGGAGTACCTCAGGACAGGCAATTTGATACCTTTTTTTACACGACACCACTATAGACAATACGACCTTTAGACGATACGATACCACCAGGAAGACCAAGATCGTGATACCAACTTCCACGATACGATACTCCTATCCACACGATACGATACTGGAAATGGTCATGATACAATACCTCTACATAGTGGACGATACCATACCTGACCAGTCCACGATACGATACTCGAAATCCTAAAAGTGGTACCATTCTAGTAATTGTATTTACGCATCACACCCTTTTCTTGCAAAATCTCATTTATAGTTCTCGGAGTTTTCATTCAAGCACAGCTTTGAAAATGCATGAGTCTATAATGTCATCATTACTCTACTTGTTGTTCATGATAAGTTTTTCCATTCCTACTATATGTATTATTTCCATTTGTACTACTACCATCCCTCTTGTTCAATTACTTTCTTCTATACTCTCTAAGCTTTGAGGGAGGTTATAGTTATTACGAGCTTCTTGATATATGTACAAACGCTTGATCTATATTAACTGTGTAACTTACGGATGACTTTATCTTTTGTATCCACTAGTGGTCTTTTCATCTTCCATTGCTTCATTCCATTTTTCTACCTCTAGTGGAGTTCATTACATGGACCATTTATCCTCTATGAGTGATTCACGTTGTACTTCTGATTGACGCTAGCAGCATTGGTGCAAATGATTGAAGCTAGCAGCATTGGTGCATGCATCATTGAACTGTTCTCTAAATGCATCATGGAAATTTTAACAAAGCAAGCTTAGCAGGAGATGGTTGGATACACTCCAAAAATGAGTTGGTGCCGCACAAAACCTGATCTACACCTACAAATGCTACTTCATAATACCTTATTAGAGACCTTTAGCTTCACAAATATGCATTTGTATCCATAATGAGCTTTGGAGCATCACCTTCAAATAGTTGCATCAAAACAGACTACTTTCAAATTTGAAGACTGGTGAAAAATTGCTATTTATAGACTATAACGTGCAAGTATTTTACTGAGTGCTTACTCATTGATTACATTTGACCTGAGAGCTTTTAGCCATATCTAATTGGATCCCTAAGCTTGCTATGGGAAGTTATTTCACTAATTTAGGTTGAGTATATGCTGAGAAATAATCTTAAGAAGTTAAGGGTCTAATCCCGATATTTTAGGAGGATGACACATAGTAGACATAGGTAGATTGTAATGAGCATATCTCGCATATCTCTAAACCAAATGACTTGTCATTGACCTTCATGGGAGTACTTGCAACCATAGCATCCAAGATCTTGAACTTTGCAATTACATCTTTAACATACTTCCTTTGGGTAAGGAAGATCCCTTTATCTATATAGACAACTTCCAATCCAAGAAAGTAATTGAGTAATCCTAGGTCAATTATCTTGAATTCATCCTTCATTTGGGCTTTGATCTTCTTGATTCCATTTGCATCATTTCCTATAAGAATAATATCATCTACATACACACATAGATATATAACTTCAGAGTTACTTTTCTTGGTGAAGAGTGAAGAATTAGCCTTGCTCATCTTGAATCCTTTGTCTTGGAAAAATGTAACCAATCTATGATTGCAAGATCTAGGAGGTTGTTTAAGACCATAGAGAGCTTTCCTAATTTTTCACACATACTCAGGATGTACATAATCAACAAATCCAGGAGGTTGTGCCATGTACACCTCATCTGAAATCCAACCATTTAAAAAAGCATTTTTTACATCTAATTGATAGATGTTCCAATTCCTTGAAGGAGCTATGCTTATGAGAACTCTGATTGTTGGCATCTTTCCCACAAGAGAGAAGTTCTACTCATAATCAATGCCCTCTCCTTTCTGCTTCTCCATTTTGTTCTAGAGTATATCTGGTAGTGATTTCCCTTTTGATGCCTCTATCTTGGAGATATGCATCAACCTCATGGGAGAAGTATTCTCCCCCTCCATTTGACCTTAACCTCTTTAATGTTTTCCCCGTTTGGTTTTTAACAAGAGCAAGATATTTTTTGAAACAATTGAACACTTCATCTTTGTGTTTCATAAAATAACGTATGATCCATCTGCTACAATCATCAATGAATGATACATAATATAATACCTGGATCCTGAAATTGAAGGGTCTCTGCTAGGTCCCCAAACATCTATGTGGAGTAGCTCCAATAGATCACCATGAATGTAACATATTTGGAAATCCAAGCACACTCTGATCCCTGCATATTTTCTTTAAACTTCTTTTCTATGTGAGCTAATCTTTTGTGCCATATTTCTAATTCTGATAAGGTTTGTCCCCCATTATTGAAAAGTGCTATATTTCTAGTATCCTATACCTCAAATGTTAAGATTCTACCTCTCTTTTCTCCTTTAGCTATCTTCTTGAATCCTTGTTGAGGATCTTCAACAAATGCTCCATTTCTTGTAAACCTTACCTGCAAACCTTTTTCTACAATTTGTCCAACACTTATCAAGTTCTTGGTTATGGTTGGTAGATACAATACCGTACCAAGTAGATTCATGTTTCCATCTGAGATCTTCACATTCCCAATCGTTTCAACTGAGTGCCTTGTATCATCTCCTATCTGAACCTCCTCCTTATTCCTTGGATACTCCAAATGAGATAGTAATGTCACATTTCGTGCTACATGATTTGAACAATCAGAATCTATATAGAATACATGCTCATCTGCTTTACCTTGCCTTATGGTCATATTCTTTAACAAAAGTGAGTCTTCTTGGGCCTGCTCTTTAGTATAATTGTTGTAGTCTCTTCTTCCTCTATAGCCTCCTTGGTTATTGTAGTTGTTGTAGTTGTTGTTATAGTTGTTGAAGTTGTTTGATCTTCCTCTTCCATAGCTTCCTCTGTTGAAGCCTCTTCCTCTCTGATTTCTAGGGTTCTTGAAAAAATTCTCATTTGTGTGGTTAGTCAATTCAGATATGGCACATGGAGAGGCGCTTTGGAATCTCCCCTTTCCTTGTCTACCTCCTCTGCCTCTTCCTCTTGTACCTCTACCTCTTCCTGGAAAGTTAGCTTGGGAGGTACTAGCTTTATCATCAAATTTCTTGCCTTTACCTTTACCATCCTTACTCTTGTTCTTATTAGTGTATAGGGTAGAGGATTGATTACCTTTTGAGTTGTAATTATTCTTCATAAGCTTGGCTTCATGAGTAAATAGTTGTCCCATTACAGTATTGAATTCAGGTACCTGCATGTCCATGTATAGATCCATTGCAGTAGTGAATGCTTCCCACTTGTCATATGCTTTGATTCCATTGATCACTTGTCTTACAATTTTCTCCTCATCAATGACTTCTCCAATGCTTCCACGTTGATCAACTAGGTCCTTCATTTTAGTGACATAATCAGTCACATTCTATTTGGGCATCTTCTTGAGTGTTGTGAACTCCATCCACAGTTGATTATTTCTTGCTCCAGTGCTTGAAGAAAAGAATGCTTCAAGTGCATTCCAGGTTTCTTGTGATGTCTTAGAGTTCCTAATATGTGGGAGTAAAAAATCAAAAACTGAGTTGAAAAGGTATGACCTGGCCAATGCATCCTTTGAGCACCATGTTGATAACCTTTCTTGTTCTTCTTGAGTGGGCTGCCCTTTGCTTCTAAGTATTGGCATTGACTCATCTCCAGATATGTCACCGTAAAGATTTCTACCTTGTAGATATGCTTCCATTCTAATAGATGAAGCAGATTAATTACCTCGATCCAATTTGTGAATTGATGATGGGAATCCATCTCCCATGTTGAGTTGATGATTATTCTAATACCACTGTGAGGAGATGGTTGGATACACTCGAGAAATGAGTTGTTGCTGCACAAACCCTGCTCTACACCTGCCAATATTACTTCAGATTACCTTACTAGAAACCTTTAGCTTCCCAAATATGCATTTGGATCCATAATGAGCTTTGGAGCATCACCTTCAAATAGTTGCATCAAAATAGACTACTTTCAAATTTGAAGAGTAGTGAAAACTTGCTATTTATGGATTGTAACCTGCTTAGTATTTCACTCATTGCTTACTCACTAATTTCAATTGACCTGAGAGCTTTTAGCCATATCTAGTTGGACCCCTAGTCTTGCTATAGGAGGTTATTTCACTAATCTAGGATGAGTATATGCTGAGAAATTATCTTAAGAAGTTAGGGGTGTAATCTCGACATTTTAGGAGGATGACAGACAACACATATAGGGAGAATGTAATAATCATATATAGCATATCTTTGAGCCAAATGACGTGCAATTCGATAGCATAGAACTAGAAGATCTAAGCTACATGTACCAAGTTGAATGAAAGCAAAAGAATAAGTATACGCAGAGAACATCTCAAAACAAGCTCATTGAAATTGAGAGTCTAGCAGCAGGTAATAGTGAACATGAGATAGTTGCATAATGTGAAACAAATATGTAATGTATTGAATGTATGATACAAAGGAGATGTTGTAGGCGTACACATACATGTGTGAGCTAAGTGTGCCCACAAACTTGAAGCTCAATGTGTCCTTCTTCTGCTCTCTCTCTTCTGACTAAAGTTCATGAGATTTTATAGATGAGTTCAAATTTTAATTATGAATGTGCCACCTAAAAGTGATCCTATCTTTTAGGATTCTAATAAATTTAACTCTAACCACTTGGTTATTGTGAATTACAACTCGTAAACTTACGAGATTCTTTCAGGCTTTGCCTTTTACATTTATCCTCAGTTAAACTCAAGAAATTTACAAGAGGTGTTCACATATGACTTATGAATGTTCATGCTCAAGCTATGAACTAAACCTTTGATTTTTTTGGTCAAGCATTAAGGCTTGCCAAATTTACCAATACAAGCCATTCATAGAACATTTCGCACCTCTGCACTTATATCTGTATTATATTCTAGCGTTATTTTATCACCAAAATGTAGTAAGTTATTTTATCACCAAAATGTAGTAAGTAAATGTAGTTAATTTATGTCTAGGGATGTCAGAACATTTTATCCGTAGAATATCCGAGTAAGTTTTGTTGTTATATCAACCATGTTTCTTCTTTTTCATATATACCTACTTTTGTTGTCTTCTCATTTGCTGGACGTAGTCTTAAGAATCCACAAGACTTGCTAATGAACAAGTTTTTGATCCTGAATCTTCAACATTCACAATTTCCTTTCTTGATTTTCTAGAAGTTGAAGAAGATATGGAATTTCAAGAAAAAAGAAGTTCAAGAAGATATGGAATTTCAAGAAAAAAGAAGCCCATATATTTTGATTATTTTATAAATTTAGCTGTATGCAAAATCTCAAGCGGGACACAAACCCTATGGAACTAGTATATACCCTATCAATGCGTAAATTTGAGAGAATAATGGCAAGCTAATCAAGAGGGAAATTTTGGTTTGATGTATGAATTACTTAAATGTTTCGGATTTGACAAGGGACTACTATGAAGTGTTATTTATTCAATGTGATGAAATGTGAGAATCAATGTAATTGATCCATTTCAATCCTAAAAACATGCTCTTTAATTCTTAAGTACTTCAATGATTATTGCAACCACTCTTAGGTTTCTTAGAATTCATATAATAATTCTCTATTAGCTTTATATGACATGCATTATCTTTGATAGTGTCCATGTGTATGTTCTTAAACCAAAAAATAGTAGAAAATGATATGTAGCACAAATGGTTTGCCGACAGAACTAGAAAGGACCAATGAAGGCACTAATCAAGGAAGGCGGATATAAAAGAAGATATGTATTGACCAAAAAAGGATTCCTCAATTAGGGAGACACGTGCTTTTTGAAATAGCCATTTCAAAAACTTCAAGGTACATTCAAAAAAGGAGGGAAGTTGAAAAATTAATAATGTGATGTAACGGAGAGTGGAAACAAGGTTATCTGAATCTTTTCTAGAATTCAAGTGTACCCATAACACCAATAATATATTTACATGTACATGTATATGTATATGTATATATAGGAGAGGGGGGAAACATAAAATTTATATGGGTATCTAGAGCGATGTTTAAGAAGATGAATGATCAAATAGTTTTGGGGGAAACTATACGAAAAGATCTAAGGCGAAGATATTTATCTTCATCGAACTCTAAACGTATCCAAAGATGTTCCATTTCTTGATATGAAAGCAAAGAATAATGTGAAATTGGTGGCCTTGAAATGTTCACTATGATGTTTTCCTAAAGGCAAAAAGAATGGATATTAACTTTCTAATAACTTCAAGTTGACCTAAAAAATGTGACAACATCTTAGCATGCAATTGTAGGACGGTTATAAGCAAAGCGTCATTGATAAAATAACCAAATAGACAAATGTAAGGGAACAAAATGTGGTAGAAGAAATTAGTGAGCGATAACTTGAAAAGATAGAGATTCATGTATCATATAGTTACATACAATAAAGATGACACTCAAACCCTAGGATACGTAAACATGGGGAAGCTACATAGAAACGTATAATGGTTAAAGAAGATTTTAAGGAATCGGACATGCATGTGGATGATGCGCCCATTTTGTGAGTAGTGTGCATGACCTTCAGAATACCCTATCTAATAATTCACATATTAATTTTACCATTAGGAGCTTTCCAACAAACCAAAAATCACTCCAAACAGATTTCGTATGAGAAAGTTATGGGAGTTCAATGTTGTGGGGTTTAAAACAGGGAATCATGATCTCTCTAGGAGTACCTCAGGACAGGCAATTTGATACCCTTTTTTACACGACACCACTATAGACGATACGACCTTTAGACGATAGGATACCACCAGGAAGACCAAGATCATGATACCAACTTCCACGATACGATACTCCTATCCACACGATACGATACTGGAAATGGTCATGATACGATACCTCTACATAGTGGATGATACCATACCTGACCACTCCAGGATACGATACTCGAAATCCTATCAGTGGTACCATTCTAGTAATCGTATTTACGCATCACACCCTTTTCTTGCAAAATCTCATTTATAGTTCCCGGAATTTTCATTCAAGCACAGCTTTGAAAATGCATGAGTCTATAATGTCATCATTACTCTACTTGTTGTTCATGATAAGTTTTTCCATTCCTACTATATGTATTATTTCCATTTGTACTACTACCATCCCTCTTGTTCAATTACTTTTTTCTATACTCTCTAAGCTTTGAGGGAGGTTATAGTTATTACGAGCTTCTTGATATATGTACAAACGCTTGATCTATATTAACTGTGTAACTTACGGATGACTTTATCTTTTGTATCCACTAGTGGTCTTTTCATCTTCCATTGTTTCTACGTTTTGAATTCACATTCACATTGTGGAGGTTATAAATCTCAATGACTATGGACTCATGTGAGTTAGTCGATAGCATTTGGGGAAGAACAAGACTAACCTTGAGCCTATCTCGACGCAACACCCAAAAAACTTAATAGTAATCGTTCACCTCGATTGAGACCGTAGATGAGGTTGGAGGAGGTGGAAGAAATATGAATTGTGTGGAATCAGTAAACTTTTTTGGGATTCAAATCTCAGTTTACTTCATCGAATAACGAAACTGCATAAAGGATGCACATATTATATCCCAGATATGAAACTACGAGTCACATTCGAATCCAAAATGTTGTGAATTTTCTTGAAAATGAGAGGGGACTCTAGAAGTGCAGAAGCTTAACAGCTCCATCAAGTGGATTATATGTCTAAGAGAATAGGTAACTATCTAGACATTATGAAAGATTAGTTTGAGTTTCCATTACCTACTCTTTAACCTCTTCTCTCACATCTCGAGTGTTTCATGCAATGTTCATAGAAGACAGAATTCATGTTAAGAGCCATCAACATCCAAAGTAGCTATCTAAGCTAGTTTAAAGGGAAAAGGATCTTTTGATAGAGAAAAGAGAAACCCAAAGAAGAAGCAAAACTTTCCAAGAAGAAAGAAGGAAAAATTTTTGTAAACAATCCAAACTACTAAGATGCGTTAAAGTGACTTATGTCAAACTCTATGTTCCTCAAACTTATCTCAAAGATCTATATGCTTGTTTTCCTATTTGATGGATATGTCCTTCGCCGAGGAAATATACTTTGGGAGTGTTCTAAGTTATCATCAGATGATGATTGTTGAATTTCACTAGAAAATTGTCATAACGGCTTCTTACATTAACTTGTTCCACCATTTTCACAAACTTCTATTAGTTGAAGGGAAAGCTCATGGATTAACTAAGATCCAGTTCTTAGAAATTTTTACATTTCCAAATGATAAGTTCATCCTTTCATATGGGAGGAAAAATGTCTTAATTTATGTCCCAATTTGAAGGAGTTTCCGTTCACATCTCCTTAGGTACTTTCTTTAACAAAGAAACAATTATTATGAGCCCCTTTTTGCACTCTTATTACTCAAATATGAAAGCATATATCTATTGAAAGACAATCAATTGAGCACTTCAAGCATTGACGTCGTCTCATTCACCCAGCCAAGGCTTCCTTACACATAGGTGGAATGGAGTGAAGCTGGCTCATCTAAATGCTCGACAACAATCTATTTTGTAGTTCTCAACATCAGCTTTGGCTATAGACATGGGATCACCTTTGCGTCCCCCCCCCCCCCCCCCCCCCCCCAATTTATGGTTCCGATGATGGTATTTATGGTTATAGTTGGCTACAGGGTGAGCACCGCAGTTATAGTCGACCACGGGGTAGGCACTGCTGATAGTGGAGGGAAACCAAAAGTTAGCTATAAAACGAGAACCTCCTCTCCTCTACCAATTCATGGAAACAAAGCCTCCTCTCCCCAATCAAGTCACATCATAGTAACATAATAGTCCCATAATAGTCATTTGAGGATCTGTATAGAAAGTGACCCACGTTTATGGAAAAGGGCTCCAAGTGAAAGGAGTAGAGTTTTGGAAAGCTGAAGGCTGCTTGAATTTTATGTGAATGCTTAATTACTAACAAACCGTCCAAGAACTTCAGGCTTTATTTTGAAAGGGAAAATATATATATGTGGTTCTAGGAAAAAAAAGACCTCATTGATAAATTTCAAGCTTCCATGAGCTTGTTGAGGTAAGAGAATGGTTAGAATTGTTTGCGTTTGAGGAGTGATAAAATCACCAAGCATGGTATCAACTTTTGAAAAACATCATATCATTCATAATGAAGAAAATTCAATGACAACACTTTCATTCAATTCAATTCAATCACGACACTTTCATTCAATATAGAGCAAAAGAAGGTATTAGCTCATAAGGTCCAATACATCTTTAGAAGGAACATAGCGTGTATAAGGATTCAAAGGAATCAAGAATAGATCAAACGCGATGACTTCTATTCATCATTCACCAGATATCTAGATGACATATCTTTAGACTTTAAGAATTAGTGATATGAAATTTTTAGCAATGAGAATGTCATGAGATTGAGACTTGTTTTTAAACTAGCAAGTCAGAGGTTCGGCTGTAGGTGGAGCTTCCAAATTTTCCTTTCCTCACATACGAATTCAGCAAGGAGCTTGTGTCTCCCCTAGGATGCCCGTTTGGATCCAAGGAGGATGTCATGAGAATGATCAATGAAGGATCCACTTACTCTTTTAATTCGAGATGGCACGATTGAGATGAAGAAGACCTAGTCATCGACTGCGCGCTATGGCGGACTGTCTGCACGGCGATTTTCTGCTCAAGAGGAGTTGATACTGCTCGTTGCGTTGGCGGGCGATGGGGAACGACGACTGACAATGCTTTGAGGCTTTGCCGTCTCTACGACCATTAAGCTTTGGAGTACTCCCATCATCAACAACAAGAGCTGCTCTCTTCCGGCTTCACAGGTTTAGCGGGGGAGCTTCCCATGTCTCAGCGATGATGATAATGGCGGTTCTGCGGATGCTAAATGTGCCATGGAATTCGGTTTCAACAAATGCTAAATGTGGCATCCTCTAGTTTGGATTTCTTCCACGACTAACTTCTCATATAGAGAAGTGAGGGGAATTCAAGTTTTGACATGATTAAGTACTGCAACATCCCAATAAGTGGAAATTACTGATCGGAACGTGACTAGTGCACCATCGCTCCCTTGAGTGGGTTTGCCCCTTGTCTGCATCGAGTTTTCTGTAGGTGTATTGCTGCGCTTCACCCTGGCCATTGCCTTCACTTACGAGATGCTTGGTGCAACCTCGCGATGGTACGGCGATGTTTTGTCACGATGGTACGGCTATCTTCGGCTCGTCTGTTAACTAATTAAGAGTGTGAAAAGTTGCCTCATCGCGACGGTGCCCAGCTGCCCATCGCGACGGTGTGGCCCATGCCCACCGTCATTGCGCTCCTATTCGCTTAAGTGCTCACTCGCATCGGGCACGATTCCCGAGGACAACCCATCGCGACCCTCCAAACCTGGACCATCGCGCGACCACTCTGCAGGTCTGGACCATCGTTTTCCGGAACGCCGCCTGTGGCCCAGGGCGATGGTACTTCTGACCGTCGCGCGCTTCGGAATGGGGCCATCGCAGCTTTAAAAGTCTGTGCCATCGCGCTCCAGGGACGATCGCGCCTATAAGGGAGCGCCCGCTTCGAGGCCTAATTCGAAATTGAAACCAAAACCGCTTTTGGTCGATTGCTTGGCGGTTCTGAGTCCGCTTGAGTGACTCGTTTTTTCTGAAGCAAGTCAGTTCTTTTTTGTTCAAAAAAAAAAAATATATAGTTTTCTTTCCTCCGCCAAGCCACCTGCATGGAAGGTTTTCTTAGCTTGATTTAGAAAAAGAAGAGAAAAAAAAAAGAAAAAAAAAAAGAAAAAAGAAAGAAGAAGAGAAAAAAAAAAGAAGAAGAAAAAAAGAGAAAAAAAAAGAAGAAAAAAGAAGAAAAAGAAAAAGGAAATTAGGAAAGTTTCAAAAAAGTAGAAGTGTGCTCCCTTCTTTTGTGGGATTTTTGGCCTTTGGTTTTTCCCTGAAATGCGGAGTATTTGGATGCGATGTGATCGGTGGGGGGAGTTTTCCTTGTCTGTGGTCTGCTTTCTCTCTATGTTGGAGGGTCTTGCCGCTGGGCATTGAAAATTATAAGTGGTGCAAGTTCCTTCGGCCATGGATGTGGCTTCGTCCTCTCTCGTGAAAAGTAATCGGGCCCCCCCCCTGGGGAGACCGGCACTCTGGCCGCTCTGCTGGAGGGGGGATCATGTGCCGCCCCTGGGGCATCCGAAAGTGTTGAATCCCCCATCGTGTCCCTCAGTAGACCCGCAGTTCTGTCTGCTCAGGAGGAGCTTAAGAAAGTTTGCCTCGTCGGCCAAGTGTTTGGCCCTAGGCCCCCGCTCGAAATCGTGCGACAATGGCTTCGAAAAGAGTGGTTCCCTCGAGGACTAATTGTCAGCAAATGTCAGTTCTTACCAGCAAACCACATGCTGCTAGTCTTTGAAAATGAAGAGATGGCGTTCCAAGCCCTAAGCGTTGGCACCTGGCAGCTCGGTCGGACGACCCTGTGCTTATTCAGATGGTCCCCGGACTTTACCCCCGACAAATCGAAATCACTTCGGTACGCTCTTTGGGTTGAGCTCCCTAACCTCCCATACTTCTTGTACAACTTCGTGTGGGACATAGTCTCCCCTATCGGCAAGCCGTTGGCTTCACGAGAAGACATTGGTGGTCTCATCTACGAGGGTGCAAGACACTCGTTCAATGCTAGATGGCACCCACAAATATGCATCGAGGCCGACCTCAGTTCGCCGCTTCCATCAACGATCAAAGTGGACATGGGCGAAGGAGATGTTTGGGAGCAGGATATCACCTACAAAAACCTCCCCAACGCGTGCTTTCGTTGTGGCCAGCAAGGTCACAGGATTAAAGACTGCCCTCTCAGGCAAAAAAACAAGCGATTTCAAGAAGCCTCCAAAACTGCTCAAGACAACCTTGACGATATGACCCACTTGACCAAGGAAGGGGAAGGCAAGGGCCGCCTCAATCCACAAGCTGATGCCGATGGCTTTACTGAAGTTAGAAGAAGAAGGAAAAGAAGTCCGAGGGCCAACGGTGAGAGGAACAACCTGCCAATTTCCCCACACAGCAATTTGTATTGCAATCTTGGAAAGGAGATCAACGAGCTCGACTACCCAGGTGGGAAGCCACCTGAGGTAGACAACTGCGACGAAGCCCTAGAGATCCCTGACAACAAAGAAACCCTCCAGGAGGGCTACACTACAAGCAAAGAAGATGGTTTCACTACTAATAATGAAGACAACATGGATAGTGAAAGTTCCATCATTGGATCGACGATCCCGGAAACGATGCCGAGCACGGGGCCCAATTCTCCCCAGCGGGGGGCATCCCGCAAAGGGAAACAGCCTTTGGAGTTACCCTGGAAAAGCCCCCATAAGAACCGATTTCTAAGTCGGGATCTGATCCCAGCGAAAAAGAAAGATGAAGCCAAGAGAAGAAAGGACAAGGCTCCCTCCCGCAAAGAGGGATCAATACAAAAATGATTGTCATCTCGCTAAATGCTAGGGGGCTAACCGACCCCTCAAGAGCGGCCATCATTGGTCAATGGCTCCGCGACATTAGCTTAAAACCAGACATTATATGCATTCAAGAGATTAAAATTGACGGAGAAGACCTTCTGAAACGGCTCAGACAGGTTTCCTCGGCCCATGTGTGGATCCCAACAAAGCACCAGCGGGGGTCCGGTGGAACGGCTATCGGTGTTAAACAACCCTGGCTTGAAAAGCTTGAGAACTCCATTGAAGATGTAAATCACCGCTGGATTGCGGTTTCTTTTGGTGCTCCCCTCTGTGTTACTATGGTTTCTTTGTACGCCCCTAACGGGGATTTGGAGAGGCTGAACACTTGGACTTCTCTTGACTCGCTTCCCCACAACGTGCTTATATGTGGAGACTTCAACATGGTGGAGGACCCTATGGACAGATGGATGGGCAAGGGCAGGGTCATCGACACTCGGGAGAAAGAAACGTGGGACATGACCAAACTCCACTTGGATCTGGTCGAATTCAAAGACTCGAATGGCTTTTCCTGGTCGAATCTCCAAGCGGGCGAGGATCTGAGGAAAGCTAGACTTGATAGATGCTACATCTCTCAGAGCTTTACTCATCTGTGGGGCCACCCTTCCATCACGCAACGCACTGACCTCACCATCTCTGATCACTACCCGATCGTTATCACTTTTCAACCTTCCAACTGGACCCACAAGGCTCCGTGGTTCCATGCCAACGCTTCCACCTTCTCTCTCCCCTCTGACCATCAAGAGATTGCCGATGTGTGGAAGGTGGCGTTCGCCTCTGGCTTGGCCCCAGCCAAGTGCTGGAGAAGTGCGGTTGACAAGTCTCGCAAGATCATGATCAGAACCAAGAAGATGCTCGAGACGGTGCGGCGGGCTCGTAGGGAAGCGCTTTACCACAGACTCTGGCGACTCGAGGAGGAAGTGAACAAAGGAAAACACCAAGCCCAGAAAGGTCTCCGAAAAATCAGAGCAGCGTTGAGATTCGAGGAAGAAATACAAAGGAAAAACTTGCAAATCTTCTTCAAGGAGTGGTGGGCTGGAAAAGCCGACAAACCCACCAAAGAGATGTGCAGTATCCTTAAAAGGAAACACAACAGAGAGACGATTCCCCGACTGCTAGACCCACATGGCAATGTATGCAACTCGGAAGAAGATAATTTTGGCATCATCGAAGGGCACTTCACGAGACTCCTGGGAACCTCGAATCCCCTCTCCCACCATAGAAGGGACTTCATGGCTGCCATTTCTAGGGTTTCCCCCCGGAGAATTCCACCCAACCTCCACTCCCTGGTTCATGCCCCGATCTCTGAATCAGAAATCATTGAGGTCATTGATGCCCTCCCTCTCGGTAAAAGCCCGGGACCCGATGGACTCACTAACGAGTTTTTTAAATCCTTCAAGCTGGTGGTTGCCACCCCTCTTCGGATGGTTTGGCAAGAAGCGCTAAAATTTGGTGCTCTTCCTTCTTGTATAAATAATGGAATTATCAAGCTGATTCACAAGAAGGGGGAAAAAAACAGAATGGAGAACTGGCGGCCAATTACGATGCTCCAAACAGGATACAAGATCGTCGCCAAAGTCATTGCCAACAGACTTGCGTGCCACCTGAGATCTTGGCTTAGTGAGGACCAAAAAGGTTTCATCAAAGGCAGGTCCATCCTGGAAACCATTGTGGATATTTGGGAAGGTATTCAATTTGCAAATGAGTCTAATCAAGATGTGGTATTCCTCAAGATCGACTTTGACAAAGCCTACGATAGGCTAGAATGGGACTATATTGTGCAGTCGCTCCAAGACCTCGGATGTAGTCAGAAATTCACCAAGATGATCGCGACCCTTCTCGACAACGCAACGACCCAAATTAACGTTAACGGCAAACTTTCGAAGGCGATCAATCTTAAAAGATCTATTAGACAAGGGTGCCCTCTTGCCCCCCTTCTCTTTGCCATTGCCACTGAGGGGCTGAGCAGACTTGTGGCTCATCATGTGGAGGCTGGCAATATCAAAGGCCTCCAGCTACCTCACGACCACAGCCAAATCATCATGAGACTTTTTGCCGACGATATGAACGCGTTCGTTCACAATGATAATACCAGCCTGGAGACTTTCTGGAGGTGTCTTGATACCTTTTGTGAGGCCTCTGGATCCAAAATCAACCACAATAAGACCGCCTTTAGGGCCATTGTGGGACATCAACCTGGCCCTCTCATTGATCATGGCTGTCAAATCATTCCGCAGGGCCAAATCTTTCGGCTGCTTGGAATCCCCTTGGGGTTTGGCGTCTCTATGGAGCAGCGATGGAACTGGGTGCTGGCCAAACTTGAAAACAAGCTCAATTACTGAAGAGGCATGCAAATCAATCTCGCTGGACGGGCGATGGTTATCAACACGTTCCTCCTCTCGTCTACCATCTATTTCCTTTCTTGCTAGAGACCGAATGAGCAAGGCCTGTCCAAACTAAATAGCATCTGCAGAAACTTTCTTTGGACGGGTGATCACAACAGAAGGGGGGTGCCTAAAATCAAATGGGCCATCTGCACCAGCCCTAGAGAGAGCGGGGGGCTTAGCATCCTGGACATTGGGTGTATGGCTAACAAACTGGCGGCCAAATGGATGATTAAAGCTTGGTGCAATAGGGAGGCCTCGTGGGCCAAGCTGATCTTCAGAAACAAAAATGAGTTGGCCCTCACGGGGTCCCCGAACTGGAAGAACCTTGACATCATGACCCTGCTATTCTCCCCGATTCCTGTCTTCCCGAAAGGCTCCAACCTCGTTTGCTCTCTTTGGAAGGGCTGGAATAAAGTCAAAAGTTTCACAAGAATTAGTGAGGACTGGAAGTGGGCGGCCGGAATCAGACAAAACGACTCTATCTGGTTTCCGATACATGGCATCCGGAGTGTGGAGTCGTGGAACATTCAAAATGCCAAGAAGTTATGGAACAAAGGATTCAAAAAATGGAAACACCTCTGGAAACATGACACCAACAGTTGGATCAACTACGAGGATATCGACCCTCGCATAAACATCTCCTACGAAGAATGGAACACCTTGCAAAGCAGATGCCTCGCTTGGGATCGTCACAAAACTCGTCTTCTCATGGGTCATGATGCTCCGAACGCGCGTGGTCTCAAATGGCACAATGGAAATAGCCTACTCAATATCCCGAACATCAAAGAAACGACTGACCTCCAGATCAGCCTCAACAAGAAGTGGTGCCTGTCTTGGACGCGGCTTCGGTGGGACATGAAATTCATGGGTATCTGGCACCCACTTATAGAGATTAAGAAGTCTGTCCTCTTATGGCAAATTCTTCATCGAGGAATTTGGACTAACCATAAGGCAAGCAAAATTTGTGGGATCCCTCCGTGGTGCAAACACTGCCACCGTGCAACCGAAGACGTCCCACACATCTTCCTTACTTGCCCCAACTCCTACAGAATCTGGCAGACGGTTGGACTGAAAATCAGAGTTCAGAAACAGCTTAGTTGAAAACAAGTCCTTTTGGGAGAAGCGATTGGCTGCTCTGCGGCTCTCTGGAACACAATCAGAGGGGAAGTCCTGTGGAAAATTTGGCGGGAGCGGTGTGCTCTCAAATTCGGCGACCCCCCCTGGGAGTGGTCGATTGAAAAATCTCTATTCCTCCTTGGCAAAAGGATTGTTAACAGTAAGAAATCCCCCCCCTTCAGGCACCATCAAGTCCTCCTTTTGATCAACAACAAGCTCAAACCCAAGTGGGTCCCGCATGAGGGCGACGAGAGGGTGATCAACCTTCTTTGTAATGCAACCTAGGAATCAACCAAGCTTCCCCTGCTTTGTGGGATTTGGGGGGTCCCGTGGGCACTAGTCCCCTTCTATTGTTCCTTTTTTTCTTAATTTAATTCAAGTCCGGGAGAGTAGGCTATTGCCGAACTTCCTTTATATTGAAAAAATTCAATGTTCAACCACAACACTTTCATTCAATTCAGTTCAATGTTCAATCAATGTGCAGGAAGTCAATTTTATTCACGCATTTAATCAAATCAATTTGATTCAAGTATTTAGGGAAATCATTTCTTTGTTAATTCGAAATCCATACATTGTAATGTAGAGTAAAATACCTGATCCTTCTGTTTTTTTTCTTCAAGATGTGGATTCGGACACAAAACAAAGAAGTCGCAACGATTTTGATTTATCCGATGTGACATGCATGGAGTTGAAGTACTCAATCTCAACTCACTAACTAATGTAGTGGTGAAGTTGCACAAGCTATAAATCAGTGTAGAAAGTACATTTCCAAACGGTGCGCATTATGTTTTAAGGCAATTACCTTCTCTTCATACACTGGTTCTGAAACCACTATACTATGAATGAGGAAGAATTAGGATCTGTCTTTTTCTTACTTAGCAATTATATGTAGTTAGAGGAAAACCAATGCACAGAGCCCAAACCATAGACGTTGGCAATACGCATAGTGAATTGACTAATAGATAAGCAGTCGAGAATGACAAAAAACAATCCGAGTTTTAGTCTCGGGGATTTGAGCAGAGAACTTCATTTAGGTAGGGCTGATGACATATCATGAATATGAACTTTATGTATGTAGATTCGAAGAAATTTGAGCATAGAACTTCATCTAAGTCAATTGTTGAATATGATGTCTATGCAAGATTCAAAAACAATAAGTCTGGATAATGAATAATGGAAGCGTACAGAAGAAATTTCCTATGCAAGGATTTATGAAGTGAGGGACCAGATCTTGTATCCTATGTGCTTCTAGTTTGTGGGATAGCGAGCTTACTCCCAAAGCAGTTTTGATGAGAGAAAAGGGCTTGAAATTACCACCGTTCCTTGAGCCTCTCATTTCTCAACCATCAATGCTTATTATATGTTCCAAAACGTATAGGTTCATTCTCAACGCTCATTTTCCAATGGTTTTTATACTTTTTTGAAGCTTGAACTATTGTTTAAGTTAATGTTCATAGAGTTTGGAGAAGAATTTTAAGGTGAAAACATGTATTTAGTGTGTGAGAAACAAGTAGTTAAGAAAACCTCACTATCTTTCATCGGATTCTTCTCACCAAAATCCACTTTTCAAACTTTTATTCAACCTTCTAGTCTTTCTGTAGTTCCGACTGCACATACTATACAACAACGTTTTTCGGATGGAAAAAATGCCCATACATGCTATCATTCCTCACATTTTCTCCTTCAATAGAACAAAGGATGCTGAGGATATTGTTAGAAATTTATCCTATGGAAAAATAAGCCTCATGTTTTTTACCCATAAAGAAACATAAAATTTTGAGCCTTATGAATAAGGGAGATTCCATTAATACTTTCTTGACAAAGAATGTTGTATTCCAGAGTCGATATGTGTGCAGCGTAACTACTCTTAATTATATCTAGGAGTGCCAGATTATAGTGTTATGTTCCATAGAGTTCATACGAGGTACCTACTCATGATGGCCAGATGAGTAGAGGGACTTTAGAGAGAAATATAGATGGTGACTAGGCAAGGGCTATAAATAGGTTGGGAGGTGAGTCCCGGGCATATCATTCTGTGGAATATAACAAAGAACAAAAATTTGAAGGAACAATTGATTTTTACTGATGAATTCTTGCAAGATAGTGTGCTTGTGCGAAGTTTTATTAACAATCTTTGAGAATCATATTAGATTTCTTTCTTCTACCATTCAATTGATGTTGAAAGGAAATACAAACTCCTTAACATTTGAAGATATCTTTATTTTCAAACTACCATGAATTAATGCCTTTTACTGATGAGTTCTCTTTGCATCAATGGATGTATCCATTGAGAGAAAATTCAGAAGTGTTTATGTGATCTATAAAATTTATGATTATGGCTGAAAATGGTTCAACATGTTAAATGGTCATCTTCCATTTTCATCAAGTAGGGGGCAGGGGGGGGGGAGGGAGAAATACATGTCTTCTTATTTGAATCCATTTTTAGTTGAGCATGGGATAAAACATTAGTATACAGTGCCACATACACCTCAATAAAGTGGAGTTTCTCAAAGAAGGCATAGATCTTTTATGGAAATGGCAAGGTTTAGGCCTTACCATAGAGCCTCTCACTTGACTCTGCTATGTTTGAAGCATATGTGCTCTATAGATCTTCCACCAAAGCATTGCAATCAATCACTCCATATGAGGCTTAGCAATCTAGGCCATTTGCAGTTCATTCCTCTGTTTTTGGTTGTTTGACATGTGCATTAGTGTCTGAAAACAATGTAGGAATTCGATGAGAGATTAGTAAAATGAATTCTTGTTAGGTATAGGTTATAAAGAAAATCCTATCATCTATATCATCCACAAATTAAATGCATTTTTTAAGCAATGATGCAGTTTTTGTTAAAGATGTAGTTCATCCATTACTTTCATGTACCATGGAGACTCTAGTTATCTTGGAAAATGTGTATGAAACTTTGTTGCCTCTTTCTACACGTGCACAATCAAGTGCTGATCCAAGTGAGGCAATTTCTTAGCCTTAATAGGTTCCGCATGATGTGCAGATCAATCCATTTCTTGTGTAGATCTACACATAGCATCCTGGAAGTTTAATATAAGTTGAACGCCAAGTCATCTTTGACCGATTCCAAGAGTTGAATGATACATACGTTTATGATTGCACTACAAAGATAAGAATACCCATACTTTACTGTTCTCTTATTCTCGTTTCCTAACGCTTTTGTGTACAGTTGACTTATTCTTTCAAAGTGCACACCTTTGTTTTCAACACATAAATAGCCTATGCCATGATGGTGCATTTGTGAACGACAATGAAAACAATGAACAATTGTGCATGTGCATGTGTCTCTACATTGATGTTTGAAGTTCACTCATAACTAGTGGACGTGAGGAATGTTAGGTTGCGTTTCTCGTCCACACAAAACACAATTGAATGTCTTCTTTACAATGGTCTCTCTCTCTCTCTCTCTCTCTCTCTCTCTCTCTCTCTCTCTCCCCAAGCATACCGTGCTTGAAAAGGATATAGTGTTCCGTGCTCGAAAAGGGTAGAGCATACTGAGATCTTAGTTTCAAATAATGAGATCTTAGTTTCAATAATGTGCACTGAGAATCCCTACAACAATTTATTTTTACGTTCTAAGGATAAGTTGTGGCTATAGGCATGGGATCCTTTTATGCTGATAGTCGACTACGGCACATGAAGTGAACTGGACATGCATGGGTAGTGTTGTGAAGTGCAGTGCGATGATGGGACGAGTGCTAGTAATGACTCTATAGTTCTGAAAGAAGACATACAATGTATAGTTTCAAGGAGAAAAACTCTTCAAAATGGAATAAAAAAATACAAAGACTTGTCAAGGATTGGTACAATTACGTAAATAGAGAGTTCGGAGGTAGACATGGGGTAAAGGAACATTTTTTACATGTTGACCAAAGGCCATAGTTCTTTAAGAGAAGTGAAAATGTGAGTCAAAAGTTGAAATTACAAGTAGATAGTTTGCAATAATTAATTTCACAATGACTTGAATGGAGCTTAGCCCATGCACGGATTCCCCTCTCTTTAGATATAGTCAAATATAAAATTGTCTGCTCATAAAGTGGAAAATCAGAGAAATAAAGACCATGATCGATGAAAATGATCATGGAGCATGTGGGATTACTCCACATACTATACCTAGCCACATTTTTGAGGATGAAAATGGCAAAGGGGGGAGGAATCTTGTATAAGCATGGGTCCAAATAGAAGACATGAGTTTTAAGGACCTAAAGTCATTTGGAAAACCCTTTGACTTTGTTAAGAAACCCTTTGGAAAGTGTCTCCAAACTTTTGTTTGAATACATAAGCGATTTGGATTTCTTTACTACCAATCAAAGGCTTTTCACCCTTAGGGTTGATGTTTCCTAATAGTATTGTATCTACCCTTACGGAGGTCATTCAAGCCTTTAGTTATCAATCTTATGGAATGCTATGGATAAAGAAATTTGGGATCCCTAAAGTTACTTGTAAACCAAAAAGTTTTGATAGTTCATTCTAACATACTCCACTCATAGGAAAGTATGAAAGTCTAAAAATTTTAATGTTCTAATCATGTTGCGTGGAACTATGATTAGGGTGGTTAAGATTATGGGACATAAAAGCATAAGATTAAATATTTTTCTTAAAGGTGAAATCCAAACGCATGAGTGGTTCCCTAGAGTTAATTGGTAGAGAGCTTCTTCAGACAATTATAATGGACTCAATTACTTCTACACAAATGTTGATTTCCTATCATGGAACGTGTATACAAAATGTTATGGCTTGAATTTGTTCATAACCATAGAAAGATCTCTGAGTGTGAATGATCTTTCTTCACAACCTCTCATCCTGATTAACTTGGTTGCCTTCAAACACATTTAGAAATTACATTTGAGTAGATGAAATTCTCAATATAAGTATTATAATTGACTTATACACAATCTTGTTTTATGTATTTATTGCTTAAAAGTTAGCTCTATAAGTCTACTATATGCTCATAAATTTTCATGTCATTTGGATGTTGCAATCTTCAGTTATGTTCATTTGAAGTCAATAGGGTCTGTTCATCTTCACCTCTCTGTCAGGTACCCGACTTTTTCACTCACCTTGTCAGAGGTGTTTCTCAGTGGTTACTCATCCAAATTCAGTGAATTAAAGCTTGTTGGATTCAGCTTACTGTCTAATATAACCATACAAATTTTCATAATCATTGAATTTCTAAATTTTGAGTTATGGTGATTTTTCTGCTCACTGGTCTATTTCTGTAGCAGCCCGTGAAAATCGGGATGATGTCATCACTTGTTGAAACTCATTCTCAGTGTGTGGTTCATTATTTTTGATGATATTACTCTTGAAAGTTAGCTCTTTAAGTTGCCTAGACTTCCTCAAGAGGAATTGAGCTAATTGCTGCTGTGATCAGAGAATAATGTAAAACACTGGACAGGTGTATGAACCAAGAGCAAGTTTTCACCTCTGAGCTAACTCCAACTTATCTGTTTTGATCTATCTTTTTGAGAGTGATCTTCCAAGGTACATAGGGTGTCTAATAGGGCCCACCATATAATCCTGGAGTTTATTTGGCTGGTGTAGATCAAGGATTTTGCAACACCTCTTCATCTTCAAGCACATACCTATCCATCTCTTCACAGTGGTATCAGAGCAAGGTTGGACAACATGGCAGATGGATTTCCTTCATCAATTGACAAATTGGACAGAGGTAACTACTCAGCTTGGTCATTAAGGATGGAAGCTTATCTCCAAGGTAGAAGTTTATATGGTTATGTGGCTGGAGATGAAGTTATGCCAAGTTTCAGGAACAAAAGTCAACCAACACAAGAAGAGCAAGAAAGATTGAGCACATGGTGCTCCAAGGATGCACTTGCAAGGTCTTATCTCCTCAACTCTATCTCAGATTTTTTGTTGCCTCACATTAGAAGTTGTAAGACATCTCAGGAAGTGTGGGATGCACTTGAAGCTTTCTTTTCTTCAAGTACCAAAGCTAGGAAGCATCAACTATGGCTGGATTTCACAACTCTCAAGAAGGCTCCCAAACAAAATGTGGCTGATTTTGTCACAAAGCTCAAGGACATAGCGGATCAGTTGGGAAGCATTGGAGAGGTAATAGATGAAGAGCAAATTGTAAGGCAGGTCATCAATGGCTTGAAGGCAGATGATAAGTGGGAAGCATTCACCACAGCTATGGATTTGTACATGGACATGCATGTACCTGATTTCAACGCACTCATTGGACAACTACTTACTCAAGAGGCAAAGCTTATCAAGAATGGAGAAAGCTCTAAAGGTAATCAATCTTCAGCTTTATACACGGATAAAAGCAAGTCTAAAGATAACAAAGGAAAGGCAAAGAAAGTGGATGATGAAGCAGGTACATATCAAGCTAACTATGCAGGTAGAGGAAGACATGGCAGAGGTAGAGGAAGAGGAGGTAGACAAGGCAGGGGGAGATCCCAAGACTCCAACTCATGTTCTATTTGTGGATTAACTAATCCTACAACTAAAAATTGCTTTAGGAATTCCAGGAATCAAAGAGGCAGAGGATACAATAGAGGAAGTTATGGCTACTCAAGAGGAAGGTTCAACAACTACCATGGCAACTACAACAACTACAATCATTCAAACTATCAAGGAGGCTACAAAGGAAGGAGAGACTACAATAACTACACAGAAGACTCAAACAAAGAGGATTCATTCTTGATCATGAACATGGCTATGCCACAAGGTAAATCTGATGAGCATGTTTTCTACATAGATTCAGGTTGTTCAAATCATGTGGCAGGAAATGTGGCACTCCTATCAGATTTAGAAGATCCAAGGAATAAGCATGAGGTACAAACAGGAGATGATACAAACATCCTGTGGAGAAAATAGGCAATGTCAAAGCACCTGATGGAAACATCAACCTACTCAATAAGGTACTCTATGTCCCTACCATTACAAAGAATTTGATAAGTGTTGGGCAGATAGTAGAGAAAAGGTTGCAAGTCAGGTTCACAAAAGCAGGAGCATTTGTTGAAGATCCAAGTCAAGGATTCAGAAGAATTGCAAAAGGTGAAAAGACAGGTAGATTGTTCACATTTGAATTACAGGACACTAGAAACATTGCTCTCTTTAATTATGGTAGTCAGACACTCACAGAATTCGAAGTATGGCACAAAAGCTTAGCACATATTGGTGAAAGGTCATTAAAGCAAATCTGTAGGGACCAAAGTGTACTTGGACTTCCTAATTTGTCAAAACAACATATGATTTATAAGTGCAGTGCATGTCAATTTGGAAAGTCTCACAGGTTACCATTCATGAAGAAAGGTTATATGCATGGAGATCTCTTGGAGTTGGTTCATACAGATGTATGGGGACCTAGCAAGGAAGCTTCAATATCTGGATCAAGGTATTATGTTTCCTTTATTGATGATTGCAGCAGATGGACTATCCTATTCTTTATGAAACACAAAGATGAAGTTTTTTCATGTTTCAAAAGATATTTGGCTCTTGTGGAGAATCAAACAGGTAAATCACTAAAAAGGCTAAGGTCAGACGGAGGGGGAGAATATTTCTCCCATGAGTTTGATTCTTTTCTTCAAGAAAGAGGAATCAAAAGAGAGGTAACTACAAGGTACACTCCTGAGCAAAATGGAGTGGCAGAAAGGAGGAATAGGACAATTGTTGAAGCTGCAAGGTCTATGTTAAATGAAAAGCATTTACCTAATTACTTATGGGCTGAGGCTGTATCTACAGCCACTTACATGATTCACAGGTTGCCTTCAAAATCCCTTGATGGGATGACTCCATATGAGGCTTGGAATGGAAGAAGATCAAGCTTAGATCATTGTAAAATTTTTGGATGTATTGCTTTTGCTCATGTTCCTTCACAGGTTAGAGGCAAGATGGATCCAAAGGCAGAAAGGTGTGTATTTATTGGATATGACAACAATCAAAAGGGCTACAGGTTATACAACCCTACCAACAAAGGATTCTTGGTAAGCAGAGATGTAGTTTTTGATGAGAACAATTCATGGTATGAAGATTCATGCAGGAAGATCAATTTACCATATGATCTTGAAGAAGATTTTCCAAAACTTGGTAGAGAACAACCAAAGATTGAAGAACAAGACACCTTAGAGGATGATGAAGAATCTCACATGGAAAAGGTCAAAGCATGGAAGTCTAAAGGTAAAGCAAAATTGCAGGAACTTGGACATGAGGCAGAATCATCACATCATGGCCTAAGAAGATCTATGAGGGAAAAGAAAAAACCAAAAAGATATGGGTTTGACACCTCATTAGTAACTAAACATTCTATCTACATAGCACAGGACATAAACCAAGAGGAGCCATCATCATTTGAAGAGGCCAAAGCAAAAACAGAATGGAAGCATGCAATGAAGGAAGAGATTGAAGCACTTGAGGAAAACAACACTTGGGATTTGGTGCCCAAGACTTCATCCATGAAGGTAATAGGCTCATGATGGGTCTATAAACTCAAGAAGAATTCTGATGGTTCCATTAACAGGTATAAGGCAAGGCTTGTAGCAAAAGGCTTTGCACAAAAACTCAGGGAATTGATTATGAGGAGACCTTCTCTCCTGTGGCAAAGATGCCTACTATTAGGGTTTTGCTTAGTATTGCCTCTTCCAAGAATTGGAAGATACTTCAACTAGATGTAAAGAATGCATTTTTGAATGGTTGGATAACAGAAGAGGTATATATGGCACAACCACCTGGTTTTGAGAATCAAGTTTATCCTGATTATGTGTGTAAACTTAACAAAGCATTGTATGGTCTCAAGCAAGCTCCAAGAGCTTGGAATTTCAGGCTTGTTTCATTCTTGCAGGACAAAGGCTTTCAACCAAGCAAGGCAGATCCTTCACTCTTTATTAAAAAGAGTAATTCCGAGGTCATCTACCTATGTGTATATGTAGATGATATTATATTGACAGGAAATGATGCAGATGGTATGAAGAAGATCAAAGATCAGATGAGAGAAGAGTTCAAGATAAGTGATTTGGGTTCACTTACCTACTTCCTAGGTTTGGAAGTTGTCTACAAAGATCATGGTTTGTTTCTCACTCAAAGGAAGTACATTAAGGACATGTTGGCAAAATTCAAGATGCAAGATTGTAAGATTGCAGGTACTCCAATGGAGGTCAATCACAAATTGAGCTCACATGAAGGTGAACTCATAGAGGACATCACATCATATCAAAGTCTAGTGGGTAGTCTCAACTATGCCACATTGACAAGAGTAGATATATGTTACAGTGTGAGTGTGCTAAGTCAATTTATGCACACACCAAGGAAACCACATATGGATGCTGCCAAAAGGATTCTCAAGTATCTCAAAGGAACCATAAATGAAGGACTTTATTATCCTTATGTATCTGATTTAGGTTTGAAGCTATTTTCTGATGTAGATTGGTCTGGCTCCAAGGAAGATAGAAGGAGCACTTCAGGTTATCTTACCTTTGCAGGTTCAAAGCTTATTTCATGGTCATCCAAGAAGCAACCCACAGTTGCTCTCTCTTCTACTGAAGCTGAATATAGAGGTCTTGCCATAGCTACACAAGAAGCTATGTGGATGAAGACATTATTCAAAGATCTTGGATTGGAGCTTGGAACTCCAACTATTTTTGGTGACAATATGAGTTCTATTCACTTGGCTGCTAATCCTATTTTTCATGCAAGGACTAAACATATTGAAGTTCATTATCACTATGTAGGAGAGAAGGTTCTAAGCAAAGAGATTCAAATATCATATGTGTCCACTCATCAACAATGTGCAGATATTCTAACCAAAGCATTGGATGGTACAAAGCTTTGCAAATTCAAGGCTATGATTGGTTTGCAGGTAATCTTGGAAGATTGAAGACCTCAAGCATACTTGGCTTGAGGGGGAGCTGTTGGAGCAAGTCTATGACAAGCCTAAGTATTGGCTTGAGTCTCACAAAGTCTTAGAAGAAGCTTTAAAAAGAAGACTATGTAAAGTTCACTTGTGAACTACCTCTTGTAATTTTTGAAGAGTTTACTTAATGTAAAAGTAAGAGAATCTTAAGTGGTTGAGTCCACTTGATCAAGAATGGAAAGAGGAGCCACGAATTCGTGATTTGTGGTAGGTAGAGAATCAAATCAATCATTGATTGATTGGAGAGTGATTGAGGGAAGTTAGCCTCCCAAACTCAACTATAAATAGATGGCAGTTTTAGTCGTGGTTAGAGAGACCTATGTGAAGACCTCCAAGAGCTGAGCTTTATGCCATATCAAGGTGTGATTACAAGGCACACATATGTATCAGTAAGTCATTGTATTATACAAGAAATATACTTTCATTTTCATGATTATTTGGTTTCATCTTTCCATGTTCTTGTGAAGTGTACTACTCACTACCATTACTCTCAGTTTTCTCAGTCAGCTTGCAGAGATGTTTTCTCTGAGCTTGGTGCATCATTTTCAGTCATTTAACTTGGTAAAGTTAGCTCTATAAGTCTACTATACGCTCATAAATTTTCATGTCATTTGGATGTTGCAATCTTCAGTTATGTTCATTTGAAGTCAATAGGGTATGTTCATCTTCACCTCTCTGTCAGGTACCTGACTTTTTCACTCATCTTGTCAGAGGTGTTTCTCAGTGGTTACTTATCCAAATTCAGTGATTTAAAGCTTGTTGGATTCAGCTTACTGTGTAGTATAACCATACAAATTTTCATAATCATTGAATTTCTACATTTTGAGTTATGGTGATGTTTCTGCTCACTGGTCTATTTCTGTAGCAGCCCGTGAAAATCGGGATGATGTCATCACTTGTTAAAACTCATTCTCAGTGTGTGGTTCATTATTTTTGATGAGATTACTCTTGAAAGTTAGCTCTTTAAGTTGCCTAGACTTACCCAAGAGGAATTGAGCTAATTGCTGCTGTGATCAGAGAATTATGTAAAACACTAGACAGGTGTATGAACCAAGAATAGCAAGTTTTCACCTCTGAGCTAACTCCAACTTATCTGTTTTGATCTATCTTTTTGAGAGTGATCTTCCAAGGTACATAGGGTGTCTAATACATCCATTGGCAAGATAAAAGGGCCCACCATATAATCCTGGAGTTCATTTGGCTGGTGTAGATCAAGGATTTTGCAACACCTCTTCATCTTCAAGCACATACCTATCCATCTCTTCACATCCTTTAAAGAGGTGCGTTGGCACAATTTATCTAACTTTGTGGTTTGCATCCAGCTTTAGGGATGCAAATTTATATATCGATAGCATGTTGTAACATTGAAATCTAAACAAATTACAACTTAGCTAAAGGTACCTTTCCTACAACGTGTTTTGGTTTATATTTGATCGTTATGTACATGAAGAAAAATCTAAGTTAAGATTGCATGAAACTTGTTGATCTTAACTATAAATTTCTCATACAGGCATCTTTGTTTACTTGCTCTTACATATTCATGATCTTGTAATCGTTTATGGGAAAGCTCATGATATAATGGCAATCTTTGATACAAACAATGTCAAATACATCCTAGTCCAAGATCAATCTAAGATAGACAACGATCTAACGTACTCCATTATTGTAACTAAAATCACAAAGGGCGAGAGATTGACCTATCCACTCCACCAAATTCACCCATGTATATCTATAACACAAGGGGAGAAATTCGACAAGAGACTACAAAGTATGTGAATCACATATCTTGTATTCCAAAGAGTTCTAACCTTAGAACGCACATGAAATACAATGGGACTCATATGGATTAGAATTATTCCTCTCAAGCATGTATGTGCATATCCACAGGCTTGAGAGTCCTCCGTAAGGGCTAAATACCATGATCTTTGGAAATATAAATCCTAAGCATCAAAACCCTTTAGTTGGAGGTAAATAAATTCAAATAGCTAACTTTCAAGAGTAATCTCATAGAAAATGATAAAACACACAATGTGAATAAAGTTTAATAAGTAAGAGCATCGTCCGGATTTTCATTCGCTGCAACAGAACTCAGACCAGTGAGGAGTAAAATTTCTAAGGATCCGATTTGAATTAATCAAGGAGATTTGCCTTCAACTAATAGAAGTTTGTGAAAATGGTAGAACAAGTGAATGTAAAATGCCGTTCTGAAAATTTTATAGTTAAACTCAACAAACATCATGGGATGATAACTTAGAAGAGTTTTTAGGTATATTTCCTTTGTGAAGGACATATCCATCAAATAGGAAAACAAGCATATTCTAGGTAATATATGCTTAACCAAGTAGTAGAATTGTTTTGAAACCAACTTTACTGCATGCTATGGTTATAGAAAGTTGGGATCCCTAAATTTGGTTGTAAACCACCAAGTTAGATATATCATAGTAACACTTTCCTTCTCACAAGGAAACTATTAAATTTAAATAAGTTTCAATTATGTAGTGTGCAACCATGTTTATGATGGTTGAGTGTACTAAAGGAAGAACATAACCTTAAAAGGACTTCTTTAAGTTGAAGTAACTACGAATCTCTTACTAAAAACTGGTTGAGTAACAAAAAAAAATTTTAGAATATAAGGATTTCACGTAACTTAGAGCTATACTGGGTTTCTTTTGAAGACCTTAGAAATAAGGGATTGATGGTTACTTCCATTAAATGGTTCCAAACTTCGAGAATAAAACACATTTCATAACCATCACCGGAATCATATTAGCACCCATCAATGGTCTCTCATGAAACGCATGTCTATGATCCGAGCTAATTGGTTTTCTTAGTAGTGTAGTGGAAATGTTTCACTACTGAATCAAGTGATTTGCATCATTGAAACAAGTCACTCTTTGAGTATTACTCATGATACCCCCATAGTCTCCTATTCATGTTGTGAGACTCTTTTGAAGGTATGTAAACCTTGACGATCATAAATGTATCTCCCATAATTCTTTATGAAACTTCGTAATGCCTATAGGATTTTTTGTGCATATTCCTGTTGCTATAGGTATATATCTTCTTCCCTTTAGCAAATCTATGGTCTAAGTCCATAACAATTATGTGCAGGGATCTGCTTAGTAATGAACTTGCTTTATCTAAGACACTTTGATAGTCGTAAGTCCATGAAGTACATGCTTACAAGCATGGTTATAGCCTATTGATTTTCGCGGTGAACACATGTTGGTATCCATAAAATTCTTACCTAAAGGTACGTGTGCATATAATGACATGAGATGGGAATAATTTTGATAGCATTTTCCCAAGGAAAAGAACTTCCAAATAATTTTCACCATAATATAGATCATGAGAGCATTTGGGCCAATGGCACATAGGCCATCAATTATGACATAGGGCTTTGAAAGCCCATGGCATGCAAGCTATATGCTGAAATATGAACTCCATAACTTGCCAAAACATAAAATGCTAGCAATCACATTTTGCTTGCATAGCCTTGTACTTTTTGCAATTATCTATCTTGGAAACCATCAAAATTGTACACCTAGTAAGTTAATCCATATTTTAGACTGAAAAAAATGACCAACTTTGATGTGTGCACTCCAATCATCTATCCATGCATGTACATAAAAAACATGCCAAAACATAAAACATGAGGCTTATAAAAGATAAGCAATACATCTTTGAATGATTTGATGTTGGAAATGCACGCATTCAAGTCTTTTTTATGAGCTTTGAGACCTCTGCACTTTTCTCTCTAGGTCCTATAAGAAACTTTGAAGTTCAGACGGCATCCGATCACTTCCCAAAACATGAAGCATGGTCAAGTGATTAACACAAAAATGCAAATATAGCAAATATTACATATGTTATCCATTTCTAGACTTGAAAAGAAAATTTTATATCTTAAAGTGACCACAATGCAAGAGCGCCAAAGAGCAATTACTTCAATCACCTTTTTGGTTTCCAAGATATGCCTCCCAGAAGGTAGTTGTGAAAAAATGTTGAGAATTGCACACCAAACCTAGAAGAATACACTATTTCCAAAAATTCTTTTAATAAAATAAAACTTAATCTTGTGCTCTTCGAAAGGAACCATAGCATTCAACATATGGCCTCACCGAACATGACAAGCCAAACTAGTGGACTGGTGGAGGTGCTAGACAAAAGTGTGGAAATGTGAGTTTTGAAGTGCCTAAAAGCATTCTTCTAAAAAGAAAATCCTAAAATTCTATCAATAACTTCAAAAGCTAAGATACAAAGATTCTTTTGAACATTCTCACATTTCCTTATCGTTTCTTCTTGAATGCTAATTTGTTTCTCAAAAAAGACACAAACCAAGTTTGTTTTCTAGTTGCATGCAAAAAACGTAAATGCAATACTTTAACAAGCTTCTAACCCATTCCTTATGTGGGTTTTTCTTCAAATTTTATAAATTTTTAAGATGATATACACTCCATAATTCATGTATGTTTTCCCTATTCCATAGAAAGCCTCTTTAATGATATCTTTTCTTGCTTCCAAAATTGGATGTTTGCTAAAATTAGCACTTTAATTCTTCTCCAGAGAATGTGGAAAGGACATCTTTTCCCATCCATTCATACGTAGAGTAGCTCTATTTCCCTCTTCCAAAATGGGAATTTATTAAATTTAGGTGCTGGAATTTTTCTCTAACAATGATGGAAGGGGGTCTTCTAGAGCCTCAAACTCCTATATAGTGGGCCAATTTTCGGGTTTCTGGCCTCCAAATGGAATTCCATGCTTAATGCTATATGCATGCATGATTTTTCCCACCAATCTATGGAAAATCCATCCTCCTTTTCCCTGCCCAAAATGTCTATGAATCAAAATAGCCCCGAAAACTTATGTAAAAGTCATGCAAGAGGGCTATTGTGGAGAAATCTAAACCCTATTATTTGTGGCCTTTTGAGGGAATCCTTGACCTAGATGAGAGCATATATCCCAATCTTCCCATGCACATAATTTTACCTAAAAGATCTTTGCCTAAATCTCATCCTATCTTTTGCCAAAAATAGACAGTTTATATGATTTAATCCTTAAAATAGCATAAATGTCTTATACATCTTCTTTTATGTAGTATCCTCATGAAAAATCCTCATGCCTCAACATCCTTCTCCTCCTTCAATTGGCCTTAGCAAACCCTCTTGTATATAGCAAGTGAATCCATTCACACTATTGGCTTCAACGTATGCTTCTACATGTATGTATATATTACTAAGCAATGATCAAAGGTTGCTCAAGCTCGTGGGCATGTCGTGAACTGTGTGTCATATGACTACTCATATAGTATAACAAAATTTGAATTCTTCACATGAGAACATGATGGCGTCTTGATTAAGCCATTGAGCTCTTGTCCTAGCAACTTGAGTTTGACCTTGCCTAGTGCATGTTGCTTGCTCTGATACCAATATGATATAAACCATTCTTTTTCTCCACATCGCTGACTAGATGAGTTTGTCAAGCATGGATTACCATGACACACACATATATCTACTGTTTGGTTTGGCTGCCCAACCACATCTATGTTGGAGGAGATGGTCGATAGTCTTCAGAGATGAAGTGGTGTTGCTTGATCCTGCTTCATGCCTACCAAGAATGATTGGTGGATAGTATAGTGATCTTCTTTAGCTAGATAATGATCATAGATAATAACATATGTTGCTTGAAACATGATCCACTAATCAGTGGATCAAAACAGATAGGTAGGAATTTATCCAAAGCTTGAAATCTATGAATGAGTTCTCACTTCTCCAACCACACATATCAATTTTCTTGTTCAAAAGCAATCATGAATAGCTTGCATGGTTCGTTAGTAGTGAAGCATTCACATTAACTTCAAGCAGGGCTTAAGCTTTCCGACAATGCAAACAGAGACTCTATTTCTATAATTTGCCGTCATTTGCTAGAAAGGTGGGTCACTTTCCATACGCATCTTCACATGAGTGCCACATGAAATCCATGTGAGAACCCAAGTGTGCTGCTACAATTCTTGTCATAGCTTATGAGCTACCTTTTGTAAACTGATTGATGAGAGAGAAAGTATGATGCCTATGCCTGTTGTTTAATCGTAACAATGGCACAAGATTGGAAACGATGGCTTTTGAAATGGGAATGGTGACTAATATGTGACTTGATTGGGGAGGGGAGGCTGTGTTTTCATGACTTCTTCATGCTAAATAAGAAAATGCTTCATCTGCATTATATCTCAACAGGAAAGGAGAAACATGCTTCATCTGCATTATATCTCAACAGGAAAGGAGAAACATCAGTTTAGACAAGAATCCGTGTCTTTTCGATCATCCAACGTTGGATGCAAATGAGCAATTCAGACAAGCGAGTGCACATCAGAGAAGGAGGACTATAAACATCATTATATTTGCGCTTAGTAGGATTATAAACATCATTATCTTAGAAAACTCATAACAGAGTTTTCTTTTATTTCATATTGTAAGATTGGACGACGTAGACGACGTCGTCGTTTTCGCCGACCGGGCAGAGCACTTAATATTTTCTCTTCTTGCCGTAGCGGTTGTATCCGCCGTGATCCTTCTGACCGTATCCGCCGCTGCCGGTCGTTTGGTAGTTAACTTCTGATTTCTCTCCACCGTCAGCCAATTCACGCCCCTTAAATTCTTCCATGTCCGCTGCACTGACCGCGCCGTGGCCGACTATAAGCATAAGTACCATCATCAGAACCACTACGCGGGGCAAACGCAAAGATGATCCCATGTCTACAGCCAAAGCTGATGTTAAGAACTACAAGATAGATTGTTGTTGGGCGTCTCGACGAGCTTGCTTCATCCCCCTCCGCCTATATATATCAGCCAGCGTTGGCTAGGTAATGATAGGACGTGAACGTGCAGGAAAAGCGCATACAATTGAATCTCAGACGTCACCTAACTCTTGGAGTACGGTACGCGCTATCCTCTTCTCGCTCCTCGCAGGAAAGAAAAGGAGTGCTCGGGTCGAGAGAGAGAGAGAGAGAGAGAGAGAGAGAGAGAGAGAGAGAGAGAGAGAGAGAGAGAGAATTGATTGAAAGGAGACATTGCATTACAATGGACGGAATTCAGTTGCACATGAAGGAAGGCCGAGAAACTCAACCGACCGCTCGTCACGTCCATCAGTTATGACCGAACATGTCGGAGATACTAAACTTTGTAGGTACAACTGCGAACATCAATAACATTCGACGGTCGCCTCTTGTTTTCTCCTTGCGTGAGGTCTTTCGTCCCTCCTTGCGTGAGTCCCTTATCGGTGTTAAACATGCAATAGTTCTTTTTTAAAATAGACTAAATAATGTTATGAGAAGATACCTAAGAAAGGTTGGAATGGATCGCCTATATGTTGTAGAATACGAAGGTAGACATGGAATTTTAGTAGACCAATGGTATGAGTTGACTTATTGTCCTTCATGTGCGTTGCATGCTTTTTAACACTCAAATAGCATATGCCATGACGGTGCATCTGTGGATGACACTCAATACGATTAAAATAAAATATCTACTAGAAGTTGATCACAATCAAATATAGGTCACCATAGAGGTCTTTCATGGGTGATAAATATATAATAATTCTCTCATCAAATATAATACATAATGTTATGAAAACCCTAGCTTACATACCATATGAAGGTCTCAATAGATCCTCTATGTCTTGTAGAATACAAAGGTAGACATCGGCCACAATCAAGTCGGTTTAAATCGTTCTTAAATGTTTTTTAAGTCGGTTTTAAATCATTCTTTTGGCCACCTTGAACTTGAAATTCATCTTCAAATTTTCAATCGGTATGGGGATTTGTATTCACCGCAAGCATCATTCCAAGACTTAAGGATACCTACCATTTTAGCTCCAATGTCCCATAACATCCTTCCTTAATCCATATCAGTAAATTAGTTGAGGTCCTAAATAATCATACTTTATATTCTCATTAATGTGTGGATAATATTCAACCATAACTCCATATCGTTCCCCATAAAGTATCTTCTTGCTGAGAGAGTACAAAGTATGTGAATCACATATCTTGTATTCCAAAGACTTCTAACCTTACATGCAATCTAATGGGACTAATATGGATTAGAAAGTATTACTCTCAAGCATGTATGTGCATATCCACAGGCTTGAGAGTCCTCCGTAAGGGCTAAATACCATGAACTTAGGAAATATAAATCCTAAGCATCAAAACCCTTCAGTTGGAGGTAAATAAGTTCAAATACCTAACTTTCGAAAGTAATCTCATCAGAAATGATAAACCACACAATGTGAATAAAGTTTAATGAGTAAGAGCATCATCCCGATTTTCATGGGCTGCAACAGAACTCATACCAGTGAGGAGTAAAATTTCTAAGGATCTGATTTGAATTAATCAAGGAGAATTGCCTTCAACTACTAGAAGTTTGTGAAAATGGTAGAACAAGTGAATGTAAAATGCCGTTCTGAAAATTTTATAGTTAAACTCAACAAACATCATGGGATGATAACTTAGAACAATTTTTAAGTATATTTTCTTTGTGAAGGACATATCCATCAAATAGGAAAACAAGCATATTCTAGGTGATATATGTTTAACCAAGTAGTAAAATTGTTAAGAAACCAACTTTACTGCATGCTATGGTTATAGAAAGTTGGGATCCCTAAATTTGGTTGTGAACAAGCTCTGAGAAAGTCACTGTTTTGATGTAGTCATAATAGAGAAGTGAAATGAGAATGTAATGATGATATGTATATTAAATCGTATACAAATACAATGTCATTGGCAATCATATATTGGACAATGTTTGAGAGGTGAATGAGCTATGAGATGAGCTCTCAATTGATAATAGATGCCAATCAAATTGATCTCATGGAGTTGAGATATCAAATTGGTCATGTCATCCTCTTTTTATAGTTGGAATGGGATCCAATATTTGAATTCAAATTCAAAGAGTTCTAGCTAAAAGTGAATCCTAAAATATAGGATATATTCTTTCACCAATGAACAACCAAGAACTTCAAGGTTTGATGTTTCCTAACTTCCTTGTGGTTTTAGGACACTTTACAAAAGTAAATGTGAATGTGTTTTACAAAGGGTTGATCACATAAGGTTCTATAAGAGATGTGCCGGTTAACCAAGTATGTGGACTTGTTTGATTGCACCAATAGCTCCCCGTCAAGCCTAACATGCTTGGTCTTCATTCCTTCTTAATTTCTTGCAAACCAATCATGAATTAGAATCTATTCATCTTGGTCCCTTCCAAAGAATTTATGAGTATATCTGCACATTGTAAATGAGTTGCTACATAGGATAGTTGAATATCCTTGCTAAGTAATTTCTCCCTTACATAATGATAGTGCACTTCAATATGCTTAGTCGTGGCATGATATACAAGATTAGCAACCAAATGAAGTGAACTAGTGTTGTCTCCAAAGATTATTGAGGTGTAAGAGTGTGACTCCAAATGTGCATTTGGCAAATGTATATATTTTCTCTAATTCATGAACATACTAGAATCTATATACACAAGCTCTAAGCCAAGAAAATTTGTTAACAACCCAAGAACACTAATTTTAAACTTATCTATTAGTTGAGCTTTAACCTGCTTGATACCATTAGCATCATTTCTTGTAATTATAATGTCCTCCAAAAAGACACATATGTAGATAACTTCTAAGTTGGTCTTCTTTATAAATAAAGAAGATTTTTCCTTGCTAGCCACAAAACTCTGATCGTGCAAATAGGTAACAAACATATGGTTCCAAGCTCCAAGAGCTTGCTTTATGTGATAGATTGCCTTTCTTAGCTTGCATACATAACCTGTTTTATTTTTATTTTCAAATCCTGATGGTTATGTGATATACACTTCTTTTGATATCCATCCTTTTAAGAATGCATTCTTGACATCCAACTGATATATATTCCAACTCTTAGAAGTAGCAATACTTACAAAAGCCTCATTGTTGGCATCTTTTCCACAAGAGAAAAGGTTTCTTCATAGTCCACTATGTGAGTTTGAGCAAACTGCTTTGCCACTAGTCTTGCATTCACACAAATGGCATGAATAAAAGAGAAGAACATAGGAAGACTCATGTAATGTCAATTACTAATTGAGGGGGAGATTTTGGGGGTTCCCGCACTAATTGTGCATTAACTTATGAATTATGTGAAGAGTATTTATGAGTAAATAAGCGAAGGAAGGAGAAAAATACCATGAATCTTGGACATTCAAACTCATGACTAAAACTCGCATTGTTTTTTGTCATTCTCGATTGCTTATCTATTAGTCAATTCACTATGCGTATTGCCAACGTCTATGGTTTGGGCTCTGTGCATTGCTTTTCCTCTAACTACATACAATTGCTAAGTAAGAAAACAACAGATCCTAATTCTTTCTCATTCATAGTATAGTGGTTTCAGTACCAGTGTATGAACAGAAGGTAATTGCCTTAAAACATAATGTGCACTGTTTGGAAATGTACTTTCTACACTGATTTATAGCTTGTCCAACTTTACCACTACATTAGTTAGTGAGTCGATATTGGTTACTTCATTACCATGCATGTCACATCGGATAAATCAAAATTGTTGTGACTTCTTTGTTTTGTGTCCGAATCAACATCTTGAAGAAAAAAACAGAAGGATCAGGTATTTTATTCCCTTACATTACAATGTATGGATTTAAAATTAGCAAAGAAATGATTTCCTTAAATGCTTGAATCAAATTGATTTGATTAAATGCATGAATAAAATTGATTTCCTACACAATTATTGAACATTGAACTGAATGAAAGTGTTGTGATTGAACATTGAATTGAATGAAAGTGTTGTGATTGAATTGAATTGAATGAAATTGTTGTGATTGAATTTTCTTAATTATGAATGATATGATGTTTTCAAAAGTTAATACCATGCTTGGTGATTTTATTACTCGTCAAAGGCGAAAGCTTGCAAAAAAAAGCATGAAATTCTTGGACGGTTTGTTATTAATTAAGCATTCACATAAAATTCAAGCACGCTTCAGCTTTCCAAAACTCTACTCCTTTCACTTGGAGCCCTTTTCCATAAACGTGGGTCACTTGCTATACAAATCCTCAAATGACTATTGTGGGACTATTATGTTACTATGATGTGACTTGATTGGGGAGAGGAGGCTGTGTTTCCATGACTTGATAGAGGAGAGGAGGTTCTCGTTTTATAGTTAACTTTTGCTTTCCCTTCACTATCAGTAGTGCCCACCCCGTGGCCGACTATGAATCCGGTGCGCACCCTATAGCCAACTTTAACCATAAATACCATCATCGGAACCATAAATTGGGGGGGGGGGGGGGGGGGGGGGGGAACACAAAGGTGATCCCATGTCTACAAGCAAAGCTGATGTTGAGAACTAGAAAATAGATTGTTGTCGAGCATCTAGATGAGCCAGCTTCACTCCCTTCCACCTTTGTATAAGCCAACGTTGGCTGGGTGAATGAGAGGACGCCAATACTTGAAGGGATCAATTCATTTTCTTTCAATAGATATATGCTTTCCTATTTGAGTAATACGAGTGCAAATAGGGGCTCATAATAATTGTTTCTTTGTTAAAGCAAGTACCTAAGGAGTTGCGAACGAAAACTCCTTCAAATTGGGACATAAGTTAAGACATTTTTCCTCCCATATGAAAGGATGAACTTAGGTTTTGGAAATGTAAAAATTTCTAAGAATTGGATCTCAATTAATCCATGATCATTCCCTTCAACTAATAGAAGTTTGTGAAAATGGTGTAACAAGTTAATGTAAGAAGCCGTTATGACAATTTTCTAGTTAAATTCAACAATCATCATGTGATGATAACTTAGAACACTTCCAAAGTATATTTCCTCAGCGAAGGACATATCCATCAAATAGGAAAAGAAGCATATAGATCTTTGAGATAAGTTTGAGGAACATAGAGTTTGACATAAGTCACCTTAAAGCATCTTAGTAGTTTGATTGTTTGCACAAACTTTTCCTTCTTTCTTCTTGGAAAGTTTTGCTTCTTCTTTGGGTTCCTCTTTGCTCTATCAAAAGATCCTTTTACCTTTGAGTTAGCTAAGATAGCTACCATACTTTGGATGCTTATGACTCTTAACATGAATTCTATCCTCTATGAACATTGCATGAAACACTCGAGATGTGAGAGAAGAGGTTAAAGACTAGGTAATGGGAACTCAAACTAATCTTTCATAATGTGTAGATATTTACCTATTCTCTTAGACATAATCCACTTGATGGAGCTGTTAAGCTTCTGCACTTCTAGATTGTCCTCTCATTTTCAAGAAAATTCACAACATTTTGGATTCGAATTTGACTCTTAGTTTGATATTTGGGATGTAATATGTGCATCCTTTATGCATTTTCGTTATTTGATGAAGTAAACTAAGAATTTAATCCCAAAAATGTGTACTAATTCCATGCAATTTATCTTTCTTCCCCCTATGCCAACCTTATCTACGCTCTCAATCAAGGTGAACGATTACTATTGAGTTTTGGGGGTGTTGCGTTGAGATAGGCTCAAGGTTAGTCTTGTTCTTACCCAAATGTTATCGACTAACTCACATGAGTCCATAGTCATTGAGATTGATAACCTCCACAATGTGAATGTGAATTCAAAACGTAGAAACAATGGAAGATGAAAAGACCACTAGTGGATACAAAAGATAAAGTCATCCGTAAGTTACACAGTTAATATAGATGAAGTTTTTATACATATAACAAGAAGCTCTTAATAACTATAACCTCCATCAAAGCTTAGAGAGTATAGAAAAAAGTAATTGAACAAGAGGGATGGCAGGCAAATGGAAAGAATCCATATAGTAGGAATGGAAAAACTTATCATGAACAATAAGTAGAGTAATGATGACATTATAGACTCATGCATTTTCAAAGCAGTGCTGGAATGAAAATTTGTGGAACTCTAAATGAGATTTTGCAAGAAAAGGGTGTGATTCGTAAATACGATTACTAGAATGGTAGCACTGATAGGTAAGTAGGATGCCTAGAATAGTATCAATGTTATGTATGAAGTACATTAGAACATGTGAGTTTTATGATGGATTTTACAAGGGTAGTTATGCATCAATGGTGTCATTCCTAAGTTTTCCATTTTAGAAGTAAACAAAAATCAAGCAATAGAACCTGAGGTCCTTGTCCAAAAGTTTAGGATTCCTTTCACGGATTATTCAAGAGGTGGAAAGAGTAAAAAGATGAGTCATTTGCTCATGAGTAATAAGAGTGCAACTATGGTCTCATAATAATTTCTTTTTTGTTAAAACAAGTACCTAAGAAATTGAGTACTTCAAAAGTAATGTGAGGGAAAAGTCCTTCAAATTAGACAATAAGTTGAGGAATTTGTCCTACCATCTGAAAGGATGACCTTATGTTTTCATAATGTTAAAATTTCTAAGAATTTGATCTCAATTAATCCACGAGCTTTCCCAACAACAAAGAGGTTTGTGAATATGGTAGTATAAGTGAATAAAGTTTCCCTTATGACAAATTTCTAGTTGAAGTCGACGAATATCATTTGATGGTAATTAATAAATCTACTTAAATATAGTTTTTGGGCGAAGGACATATCAATTAAATAGGAAAACCAACATCTTCTCGGTAATAGATGTTTAACCAAGTAGTAAAGTTGTAAAAATAGCAACTTTATGGCATGCTATGGTTTTAGAAGTTTTGGATCCCGACAGTTGGTTGTAAACCACCAAGTTCGATGCCTTATGAGGGTTCATTGATAGAGAGATTCTTGCAAAATCCCTAGGGTAACTACTTAAAGCTTTGATAAGAAAGGAATCTACAGAAATGAAGTAACTTTGAATTTTCTTGCTAAAAAGTGGTTGAGTAACAAAACAAAGTTTTAGAATATAAGGATTTCATGTAACTTAGAGCTATATTGGGTTTCTTTTGAAGACCTTAGAAATAAGGGATTGATGGTTACTTCCATCAAATGGCTCCAAACTTCCAAAATAAAACACATTTCATAACCATCACCCGAATCGCATTAGCACCCATCAATGCTCTCTCATGAAACGCATGTCTATGATCCCAACTAATTGGTTTTCTTAGTAGTATAGTGGAAATGCTTCACTACTGACTCAAGTGATGTGCATCATTGAAACAAGTCACTCTTTGAGTAGTACTCATGATACCCCCATAGTCTCCTATTCATATCGTGAGACTCTATTGAAGGTATGTAAACCTTGACGATCATAAATGTCTCTCCCATAATTCTCTATGAAACTTCTTAATGCCTATAGGATTTCGTGTGCACATTCCTGATGGTGAAGGTATACCTCCTTCCCTTTAGCAATTCTATGGTGTAAATCCATAAGGACTATGTGCAGGGATATGCTTACTAATGAACCTGCTTTATCTAAGTCACTTTGATAGTTGTAAGTTCATCAAGTACATGCTTACAAGCATGGTTATACCCTATTGATTTTTGCAGTGAAGACATGTTAATATCCATAAAATTCTTACCTAAAGGTACGTGTGCATATAATGACATGAAATGGGAATAATTTTGATAGCATTTCCCCAAGGAAAAGAACTTCCAAAGAATTTTCACCATAATATAAATCTTCAGACCTTCTGGGCCAATGGCACATAGGCCATCAATTATGGCAAAGGGCTTCGAGAGCCCATGGCATGCAAGCTATATGCTCAAATACGAACTCCATAACTTGCCAAAACATAAAATGCTAGCAACCACATTTTGCTTGCATAGCCTTGTACTTTCTGCAATTATCTATCTTGCAAACCATCAAAACTGTACACCTAGTAAGTTAATCCATAGTTTAGACTTAAAAACATGACCAACTTTGATGCGTGCACTCCAATCATATATCCATGCATGTTCATAAAAAACATGCCAAAACATAAAACATGAGGCTTATAAAACATAAGCAATACATCTTTGAATGATTTGATGTTGGAAATGCATGCATTCAAGTCTTTTTTATGAGCTTTGAGACCTCTGCACTTTTCTATCTAGGTCCTATAGGAAACTTTGAAGTTCAGATGGCATCGGATCACTTCCCAAAACATGAAGCATGGTCAAGTGAGTAACAAAATAATGCAAATATACCAAATATTACGTATGTTATCCCTTTGTAGACTTGAAAAGAAAACTTTATATCTAAAAGTGACCACAATGCATGAGCGTCAAAGAGCAATTACTTCAATCACCTTTTTGGTTTCCAAGGTATGGCTCCCAGAAGGTAGTTGTCAAAAAATGTTGAGAATTGCACACCAGAGCTAGAAGAATTGCACACCAGAGCTAGAAGTAAAGCTGTCAAAATAAAACTTGATCTTGTGCTCTTCGAAACGAACCATAGAATATCCAAGTTGAAGTTCTCTAGCTCAACATATGGCCTCACCAAACATGACATGCCAAACTAGTGGACTGGTGGAGGTGGTAGACAAAAGTGGGGAAATGTGAGTTTTGAAGTGCCTAAAAGCATTCTTTTAAAAAGAAAATCCTAAAATTCTATCAATAACTTGAAAAACTAAGATACAAATATGCTTTTGAATATTTTCACATTTCCTAATCCTTTCTTCTTGAATGCTAGTTTGTTTCTCAAAAAAGACACAAACCAAGTTAGTTTTCTAGTTTCATGCAAAAAATGTAAATGGGATACTTTAACAAGCCTCTAACCCATTCCTAATGTAATTTTTTCTTCAATTTTATAAATTTTAACGGAGATATATACACCATAATTCATGTATGTATGCCCTATTCCATAGAAAGTCTCTTTAATGATCTCTTTTCTTGCTCCCAAAAGTGTTTTTTTGCTAAAATTAGCACCTTAGTTCTTCTCCAAAAAGTGTAGAAAGGAGACCTTTGGGGTTGTAAAGTACCTTCTCAACTAATGATTTTCATGAATCCAATAACTCCATATGAAATTCGAGATAATATACTCTCATTATCTATTCCTTTTCCCATCCATTCATACCTAGAATAGCTTTATTTCCCTCTTCCAAAACGGGAATTTATAAAATTTAGGTGTTGGAATTTTTCTCCAACAATGATGGAAGGGGTCTTCTAGAGCCTCAAACTCCTATATAGTGGGCTAATTTTCGGGTTTCTTGCGTCCAAATGGAATTCCATGCTTAATGCTATATGCATGCATGATTTTTCCCACCAATCTATGGAAAATCCATCCTCCTTTTCCCTTCCCAAAATGTCTATGAATCAAAATAGCCCCTATAACTTATGTAAAAGTCATGCAAGACTGCTATTGTGGAGAAACCTAAAGCCTATTATTTGTGGCATTTTGAGGGGATCCTTGACTCTAGATGAGAGCATAAATCCCAATCTTCCCATGCAAATAATTTTACCTAAAAGATCTTTGCCTAAATCTCATCCTATCTTTTGCCAAAAATGGAGAGTTAATGTGATTAAATCCTACAGATCTTAATCTTTACAACTCTATATGCCATGGAAATTCCCAAAAAAAATCTCACCAAAACGTGAGAGCAAAATCCTCATGTGTCAATCTCATGAAAAACCCTCATGCCTCAACATCCTTCTCCTCCTTCCATTTTCCTTAGCAACCCCTCTTGTATATAGCAAGTGAATCTATTCACACTATTGGCTTCAACGTATGGTTAACATGCATGTATATATTATTAAGCAATGATCAAAGGTTGCTCAAGCTCGTGGGCATGACTTGAAGTGTGTGCCATATTACTTCTCATATAGTATAACAGAATTTGAATTCTCCACATCAGAACATGATGGCCTCTTGATTAATCCATTGAGCTCTTGTCCTAGGAGCTTGAGTTTGACCTTGCCTAGTGCATGGTACTTGCTCTATTTGTCGAGCATGGCCTACCATGACACACACATATATCTATTGTTTGGTTTGGCTGCCCAACCACATCTATGTTGGAGGAGATGGTCGATAGTCTTTAGAGATGAAGTGGTGTTGCTTGATTGTGCTTCATGCCTACCAAGAATGATTGTTGGAGAGTATAGTGAGCTTCTTTAGCTAGATAATGATCATAGATAATAACATATGTTTCTTGAAACATGATCCACTAATCAGTGGATCAAAACAAATAGGTAGGAATTTATCCAAGGCTAAGAAACTTGCTATTCTTGTCTATACACTTATTTGATGTTTTGGAGAGTTCTTTGAGCACAACAACAATAAGCTTAATTCCTTTTGGGGATATCTAATTAGCTTAGATATCTACCAATTATGAGTGTGGAAGTGAAATGACAATGTAATGATGATATGTATATTAAATCGTATACAAATACAATGTCATTGGCAATCATATTCGCACAATGTTTGAGAGGTGAATGAGCTATGAGATGAGCTCTCAATTCATAATAGATGCCAATCAAATTGATCTCATGGAGTCGATATATCACGCGGGTCATGACATCCTCTTTTTATAGTTGGAATTGGATCCAATATTTGAATTCAAATTCAACGACTTATACCTAAAAGTGAATCCTAAAATATAGGATACTCTCGTCAATCAACAACCAAGAACTGCAAGGTTTCATGCTTCCTAACTTCCTCGTGGTTTTAGGAAACTTTTACAAAAGTAAATGTGAATGTTTTTTACAAGGGGTTGATCACATAAGGTTCTATAAGAGATACACCAACAGCTCCCCCTCAAGCCTAACATGCTTGGTCTTCATTCCTTCTTAATTTCCTACAAACCAATCATGAATTAAAATCTGTTCACCTTGGTTCCATCCAAAGACTTTGTGAGTATATATGCACATTGTAAATGAGTTGTTACATAGGATAGTTGAATATCCTTGCTAAGCAGTTTCTCCCTTACATAATGATAGTGCACTTCAATATGCTTAGTCGTGGCATGATATACAAGATGAGCATCCTTGAGTTGCATTTGTCAAACTTCTGTATTTTGCTTCTGTAGATTCTCCTTCATGAGAACTAAGATTATGGTTGAATTCCATGGGTGTACCTGCGTATTTGGTAATCTCCAACTTGACTTCTACCTACATATCATGTATAAATTTTCTCTAATTCATGAACATACTAGAATCTATATACACAAGCTCTAAGCCAAGGAAATATGTTAACAACTCAAGATCACTAATTTTAAACTCTTCTATTAGTTGAGCCTTAACCTGCTTGATACCATTCTCATCATTTCTTGTAATTATAATGTCCTCCACAAAGACACATATGTAGATAACTTCTAAGTTGGTCTTCTTTATAAATAAAGAAGAGTATGCCTTGCTAGCCACAAAGCTCTGATCGTGCAAATAGGTAACAAACATATGGTTCCAAGCTCCAAGAGCTTGCTTTATCCGATAGATTTCCTTTCTTAGCTTGCATACATAACTTGTTTTATTTTTATGTTCAAATCCTAATGGTTATGCGATATATACTTCTTTTGATATCCATCCATTTATAAATGCATTCTTGACATCCAACTGATATAAATTCCAACTCTTAGAAGTAGCAATACTTACAAAACCCTCCTTGCTGGCATCTTTGCCACAGAAGAAAAGGTTTCTTCATAGTCCACTATGTGAGTTTGAGCAAACCGCTTCGCCACTAGTGTTGCATTTACACAAATGGCATGAATAAAAGAGAAGAAGAACATAGGAAGACTCATGTAATGTCAATTAATAATTGAGGGGGAGATTTTGGGGGTTCCCTCAATGATTGTGCATTAACTCATGAATTATGTGAAGAGTATTTATGAGTAAATAAGCGAAGGAAGGAGAAAAATACCATGAATCTTGGACATTCAAACTCATGCCTATTTGAAGGAACAAATTCACATGTCTAACATATTCCTAGAAATTGGATCCAGAATAGCTCAAGAAAGTTCAAATTTATGAGTTTAAGCAATAAATACATAAAATAAGATAGTGTATAAGTCAATTAGAATCATATACTTATATTGAGAATTTCATCTACTCAAACGTAAGTCCTAAATGTGTTTGAAGGCAGCCAAGTTAATCAGGATGAGAGGTTGTGAAGAAAGATCATTCACACTCAGAGATCATTCTATGGTTATGAGCAAATTCAAGCCATAACATTTTGTATACACGTTCCATGATAGGAAATCAACATTTGTGTAGAAGTAATTCAGTCCATTATCATTGTGTGAAGAAATCAAAGTTTTTCGTAACTGTATGGATGATAGTTGATGGTTACGAGTTTAAGGTGCAACATTTCATAAAAATCTTAGAGTCAGAACTTGAAGTAACGCATTACAATTCTTAATGATTAATAGCTCATTTAAGTAGCCACCCTAGAGGTTTCATAGGAAGCTCTCTACCAATTAACTCTAGGGAATCACTCATACCTTTGGATTTCAGCTTTAAGAAAACTATTTAAGCTTACGCTTTTATGTCCCATAGTCTTAACCACCCTAATCATAGTTCCACGCAACATGATTAGAACATTAAAATTTTTGGACTTTCATACTTTCCTTTTCAAAAGTGGAGTATGTTGGAATGAGCTATCAAAACTTTTTGGTTTACAAGAAACTTTAGGGATCCCAACTTTCTATATCCATAGCATTCCATAACATTGATTACTAAAGGCTTGAACGACCTCCGTAAGGGTAGATACAATACTATTAGGAAACATCAATCCTAAGGGTGAAAAATCTTTGATTGGTAGTAAAGAAATCCAAATCGCTTATGTATTCAAACAAAAGTTTGGAGACACTTTCCAAAGGGTTTCTTAACAAACTTAAAGGGTTTTCCAAATAAATTTAGGTCCTTAAAACTCATTTCTTTCTAGTTGGACCCATTCTTATACAAGATTCTTCCCCCCTGTGACATGTTCATCCTAAAAACTGTGTCTAAGTATAGTATGTGGAGTAATCGCACATGCTCCATGATCATTTTCATCGATCATGGCATGGTCTTTATTGCAAACTATCTACCTGTAATTTCAGCTTTTGACTTACATTTTCACTTCTCTTAAAGAACTATGGCCTTTGGTCAATATGTTAAAAATGTTCCTTTACCCCATGTGTACCTCCGAAGTTTCTATTAACCTAATTGTACCAATTCTTCACAAGTTTTTGTATTGTTTTATTCCATTTTGAAGAGTTTTTCTCCCTGAAACTATAAATTCTATGTCTTCTTTCAGAACTATACAGACATTGCTAGCACTCCTCCCATCATCAAACTGCACTTCACAACACTACCCATGCATGTCCAGTGCACTTCATGTGCCGTAGTCGACTATCAGCATAAAAGAATCCCATGCCTATAGCCACAACTTATCCTTAGAACGTAAAAATAAATTTTTGTAGGGATTCGCAGTGCTCTACCCTTTTCAAGCACCGTATGTTTGGGGAGAGAGAGAGAGAGATAGAGAGAGAGAGAGAGAGAAAGCATTGTAAAGAAGACATTCAATTGTGTTTTGTGTGGACGAGAAACGCAACCTAACATTCTTCACGTCCACTAGTTATGCCTGAACTTCAAACATCGATGTAGACACACATGCACATGCACAATTGTTCATTGTTTTCATTGTCGTCCACAAATGCACCATCCTGGCTATTTATGTGTTGAAAACAAAGATGTGCACTTTGAAAGAATAAGTCAACTGTACACAAAAGCGTTAGGAAAGGAGAATAAGAGAACAGTAAATTATGGGTATTCTTATCTTTGTAGTGCAATCATAAACATATGTATCATTCAACTCTTGGAATCGGTCAAAGATGACTTTGCGTTAAACTTATATTAAACTTCCAAGAAGCTATGTGTAGATCTGCACAAGAAATGGATTGATCTGCACATCATGCGGAACCTATTAAGCCTAAGAAATTTCCTCACTTGGATCAGCACTTGATTGTGCACTTGTAGAAAGAAGCAACAAAGTGTAATACACATTTTTCAAGCTAACTAGAATCTCCATGGTACATGAAAGTAATGGATTAACAGCATCTTTAACAAAAACCACATCGTTGCTTAAAACATGCATTTAATTTGTGGATGATATAGATAATAGGCTTTCTTTATAAGCTATACCCAACAAGAACTCAGTTTACTAATCTATCATCGAATTTTCTACATTGTTTTTCAGACACTAATGCACATGTCAAACAACCAAAGACAGAGGAATGAACTGCAAATGGCCTTGAAACATGCTAAGCCTCATATGGAGCGATTGATTGCAATGCTTTGGTGGAAGACCTATAGAGCACATATGCTTCAAACATAGCAGAGTCAAGTGAGAAGATCTATGGTAAGGCTTGTCTTTTCATGATAAACCTTGCCATTTCCATAAAAGATCTATGCCTTCTTTCCGAAACTCCTTTTATTGAGGTGTATGTGGCATTGTATACTAATGTTTTATCCCATGCTCAACTAAAAATGGATTCAAATAAGAACACATGTATTTCGCCCTCCCCCCCTCCCCCTCATCCTCTGCCCCCTACTTGATGAGAACGGAGGATGACCATTTAACATGTTGAACGATTTTCAGCCATAACCATAAATTTTATAGATCACATAAACACTTCCGAATAATCTCTCAATGGATACATCCATTGATGCAAAGAGAACTCATCAATAAAAGGCATGAATTCATGGTAGTTGCCAAATAAAGATATCTTCAAATATTAAGGAGTTTGTATTTCCTTTCAACATCAATTGAATAGTAGAAGAAAGAAATCTAATATGATTTTCAAAGATTGTTAATAAAACATCGCACAAGTACACTATCTTGCAAGAATTCATTAGTAAAAATCAATTGTTCCGTCAAATTTTTATTCTTTGTTATATTCCACAAAATGATATGCCTGGGACTCACCTCCCAATCTATTTATAGCCCTTGCCTAGTCACCATCTATTGTTCTCTCTAAACCTCTACTCATCTGGCCATCATGAGTAGGTACCTCATATGAACTCTCTGGAATATAACACTATAATCTAGCACTCCCAGATATATTCAAGAGTACTTATGCTGCACACATATCGACTCTGGAATATAACATTCTTTGTCAAGAAAAGGATTAATCGAATCTCCCTTATTCATAAGGCTCAAAATTTTATGTCTTTTTATGGGTAAGAAACATGAGGCTTATTTTTGCCATAGGATAAATTTCTAACTATATCCTCAGAATCCTTTGTTGTATTGAAGGAGAAAATCTGAGGAATTATAGCATGTCTGGGCACCTTTTCCATCCGAAAAACGTTGTTGTATGGTATGTGCAGTCGGAACTACAGCAAGACTAGAAGGTTGAAAAAAAGTTTGAAAAGTGGATTTTGGTGAGAAGAATCCGATGAAAGATAGTGAGGTTTTCTTAACTACGTGTTTCTGACACACTAAATATATGTTTTCACCTTAAAATTCTTCTCCAAACTCTATGAACATTAACTAAAACAATGTTTCAAGCTTCAAAAAAGTATAAAAACCATTTGAAAATGAGCTTTGAGAATGAATCTATACGTTTTGGAACATATAATAAGCATTGATGGTTGAGAAATGAGAGGTTCAAGGAACGGTTGTAATTTCAAGCCCTTTTCTCTCATCAAAACTGCTTTGGGAGTAAACTCGCTATCCCACAAACTAGAAGCACATAGGATCGTAACCCCTGTACTCTTTCCAAAATTCCTCAATGAGCCTTCGTAAAAGTGAAAAATGTTATCCAAATAGTAGCTTTCACACTCTTATGTTGGGGGGGGGGGGGGGGGGGGGGGGTAAAGATCCTACCTCATAGTGAAGAAGAGGTCATAAAAGTAGCACATGAGTCAAGCCTGAGAACTAAATTTCAGGGTACAAGATCTGGTCCCTCACTTCATAAATCCTTGCATAGAAAATTTCTTCGGTACGCTTCCATTATTCATTATCCAGACATATTGTTTTTGAATCCTTGCATAGACATCATATTCAACGTTTGACTTAGATGAACTTCTATGCTCAAATTTCTTCGGATCTACATACATAAAGTTCATATTCATGATATGTCATCACCCCTACGTAAATGAAGTTCTCTGCTCAAATCCCCGAGACTAAAGCTCGGATTGTTTTTTGTCATAATCGATTGCTTATCTATTAGTCAATTCACTTTGCGTATTGCCAACGTCTATTGTTTGGGCTCTGTGCATTGCCTTTCCTCTAACTACATACAATTGCTAAGTAAGAAAAAGACAGATCCTAATTCTTCCTCATTCATAGTATCGTGGTTTCAATACCAGTGTATGAAGAGAAGGTAATTGCCTTAAAACATAATGCGCACCGTTTGGAAATGTACTTTCTACACTGATTTATAGCTTGTGCAACTTTACCACTACATTAGTTAGTGAGTTGAGATTGAGTACTTCAATTCCATGCATGTCACATCGGATAAATCAAAATCGTTGCGACTTCTTTTTTTTGTGTCCGAATCCAAATCTTGAAGAAAAAAACAGAAGGATCAGGTATTTTATTCCCTCTATATTACAATGTATGGATTCCGAATTAACAAAGAAATGATTTCCTTAAATACTTGAATCAAAATGATTTGATTAAATGCGTGAATTAAATTGACTTCCTGCACATTGATTGAACATTGAACTGAATTGAATGAAAGTGCTGTGATTGATCATTGAATTGAATGAAAGTGTTGTGATTGAATTGAATTGAATTAAAGTGTTGTGATTGAATTTTCTTCATTATGAATGATATGATTTTTTCAAAAGTTGATACCATGCTTGGTGATTTTATTACTCCTCAAACGCGAACAATTCCAACCATTCTCTTACCTCAACAAGCTCATGGAAACTTGAAATTTATCAATGAGGTCTTTTTTTTTTCCTAGAACCATATATATCTATTTTCCCTTTCAAAATAAAGCATGAAGTTCTTGGACGGTTTGTTAGTAATTAAGCATTGACATAAAATTCAAGCAGGCTTCAGCTTTCCAAAACTCTATTCCTTTCACTTGGAGCCCTTTTCCATAAACGTGGGTCACTTGCTATACAAATCCTCAAATGACTATTATCGGACTATTAGGTTACTATGATGTGACTTGATTGGGGAGAGGAGGCTGTGTTTCCATGACTTGATAGAGGAGAGGACGTTCTCATTTTATAGTTAACTTTTGGTTTCCCTTCACTATCAGCAGTGCCCGCCCTGTGGCCAACTATAACTGCGGTGCGCACCCTGTAGCCAACTCTAACCATAAATACCATCATCGGAACCATAAATGGGGGGAGGGGGACACAAAGGTGATCCCATGTCTACAGCCAAAGCTGATGTTGAGAGCTACAAAATAGATTGTTGTCGAGCATCTAGATGAGCCAGCTTCACTCCCTTCCACCTTCTTATAACCCAGCCTTGGCTGGGTGAATGAGAGGACGCCAATGCTTTAAATGCTCAATTGATTTTCTTTCAATAGATATATGCTTTCATATTTGGGTAATAAGAGTGCAAATAGGGGCTCAAAATTATTGTTTCTTTGTTAAAGCAAGTACCTAAGGAGTTGCGAACAAAAACTCCTTCAAATTGGGACATAAGTGAAGAAATTTTTCCTCCCATATGAAATGATGAACTTATGTTTTGGAAATGTAAAAGTTTCTAAGAATTGGATCTCAGTTAATCCATGATCTTTCCCTTCAACTAATAGAAGTTTGTGAAAATGGTGTAACAAGTTAATGTAAGAAGCGGTTATGACGATGTTGATAACTTAGAACACTCCCAAAGTATATTTCCTCGGCGAAGGACATATCCATCAAATAGGAAAACAAGCATATAGATCTTTGAGATAAGTTTGAGCAACATAGAGTTTGACATAAGTCACTTTAAAGCATCTTAGTAGTTTGGATTGTTTGCGCAAAATTTTCCTTCTTTCTTCTTGGAAAGTTTTGCTTCTTCTTTGGGTTCCTCTTTGCTCTATCAAAAGATCCTTTTACCTTTAAATTATCTAAGATAGCTACCATACTTTGGATGCTGATGACTCTTAACATGAATTCACAGTTAATATAGATCAAGTATTTATACATATAACAAGAAGCTCTTAATAACTATAACCTCCATCAAAGCTTAGAGATTATAGAAAAAAAAATTGAACAAGAGGGATGGCATTAGTACAAATGGAAAGAATGCATATAGTAGGAATGGAAAAACTTATCATGAACAATAAGTAGAGTAATGATGACATTATAGACTCATCCATTTTCAAAGCAGCGCTTGAATGAAAATTTGGGGAACTCTAAATGAGATTTTGCAAGAAAAGGGTGTGATGCGTAAATACGATTACTAGAATGGTAGCACTAATAGGTAAGTAGGATGCCTAGAATAGTATCCATGTTATGTATGAATAGTACATAAGAACATATGACTTTTATGATGGATTTTACACGGGTAAGTATGCATCAATGGTGTCATTCCTAAGTTTTCCAATTTAGAAGTGAACAAAAATCAAGCAATAGAACTTGAGGTCCTTGTCCAAAAGTTTAGGATTCCTTTCACGGATTATTCAAGAGGTGGAAAGAGTTAAAAGATGAGTCATTTGCTCATGAGTAATAAGAGTGCAACTATGGTCTCATAATAATTTCTTCTTCGTTAGAACAAGTACCTAAGAAATTGAGTCCTTCAAAAGTAATGTGAGGGAAAAGTCCTTCAAATTAGACAATAAGTTCAGGAATTTGTCCTACCATCTAAAAGGATGACCTTATGTTTTCATAATGTTAAAGTTTCTAGCAATTTTATCTCATTTAATCCACGAGCTTTCCCAACAACAAAGAGAAGTTTGTGAATATGGTAGTACAAGTGAATAATGTTTCCCTTATGACAAATTTCTAGTTGAAGTGGACAAATATCATTGGATGCTAATTAAGAACTCTACTTAAATATAGTTTTTGGGCTAAGGAAATATCAATTAAATAGGTAACCCAACAGTTGGTTGTAAACGACCAAGTTCGATGCATCATAAAAAAAATCCACTTCTCTAAAGGAAAGCATGAACTTCAAAAAAAATCCAGTTATGTAGTGTGCAAGCATGGTTACAGTGGCTAAGTCAGTGGAAGGTAGAATATAACGCTAAAGGTATTTCTTTATGGTGAATTACAATGGTTTCTTGAAATTTATTAGTAGAGAGATGTCATGGACAAAGGAAACCATCCTGAACCTTAGATTCCATGTGAACCCTATATCTCATGATTGGTTCAGAAATAGGAGAAACCAATGCTTCCATTGCATCTGAAACGTGCCAAAACCCTAAGATTGATTGTCTACTTGCCTGATTTGGATATCTAGAGCTCATGTTTTGAATTGATGACATCATCGATGACATCATCAATTCCCAACCGCCTTTCATGAACTGGCCTTGAAAACCTATAAGGAGGGGTTGGCCACATTCATAATTAGTCTTGCCAATACCAATCTTGGGAGCTCAAGGAGTCGTGACCACCAAGTTAGTAATCTCCAAGTTCCAGTTCCTTTTGTTGTCTTGTTCCTTGTTCCAGTCTTGTCTAGTCTTGTATCCTGAAATCTAGTCTTGTCCTCTTGTAATCTCATAGTATGAGATCTTGTCAATTTCTTTCTTGTATCTAGTCCATCTCCCAAAGGGGAGTTCTTGTAATCAAGAGATCTTGTTCCATACTTATGATCCCGGGTTGTGGGATCTCCTATATCATCTCCAACTGAGTTATCTACACCTACGGTCCTGAGTTGTGGGACTTCTAGTATCAGCTACATATTCCTATGCTATTTTCCCTACGTGGATTTTCTTGTAATCAGAAGTATATTTCAGAAATCTTGTCTATTGTAGTCAGAGAGCACAATCTAGTGCTCCCTTGACATTTTGGCAAGACTAGCTTCCATCCAAGACCAGTCATCATGGAGATTGCTTATGAGCAGGTGCACTCCTCCAAGAATTCCAGAAATGAATCGGGAGTCTTCAGACAAATCAAGGGAGTATGCAAGTAAATCAACGACCTATTACATCCTTCATGAGGGAACCTAAGATCTGCATGCCAGAAAAGTTCGATGGTGATCGCACAAAGTTCGGGGGATTCTTGCAAAAAGTCAAATTGTACATTCGTATGCAGCCTGATAGATACCTTGATGATGCAACCAAGGTTGGTTTCATTGGAACCTTGCTCTACAGTCAAGCATTATCATGGTTCGCCCCAATCTTCAAGAAGGATATGGCCATACTTCATGACTATGAGGGGTTTCTTAGAGAGCTCATTGCCACATTTGGAGATGCAGACACGAGTCGAGTGGCAGAAACAAAAATTTGGAAGCTACGTCAAGGTAACGGCCCTGCCTCTACCTACGAATGAGAATTTAGGCAGTTGATATGTGATCTCACTTGGGACGAAGACTATTTCATAAGCCAATTCAGATGGGGCTTAAGGGATGATGTGAAGGACTTTCTACTCACGATGCCAGAGGTGAAGACATTGAATGAATACATCAACCAAGCCATTCAATGTGATAACTGCCTTTTTGAAAGGAAACAAGAAAAACAAGTAGAAGGAAGACCTCGCCAATGGAAACCTTTCCAGCCTACTCCTAGAGATGAGTCTATGCCCAAACCTATGCAGATAGATGTAAGTAGGCTCCAGCCTCTAACACCACAAGAGAAACAAAGAAGGAGGGATAACAAGTTATGTCTATATTGTGGAAACCCTGGCCACATTGCAATTAGTTGTCCCAACAAGAGAACGAACTCCAAAGTCGCAGCCACCCTTGTAGAGCAGGGAAACAAGGAAGTCCAATTGTAAAAGAGACCATACAGGCGGACCATGATATAAGAAAGGGTCTAATAATTCCATCCACACCCCTAGAAACATGTCTTGCCCCTATCAAGTTAATCATGTATAAGAAGACCCTTTCCCTTATAGCTCTGATAGATTTAGGAGCGTCCTCATGTTTCATTGATGAAGGACTCATTAAGAAACATGGAATTACCGTACTTCCGAAGAACAGACCACTAGTAGCTGAAGTAGTAGATGGATGACCTCTAGCATCAGGGAATATAACCATGGAAACCATACCACTAAGAGTACACCTTGGTGACCATGATTCACACATATGTTTCAATGTAATATCGAGTCCATTAAATATGGTTATCATTGGAATGTCGTGGTTAAAGAAACATAATCCAAAAAATAATAGGGAGAATAATAAAATCATCTTTCGAGATATCGAGAAGAACCCAACATATGTCAGAGCCAAAACCTTCATACATGCAATAAGGAATGAACCAAGATATATGATCTATGCCATACCAGCTCAAGAATCCAAGAAAGACGATCCAGTGCAGCTACCTAGTCAGTACAAAGGCTTTGAAGATGTTTTTGAAACTAAGAATGCAGACATCCTTCTGGAGTATAGACCGTATGATTGTGCCATAGAACTTCAAGAGGGAGCACAACCGCCCTTTGGACCAATCTACAGACTATCCTCAGAGGAACTTACAAAACTATGCAAGAACATTGATGAGAATCTCGTGAAGGGGTTTATCAAACACTCAAAGTCTCTAGCAGGAGCTCCTATTTTATTTGTAAAGAAGAAGGATGGGACTCTCCGGATGTGTGTAGACTATGGTGGATTTAATAAAGTCACTATAAAGAATAGATACCCTCTACCACTCATATCTGAGCTCTTGGAATGCCTTGGAAAAGAAAAATTCTTCACAAAGACTGACCTTCGAGGAGCTTACAACCTTGTTAGGATCAGAGAAGGAGAGGAATGGAAGACAGCATTTTGGACAAGGTATGGCCATTTTGAATATGTATTCATGCCATTTGGTCCCACAAATGCTCCAGCTGTCTTCCAACATATGATGAATGATATCTTTCGACAATATTTGGATTACTTTTTTGTAATATACCTTAACGATATCTTGATATTTTCCAAAAATCTAGAGGATCATGAATGTCATGTAAAGATAGTCCTAGAGATAAGAGAAAAAGCATTATATGCGAAATTGGAGAATCTCTCTTTCCATAAGACAGAATTGGAATTTTAGGGTACATCATATTAGATAAAGGAATTTTTATGGATCCTAAGAAGATTGAGACAATCCTTGATTGGCAACCAGCTTCATGTGTTCGAGATGTACAATGTTTTTTGGAGTTTGCCAATTTCTATAGGATATTCATGAGAGATTACTCCAAGATAGTGACACCTCTTACCAAGCTTACACGGAACTCCAAATTCTCATGGACCGAAGAAGCAGAGAAGGCCTTTCAGACCTTGAAATTAGCATTTACTACCGCTCCAATTCTCGTTCATCCTGATTCCAGTAAGCCCTTCTTCCTTGAGACAAATGAATTAGACTTTGCTCTAGGGGCCATTCTTTCCCAATATGGATATGATGGACGCCTAGTACATCCAATTGCATATCATTCAAGGAAGTTTTCCCCTCCAAAAATTAATTATGAAATTCATGATAAAGAACTTCTTGCCCTATTAGACACGTTTGATACATGGAGTCACCATCTAGAAGGAGCAGCTCATAAAGTCACTGTGTATTCAGATCACAAGGACCTAGAATATTTTTTGATCACCCGGATTCTCAATAGAAGGCAATCTCGATGGAGTAACTTTTTATCCAGATTCGACTTTGTCATCATATATTGTCCAGGACGTCAACAATGTTAGTCAGATGCCCTATCCAGAAGATCTTACCTTGCACCAAAGAAGGGTGAAGAGGCTTTTGATCAATAAGAGAGTGTATTACTCAAGTCTGAGCATCTCTAGTTAGCAGCTGTCTCTTCAAGCCATCATGAAGATTCAGCCTTGAACCAATTGACCTGTGAGAATCTACCACAAGATGAATTGTTTTGTAACGTTAAGCAGAAAGCTCAAGAAAGAAAATTCCAAGAAGTGAACGAATTTCAGGAAAAAGATGGGTTACTACTCTATAAGAACCTACTGAGTGTCCCTCCAAGAAAACCCAAGATCCAAGTACTTCAACAACACCATGACAACCTTGCAGGACATTTTGGAGTGAATAAAACAATAGAACTCATATCAAGGGACTTTTGGTGGCCTCAGATGTGGAAGGAAGTCAAAGAATACATTTGAACCTGTGATACTTGCAATAGATCTAAAGTACCCTGACATAAAATGCCTGAAGCAATAATCATGTCACCATTTGATAGATCATGAACTGTACATCTATCATCAACCAATTTCACAACCAAACCCATCTTGGCTAATACTGAAACTGATAACAGATTTTTCTTGATCCCTGGCACAAATAAAGCATTTGACAAGGTGAAAGAACCATCAACAATAGTCAGAATGGTTTTACCAACTCCCATGATAGGATAAGAGGAGTTGTTAGCACATGTGACAGTATTCGCTATAGGGGCACGCTCAAGTGAAGTAATGAAATTGCACTGCGAGGTAATATGTTTGGTTGCCCCACTTTTAAAATACCAAACATCTAAGTCTACTGTAGACATAGAGTGCAAGATGGATCAAAACTACAAACACTAGTAAACACCCATTATTCATTCTCCACAAGATTAGCACACTCTGTTTTAGGTATAGAGGCCTCCGCAACAACCATTTTGGCCTCTTTCTTCTTTCCCTCTTTAGCAGCTAGTTTTCAAAAACTCTTAATGACATGATCATTTACTTTACAATATTTGCAAAAAAGTTTCTGCTTTTCTGATTTCTTTTCATCTTTGTCTTCCTTCTTCGAGTGTCCAACATTTGTATATGTTTGCTTACTAGTAGAGGAGTTCCATTTTCCTTTGCCCTTTTGACTAGCCAGAAGCTTGATCTGCACCATGCATACTAGACCTGTTCTGCCTAGACCGATCTTGCTGCAACATAACAAAAGCTAACTCTTCAAATGATAGGGCATTTGCATTGCCTTTCATCATCAAACAAAGAGTAGAAGCAAAACTCTGATATGAGTTCGGAAGACCATTCAGAATGGTCTGCACAAGTGAGCTTTCTGATATAGCTTCATCAACAGAAATCAATTGTTTCTTCAAATCCTTGATCTTTGTCAGAAAACTGTCCATAGAATAACCTTCGTTCATATGATCACTTTCCAGTTGTTTTCGGAGGTAAGCAACATGTGCCTCATTCCTAGCTTGGTACAATGTGGTAAGTGTATCGCAAGCATCCTTAGCTATTCTACAAGAGAGAATGTGAGGAATAATGGCACATTTGACAGACGAGGCTATCAATGCATGTGCCTAAGAATCTTTGCCATCCCAACGGATTCGCTCTGCAATAGATGCAACAGAAATAGCAGCATGAAGAAGAATCTGCAAAATATCACCATCTTTGACACCATCTGCATCAGCTTCAATACCTGTATTTGCAATACCTGTATTCGTAGGTGTAAGAGGATGTCTTTCAACACCCTGCACAATATTCCATAGCCCTTTTGTGACCAATACATGACACATCATATAATCCCACAATGGATAATTGGTACCATCCAACTTATCCACAAAAGCCAACATACGGAATACACCACTGCTTTTAGCCATGGCCACTCACTAAAATACCTTAATGGAAAAAAATGACTATATCTGAAAAAGTTGAACATAACTACCCAAACGAGTTCTACTACACTTGTAGCAGACTTTGAGATGCTTATACTGGCAAACCAAAACTGGTATATATCTTTGCCACAAAAAGATGAAATAGCTTGCACAAGCACTTCGATAGTGCATTCGGAGGCCATCTTCTTAGCCATCCCATAGTGGCTCTAGTAGTAGATGTGTGCGTTCGACACCTGAGTGCAATATAGGTGCTAGCCCGTCTCATAAGTCAAGGTCACACTCTCGAGGAGGAGGTTCTAGGAGTGGATCTACACGTAGCTCTGGACGATGCGGATGTTGTGGAGGTAGTGTGATGGACATTGTCTCTCCCACTTCTACTCTTAGAGTGAGTACCTCAGATGTAGGTACGCCATGTGGAACACCATGTACACCTTGGGGTGCTCATGACCATGATGACTCCAAGGTTTATAGTATCCGTGATGGAGCTCCGGTGATGGATTCGAACAGAAAGGCCATGTGTTAGAATATACAATAGCTTTGCTCCATATAGTTTGGACCAGCACATGGGCATCCTATTGTTAGCTCCAAGTGGATTCAGCACACTGCACATGAAGTTATGTCCCATTGACGATCCGAGGCTCGTGATGCTTTCAGAGCAAGCTTACCAAAGCCTGTATGGTAAGATGCTGAGGAGTGGGATATGATTCGCGATGACAAACAGCAGACTCATGATGGATATCGCCAATAGCGAGATGCCACAGCCAAACGTCTAGATACGATTGGACTATCACATTTAGGGAGCAGCGAATATGACACTATGCATCACGAATTTGTAAGTATCATTTGGTTTATTGAATTTGTTTGTATTAAGCATGTCATGTATGTTCATGTAATGTTCTACATATTTGTTGCAGGAGCTAGCAGTGGTTCGTTCTCCAACACGAACAGAAGAGGCTTATGGATATCATCATGGATTGGTTGCATTATTGGAGGACTTGGAGGGAGGCAGTGCGGTCATTTCATGGGAGCATCTAGAATGAGGTCATCAACTTAGAATTTTTTTTTTTACTTGTTTGTAAATATCATGTCAATTTATCTCATTTCATGAATGTTCTTTGTTGCAAGACTGCTAATATAGATGTTTTGATCCTTCTGTGCATGTGTATGGTAGTGGTGTGCCACAACTTTGTATTCGGCTCATATATGGAAGTGGTGCACCATAATTTTGTATTTATTTCTTATATGGCAGTGCTTTGCCACATTTTGTATTTGGCACATATATGACAGTGATTTGCCACAATCTTGTGTCCGGTAGTATTTTGCTTTATGAAATCGCATTGCCATTAGAGTACACATCACATGTACTCCGTTTTTTTGGGTAGAGTGTATTGTCTTTTGCTACATAACATCATGGTAATGTTAGTGCAGCAAGAGACAACACACTCTTCCCAAAAAAAATTTGCAGATATGGTCATGAGTATGCGTGACGGTACACCCACTATGGTCGATGGTATGGGCGATGGTATGCTCACAAGCACGCCTAAACAAGTGATTGTATAGGCATCGGTATGGGCATCTGTATAAGCATCAAAAATTCTGATGCTTATACCAATGCCCATATTGTCGCCTGTATCAACACCGATACAAGCGGTTTGCTTCCAACACTTATGCCGACCCTTAATCCAATGCGGGGGCAAAATCCCAACTATTCATTTTCCCCGATAGAAGCCTTGGTATACCCTTAATATGTTGTAGTGTCACTCATAAAGGAGAAATGCTCTTCACATAATAACAAGGGGTAGAACAAAATATTAGACGACCCATTTGCTCCAAGATCAGTGGAAAATTGAAATTATGAAACACATAGAGGGCACTCTATAAGCATATGATGATGATACAAAATACTTTTTTTATTGTAAAGATTATTTAATTCCTCTAGATAGTATTTTTTATCATTCAGTATATGTTAATAAATGAAAAATCTCTTAAATAAATAGGAACCTTTTCATAATATTCCTTTGTCGTTATATTTGATATTAAAATGATACATAGTATTCAAGATTTATAATAATCATGATATATTTAAGACGAGCATTTACACGTGCTCATTATGACTACACTTCATACAGTATAAAGGAAAAAGACCTTGATTACAAGGTAACCAAGGTGAAGGGTTAAAATACAATAATATAGAAGTAAGATATCAAACCTTACAACCCCAAGACTAATATGTATGCTTAGTATAACTAGACATTCTACAAAGAATCCCACAACCTCGAGCCATTAGTATAGACAACATTTATTGAAGATACATGGGATCCCTCATCCCAAGATTGTAAGTATAAATATGTGATAATTGTTGTGTCCATAGCAGGATTTAACTCATGAACTCTTAGCTAGGAGTCTGTTGGGCTAGCTAGATGCCCCAAAAGCCATGAGTGGGGCCTAATCCTCCCTCTTATGGAGTTTTTTAAGCATCTCTTTCCCTTCATTTCTTTAATCTAACTGTCTCTCTCCCTCTATAGATGATTTTCCTCAATGATCAGCCCTCCAATTGACTAAGTGCACTTGATTTGATGTCTTGACCTAGACATAGTCTCTTGAACATGTCCTCTTTGCAGCCTTGGTATCTTGAATGCTTGTTCTCTACCTCTGTGTCTTGACCCTTTCTTTTTCACAACCTTAGTTCTCATGACAAACATCTTTTTGCCGCCTTCTTGGATCCATGGACAAGTTCATGGGACCATACACTACACACACATAGAGAGAATTCTTTGTTTTCCTCCTAGCCTTCCATCGATTCTCAACTCATGAGAGATATGATTTAGTCCCCTCTTTTTTCTACTACCCTTCTCATTAGAAGGCTTATTCTATAGGTTCCATATGGCCAATCAAGGCTCCTAAGCCTAAGAGGTGTTCCCACCCTACACTATAATATGTGATGTGAAATTTCCTTCCCCTTTAAAGCATTTTTGTCTTGAAAAATCCAAATGAAATGTCCATGATGGTAGAAGAAAGTGCTCCGACTCCCTTGAACCCCATGTACTCTATGTACATGGTCATCTCTCTATGTTGTTTCCCCATATCCCTCCCCTTAATATGTCTACCATGAGATCATCTTAAAGGTGGGAAATCATCTGTGTGGTGCCTATTATCTCCCTATTATCCGCCATGAATATGAGAAAGTGAAACTCTCGCTCTCTTTGTAATCTCTTCTAAGAAAAAGTGATCTAGCCATGGAATCTATTCCACTTTCCATTCTGGCCCTTTGAAAGAGATTTTGTTGAATCCAATTGTTCTACTCATCCATAACTAAGGACATGCATATATTCTCCATATGTTTCTTCCTTCCAAGATAGTGGAAAATCAAACTCCCATGTGAAGAAAAAATTACACTAAAAATTAAAGTTAATGAATTCCTTCTGAAATGTACACTAAGAGATGTTTTCTAAACACCTCTTCTCACTAGTGGAAAACCTATTTTATTCTTCTCCTATGAAGAAATTATGTTTTCCTTTCCTTTTTCTATTTCAAGGAATAGGATCTAAAGTGAGATCCCTCCTCAATCTTTAAGTTTACTCCCATTTTCATCTTTCCTTAAACAAGAAATTTATGAGTTCATTTGTTCCTCTCTTCCATAAACTAATCCATAATCCTTCATTACATATATTTTGATGAAGATACAAACCTCCAATAAATAATGAAGGTGAATATGGTGAAGAGTGGAGAAAGTAAACTCCTTCTTAGGATCAAATCCCTCTACTAAAATGTTCAGCAATGATATGACATGATACCATAATAAACAATTGTGTATACATACAAAAGAAAATATCTCTCCCAACCATCCTCTATGCATGGATCTATATGATCCATCCACACTAATGAAATTATCCTTCTTGAAACTATAAAGTGATTATGTGATATTATTGGTGATAAAATCACCTATCACATTCTCTATTGGAAGAATAAATCTTCGATAACCTATGAAGGATAACTTCCAATCCTAATGACTTGTCTACTAAGAGATCTCCTATCATCTAGTGAGATATGCCACCATGAATGATGAGTCCTCTTCTCCATGACCACAAAATAAGAGTGCTCAAAGGGAAGTCATTTCCACCATCCCATACTATAAGAACCTTCTTCCAATTCATCGTGTCATGCCTACAATAAACCAAATGTATATTCCATATATATACATATACATATACACACACACATACACACGCACACACACACACACACACACATATATATATATATATATATATATATATATATATATATATATATATATATATATATATATATATATATATATATATATATACATATATATATATATATATATATATATATATATGAGAATATGTGGATGGACTCCAATGAATCCCATGTCCTCAACTTATATAGGTGGACTCGAATGAATCCCATATCCTCCAATAAGTTTAGTTTCGTTCAACTCAAAATGTGACATTGGATATACCTTTCCATTCCAAACTAACTTGTTTATAGATACCAAGAATAAGTCTAATTACATCTCTCTAGATCCTCTAGGTTGGCATATATATATATATATATATATATATATATATATATATATATATATATATATATATATATATATATGTGTGTGTGTGTGTATTGCGTGTGTGTATTGGGTAACCCAAACATTCCTCACTGATGGATCTTTGCTCTATATCATAGAGCTAGTGCCATGACTATGGCATTCCTAACCATCACTTCAATCACATTAGAACCCATTGACTCTCTCTCTAGAAACCCATCTCTATGATCCCTTCTAATTTTTTCTTAAGCATATTAGCAAAATGCTTCATTACATAGTCAAGTGATGTGCATCAGTGAAAGTAGCCACTCTTTGGGTATTCCTCATGATACCCCATAGTCTCCTAGTCATACAATGAGAATATTTTGAAGGTAATCCATCCTAAAATACATTGGAGACTATGATAAATGTATCTTCAGTAATTGTCTATGCGAATCCAAAAATCTATATGATTGGTTGTGCACATTCCCAATTGATAAGGCATATCTCCTTCCCCTTAAAATTCCTATGGTCTAAATGCATATGCATTATGTATAGGGATTTAATTACTACTAAAGTTCCCTTACCTATGAAAATTTGATGGCCATAAGTCCATCAAGATCATGCTTACAAGCATGATTACACCTTAGTGATGTTTGTAGAGAAGGAATGTTATTATGCCATAATCCTACCTAAGGGTAAGTGCGTATATAACACCATAAGGTGGGAAACATTTTGACAACATTTCCCCAAGGAAATGGATTTCCAAAAAAAAAATGTAACCATAAGATAAAATATAAGGCCTTGCCGGCCAATGGCACATAGACCATTCACTATATCACAGGGCTCGGCAAGCCCAAGGCATACAAGCCATATACTCCTATATGAACTCCATAACATGAAAAAACATAAAATAATCCTAATCCACCTCTTGGGGTTACGTTCAACCATCCACCACCCATGATTTCTTGAATCTAACAAAGCAAACACTTCCTCATGAAAGAATATAAAGTTTCCATAAAAGGAAATCTAGCCAAAAATATGAAATATAATAAATTTGACTCTCAAAAAACACAATCATTGATGCCTCAAAAGGAAGAAGTAAGAATAAGAAAAAGGAATAAGAAGATAAAGTACTAGAATTTACTATGCATAAGGAGAGTTATGTTCACAAGAATTGCAATCCAAAGCAAAAAAGGGGAAGTTTCAACATGATTCTTACTAATTGAAGTTCATATGACTTATAAAGCTCGGGACATGCAAACAAAATTAGTTGATATATCTCATTAGTGATGTGTGTGAACACACTTAGGAATCTCATTTAATGTTCTCCCCTATTTAGGAGGTTTCTTTCCTCCAGCTTGTATATATGTGCTCACACACATCACTAATGAGATGTATCAACTAATTCTATTTGCATGCTCTGAGCTTATTACGTCATATGAACTTCAATTAGTAAGAATCGTGTTGAAACTTCCCCTTGTTGCTTTGGATTGGACTTCTTGTGCATACTATGAGAAATAGTATATTTTAGTACTTTATCTTCTTATTCGTTTTTCTTATTCTTATTTCTTCTTTTTCTTGCATCTATCTATATTTATTCAAACCAAGATTTTAATTTCTTATGGTATGCTTGAAGTATAAAAACTCTTATTAAGTAAATCTAATGATTGTGTTTTTTGAGAGTAAAATTTATTATTTCATATTTTTGGCTAGATTTTCTTGCATGGAAGCCCAAAGACTTTAGATTCTTTCATGAGGAAGTGTTTGTTTTGTTAGATTCAAGAAATCACGGGTGAGAGATGATTGAACGTAACTCCAAGAAGAGGATTAGGAGTATTTTATGTTCTGGCATGTTATGGAGTTCATATATGATTATATGGTTTGTATCCCTTGGGCTTGCCAAGCCTTGTGATATAGTGAATGGCCTATGTGCCATTGGCCCGCAAGGTCTCATGTTGCATCTTATGGTTATATTTTTTTGGATATCAATTTCCTTAGGGGAATTTTGTGGAATTTTTTCCCACCTCATGGCATTATATACACACTTACCTTTAGGTACAGATTATGGCATAGTAACATTCCTTCTCTACAAACATCCCTAAGGTGTAAGCATGCTTGTAAGCATGAGCTTGATGGACTTATGACCATCAAATTTTCATAGATAAGGAAACCTTAGTAGTAATTGGACCCCTATACATAATGCTTATGGATTTAGAACATATGAATCCTAAGGGGAAGGAGATATGCCTTACTAATTAGGAATGTGCACAAGGAATCCTATAGATTTTAGGAAATTTCATAGACAAGTACTGAAGATACATTTATCATAATCTCCAATGTATTTTAGAATGGATTACCTTCAAAAGATTCTCATCATATGATTAGGGGACTCTGGGGTGTCATGAGGAATACCCAAAGGGTGACTAGTTTCAGTGATGCACATCACTTGACTATGTAGTGAAGCATTTTGCTAATCTAGTAAGAAAACAAATTAGAAGGGATCATAGAGATGGGTTTCATGAGAGAGAATCAATGGGTTCTAATGTGATTCCATTGATGGTTAGGAAGGCCATAGTCACGGAACTCGCTCTATTATATAGAGCATAGCTCCATCATTCAGGAAAGTTTGGGGTACCCAATACATATATATATGTCAGCCCTTAGGATGTAGTGAGATGTAAGTAGACTTAGTCTTGGTATCCAAAAACAAGTTAATTTGGAATGGAAAGGGATATCCTTTGTCACATGTTGACTTGAGCCAATCTAAACTAATTCGAGGATATGGGATTCATTTGAGTCAACCTATATAAGTTGAGGACATGGGATTCATTGGAGTCAATCCATATATATATATATATATATATATATATATATATATATATATATATATATATATATATATATATATATATATATATATATATATATATATATATATATATGGAATTTACATGTGGTTTAGTGTAGGTATGGGATGGTGGAAACAACTTCCCTTTGAGCACTCTTATTTAATGGTCAGTGAGAAGAGGACTCATCATTCATGGTGGCATATCTCACTAAATCATAGAAGAGCTCTTAGTAGACAAATCCTTAGGATTGGGAGTTATCCTTCATAGATTATAGAAGATTTATTCTTCCAATAGAGAATGTGATAGGTGAATTTATCACCATTCATATCACATACTCACTTTATAGTTTCAGGAAGGACTATTCCATTAGTGTGGATGGAGCATATAGATCCATGCATAGATGATGGTTGGCAGAGATATTTTCTTGTATACACATTTGTTTATTATGGTATCATGTCATATTACTGTTGAAGAATTTAGCACAAGGCTTTGAACCTAAGAAGGAGATTATTTTCTCAATCTTCACCATATACACCTTCATTATTTATGGGAGGTTTGTATTGTCATCAAAATATATGTAATGAAGGATTATGCATTAGTTTATGGAAGAGAGGAACAAATGATTTCATAAATTTTTCTTTTAAGAAAAGAAGAAAATTGGAATAAAATCAAAGATCAAGGAGAGATCTCACCTTAGCTCTTGGTTCTTGAAAGACAAAAGGGAAAGGAAAACATAATTTCTTCGTAGGAGAAGAATAGAGTATGTTTTCCACTAGTGAGAAGAGGTGTTTAGAGAACATCTCTTAGTCTACATTTCAGAAGGAATTCATTAACTTTAATTTTTAGTGTAATTTTCTTTACATGGGAGTTTAATTCTTCATTATTTTGGAAGGAAAAAAGATATGGAGAGCTTATGCATGTCCTCAGTTATGGATGAGTAGAACAATTGGATTCAATAGAATCTCTTTCAAAGGGAAAGGAAAAGTGGAATAGATTGCACGACTAGAGCTCTTTTCCTTAGAAGAGATTACAAAGAGAGAGAGAGAGAGTTTCACTTTCTGATATATACGGAAGATAATAGGGAGATAATAGGCACCACGCAGATGCTTTCCCACCTTTAAGATGATGTCATGTGAGACATCTTATGGGGAAGGACATGGGAAACAACACACGAGAGATGAAAATGTACATAGCGTACATGGGGTTCAGGGGAGTCAGAGCACTTTATTCTACCATTATGGACATTTCACTTAGATTTTTGAGGATGAAAATGATTTGAAGGGGAAGGAAATGTCACATCACATATTATAGTGTATGGTGGGAACAACTCTTAGGCTTAGGAGGTTTGATTGGCCATATGGCACCTAGAGAATAAACCTTTTAATGAGAAGGTTAAAAGAAAAAAGAAAAGACCAAATTGAATCTCTCATGAGCTGAGAATTGATGGAAGGCTGGGGAGTGAACAAAGAAATATGTGTTTGTGTGTAAGTGTATGGTCCCATGAACTTGTCCATGGATTCAAGAAGGCGGAAAAAAGATGTTTGCTATGAGAGGCAAGGTTGTGATCATGAAAGGTTCAAGACACAAAGGTTAATAACAAGCATTGAAGACACCAAGACTGCAAACAAGAAAGGTTCAAGACACTATGTCTAGGTGAGGACATCAAATCAAGGGTACTTGGTGAGTTCTAGAGCTAATCATTGAGTAAAATTTTTTTTAGAGGCGAGAGAGACTATTAGATTGAAGAAATGAAGGGAAGGAGATGTTTGAAACACTCCATAATAAGGAGTATTAGGCTCGAATCATGGCTTTTGGGGCACCTAGTTAGCCCAGTAGACTCCTAGCTAAGAGTTCATTAGTTCAATCCCTCTATGGACACAACAATTATCACATATTTATACTTACAAGCTTTGGATGAGGGATGCCATGCATCTTCAATGAATGTTGTCTATAATAATGGCCCGAGGTTGTGGAATTCTTTTTATAATGTCTAGTTATACTAATTATACATATTAGTCTTACGATTGTAAGCTTTGATATCTTACTACTATATTATTGTATTTTGACCCTACACCTTGGTGACCGTGTAATCAAGGTCATTTTCCTTTATATTGTATGAAGTGTAGTCATAATGAGCACGTGTATATGACCCTCTTAAATATATCATGATCATTATAAATCTTCAATATTATCTATCATTTTAATATCAAATATAATGAGAAATGAGTATTATGAAAAGGTTCTTATTTATTTAAAAGATTTTTCAGTTATTAATATATATTGAATGGCAAAAACTATTATATAGAGGAAAATATTCTTTGCAATAGGAAACTATTTTGTACCATCATCATATGCTTATAGAGTGACCTCTATGTGTTTGATAAGTTCAATTTTCCATTGATCTTGGAGCAAAATGAGTCGTCTAATTCTACGTCTAGTGTAATTCATTACGTGAAGACCATTTCTCTTTTATGAGTGATCTATGTTGTAATTCCGTTGCCCTAAAAAGTTTTCTACTGTATGCATCATTGAAGTTTTCACAAAGGAAGCCACTCATAGAATATCTGGCATGTGTGCACTTATATCATTATTATATTCTAGTGTACGTAAAATTGATCCCGATGAATCTAAGCATTTTTAACGTAGTTAATAATCTTTTTTTGTAATGGGGGCTTTGTAGAGTTCATTTTTCTTTGAATGGGGCGCTGTAGGGTTCATTTATGTCTTGGGATGTCCGAATATCGTATGCAGACAATGGCTACATTTTGTCTAAACTTTGTATACATTTAGTCCATTTTGTCTAAATGGTGTATAAATAGTTGTTAGCAAATGTGATAGTATTCCTTGACATAGTAATAGGATCAACGGATCTAAAGAGACTTTGAGGCAATATGTTTTGTTGCCCCACTATCAAAGTAAACATATGAGTCTAAAATAGACATACAATGCCCATGTGTATGAGTCTAAAATAGACATACACTACGCATGTGAAGATGGGTCATAGCTGCAAATAATAGCAAAAGTCCATTCTTCATTTTCAACAAGAGATTAGTAGACTTTGTTTTAGGTGTAGAGGCCTCTACACAAACCATTCAATCCTCTTTCTTATTTTCATCCTTTGCAACTAGTTTAGGAGAACTCTTAATGACATGATTATTTGCCTTACAATATTTTCAAAAGTGTTTGTGCTTTTCTATTTTCTTGTCCTGTTGGTCTTCCTTCTTTGATTCTGCAACATAAGTATCTTTCCTCTGACTAGTAGATGAGCTCCATTTACATTTTCTCTTCATACTAGCTAAGAAAGGTTGATCTCCGACATCCATAATTGACTAATGTTTGACCTTTGTCAAAAAAGTATCCATATTATCTCCTTTATTCATATGCTCACTCTCCAACTATTTCTGGAGGTACGCAACATGAGCCTCATTTATTGCCTAGTATAAAGATGTAAGTATATCCCAAGCATCCCTTCTTGTCTTGGTGGAGTAAATACAAGGGAGAATGTCACATTTGATAGAGAAAGATATCAAGGCATCTACCTAAGCATCTCTCCTATCCCATTGAAGCTACTCTATAGTAGGTGCAATGGCAATTGCAACAGGAGTAGGAAATTGAAGATCATCATCTTTAAAAGTATTTCCTTCAATAACTATATTTGCAAGTGTCGTATTATTTTTTTTAACAGTGTGCACAATATTAAACATGCCCTTTGCTATCAATACATGACACATCATATATGCCCACAATGTGTAATTAGTACCAGCGAACTTAACTTCAACAACCAACATAAAAAATACATCATTGCTTTTAGCCATGGCCAATGACTAATACCCTGATGCAAGAAATTAGTTATATTTAAAAAATTTGAGCAAAAACATCATGTCAAGCTCCGCAAAACGTATAACAGACTTTGAGGTAGTTTTACTAGCAAACCCAAACGTGTATATATTTTTGGCACAAAAGGAAAAAATTGTATGCACAAGCCCTATGATAGTGTGTTCGGATGCCAAAAAAAAGCTTAAACCAAAATTTTGATGCCACAAAGCAAAGCGATTTTGAATTCCTAATTGCCATGAGTATGTTGAATAATTTTCATGTGATTTTGAGACTAGCATAAGAGGGATGTCAACGATTACCTAGATGAAATGTCCACTTGATCTGATACCAGTTGTTGCAGTTTGAGTTCTGTAGTAGCACACACACAACACAAGGAATAAGAAGAAGCTTGGAGTACATCTCAATAGAGAATGTATTAAAAACTGAATGTAGAAAGATTAGTGACCCCTTAGGGTAATAGGCATATATACAAGCTCTTAACCTCCTGAGGATGGGAAAAAATTCCCTTAGAGTCCTAAGTGTGTTCATGCACATCACTAATGAGATATACCAACAAATTCTATTTGCATGTTCCGGCTTAATAAATCATATGAACTTTACGTAGTAAGAATCATGTTGAAACTTCCCCTTGTTTGCTTTGGACTCGACTTCTTGTGAGCATAAATCTCCCTATACTATGATAAATAGTAGCTTTTAGTACTTTATCTTCTTATTGCTATTTCTAATTTTTATTTCTTATTTATCTTGCATCTAACTACACTTATTCAAATGTATGTTCCAAAGAGAACCATTATAGTTCCTAGTTATATGAATTCGTTATATTATGGACCTTTTGGTTCTCACCCAATCAGTTAGTAACAAGAAGAGTTGTAGTTACTTCATTTCTATAGATTCCTTTGTGATTGAAGCTTTAAGGAGCTACCCTAGAGATTTTGTACGAATCTCTCTACTAAAAAATTCGAAGAAACCACTTTTAATTCACCTTAAATAAATACCTTTAAAGTTATGTTCTACCTTCCATTGACTTAGCCACCATAAACATGCTTGCACACTACAAAACTGGAACTTTTTTTAAATTCATGCTTTCCTTTAGAGAAGTGGATTTCGTTTTTTATGATGCATCTAACTTGGTGGTTTACAAACATATTTAGGGATCCAAAACTTCTAAAACCATAGCATGCCATAAAGTTGCTTTCTTTACAACTTTACTACTTGGTTAAACATATATTACCTAGAAGAGGTTGGTTTTCCTATTTAGTTGATATGTCCTTCGCCCAAAAACTATATTTAAGTAGAGCTCTTAATTACCATCAAATGATATTTGTCGAATTCAACTAGAAATTTGCAATAAGGAAAACTTTATTCAGTTGTACTACCATATTCACAATCTTCTCTTTGTTGTTGGGAAAGCTCATGGATTAATTCAGATCAAATTCTTAGAAATTTTAACATTATGAAAACATAGGGTCATCCTTTCATTTGGTAGGACAAGTTTCTGAACTTATTGTCTAATTTGAAGGACTTTTCCTTCACATTACTTTGGAAGGACTCAATTCCTTATTAGGTACTTGTTTTAACGAAGAACCAATTATTATGAGACCATAGTCGCAGTCTTATTACTCATGAGCAAATGACTCATATTTTAACTCTTTGCACCTCTTGAATAATCCTTGAAAGGAATCCGAAACCTTTGGACAAGGACCTCAAGTTCTATTGCTTGATGTTTGTTCACTTCTAAAGTTGAAAACTTAGGAATGAGACCATTGATGCACAATTACCCGTGTAAAATCCATCATAAAACTTACATGTTCTAATGTACTATGCATACATAACATTGATACTATTCTAGGCATCCTACTTACCTATCAGTGGTACCACTCTAGTCATTTTATTTACACATGACACCCTTATCTTGCAAAATCTCATTTACAGTTCCCCAAGTTTTCATTCAAGCACTGCTTTGAAAATGCATGAGTCCATAATGTCATCATTACTCTACTTGTTGTTCATGATAAGTTTTTCCATTCCTACTATATGTATTCTTTCCATTTGTACTACTGCCATTCCTCTTGTTCAATTACTTTCTTCTATACTCTCTAAGCTTTGAGGGAGGTTATAGTTATTAAGAGCTTCTTATATGTATAAAAACTTGATCTATATTAACTGTGTAACTTACGGATGTCTTCATCTTTTGTATCCACTAGTGGTCTTTTCATCTTCAATTGTTTCTACGTTTTGAATTCACATTCACATTGTGGAGGTTATGAGTTAGTCGATAACATTTGGGTAAGAACAAGACTAACCTTGAGCCTATTTCAACGCAACACCCAAGAAACTCAATAGTAATCGTTCACCTCGATTGAGAGCGTAGAGGAGGTTGGAGGAGGTGGAAGAAATCTGAATTGCGTGCAATCAGTACACTTTTTTGGGATTAAATTCTTAGTTTACTTCATCAAATAACGAAAATGCATAAAGAATGCACATATGATATCCCAAATATGAAACTAAGAGTCACATTCGAATCCAAAATGTTGTGAATTTGCTTGAAAATGAGAGGAGAATTTAGAAGTGCAGAAGCTTAACAGCGCCATCAAGTGCATCATATGTATAAGAGAATAGTTAACTATCTAGACATTTTGAAAGATTAGTGTGAGTTCCCATTATCTAGTCTTTAGCCTCTTCTCTCACATCTCGAGTGTTTCATGCAATGTTCATAGAGGACAGAATTCATGTTAAGAGTCATCAACGTCCAAAGTATGGTAGCTATCTTAGCTAATTTAAAAGGAAAGGGATCTTTTGATAGAGAAAAGAGGAGCCCAAAGAAGAAGCAAAACTTTGGAGAAAGAAAGAAGGAAAACTTTGTGTAAACAATCCAAACTAATAAGATGCTTTAAAGTGACTTATGTCAAACTCTATGTTCCTCAAACTTATCTCAAAGATCTATATGCTTGTTTCCTATTTGATGGATATGTCCTTCGCCGAGGAAATATACTTTGGGAGTGTTCTAAGTTATCATCACATGGCGATTGTTGAATTTAGCTAGAAAATTGTCATAACGGCTTCTTACATTAACTTGTTACACCATTTTCACAAACTTTTATTAGTTGAAGGGAAAGCTCACGGATTAACTAAGATCCAATTCTTAGAAATTTTTACATTTCCAAAAGATAAGTTCATCCTTTCATATGGGAGGAAAAATGTCTTAACTTATGTTCAAATTTGAAGGAGTTTTCGTTCGCAACTCCTTAGGTACTTGCTTTAACAAGGAAACAATTATTATGAGACCATATTTGCACTCTTATTAGTCAAGAGCAAAGGTCCCATCTTTCTTGCACCTCTTGAATAATTCTTGGAAGGAATCCCAATTTTTTTGAACAAGAGTCTTAAGTTCTATTACCTGATTTGTGTTCACTCCTAAATTGGAAAGTTTTGGAATACGACCATAGATGACTTTGGCACTACTCTAGACATGCTACTTACCCATCATAACCTTACTTTGCAAGCCCCCATTTAGATTCCTCCAAATCTTCATTCAAGGACTAGTTTGAAAAAGAGCAACATATATATTAGTTTTCTAACTTACAGATGAGTTCATCTTTCACATCTTCTAGTGTTGTTTTTTTTCATATTCTATTGTTTCTAGTATTCGAGATCATATTCACATTGTGGAGGTTGTAAATCTCAATGACTATGGACTCATGTGAGTTACTCGAAAACATCTTGGTAAGAACAAGTCTAACCTTAAGCGTATTTCAACACAACACCCAAAAACGCAATGTTAATGTTTCACCTTCGTTGAGAGCATATATGAGATTGGAGGGGGTGGAAGACATGAATTTCATGCAACTGGTAGGATTATCAGGAATTGAATCCTTAGTTTAGCTCATTGCAAAAGGAAAATGAAGAAAGAATGCACATATTGTATCCCCAATATGAAACTTAGAGTCACATTCAAATCCAAAATCTTGTGAATTTTCTAAAAAATGAGAAGATAATCTCGAAGTGCACAAGCTTAAAAGCTTCATCAAGTGGATTAAATTTCTACAAGAATAGGTCACTATCAACAAAATAAGATGGGTTAATGTTGGTTCCCATGACCTAGTTTTTTACCTTTCCTCTCACATTTGAAGAGTTCTCTGCAATGTTCATAGACGACAAAATTTATGTTGAGAATCATCAACGTTAAAAGGATGGTAGTATTCCTAGCTAATGTAAAAGGATAAGGAAATTCTGTATTAAACATTATGGAATATGTTGAACAATGCATTGTTGGAGTGTTAGTTTATTAATGTATTGATGTGTTTTGGTGTTTTCGATCTAGTAGCTAAGGGTTTGTGAGCGCATGAAAGCATGAAAGGGTGGACATCAATAATCCAACTTTAAGGCGGACATCAATAAATCTGATTAATAATTTAGTTTGAAAATAAATCTGAGTAGAAGGTTCTATTGTTACAAATAGTTAGAAAAATAGTGGTTAGAATAAAGGTCATTGTAGACCGTAATTTCTGATATTAAAAGCCTGCTTTCCATGAGAGTCACCAACTTTTACATTCACGCATGCTTTTTGAAGCCGTTCTCATGTAACCACTCTTTTTCTACGTAATCAAGAATTCCTATAAATATATGCACACTGTGGACTATCAAAACAAAGTGCATGGGGGGAGATTGCACCAATACTACATTTTGTCTCGTCTATTGGCATCTCTATTTTTTCTATGTACTTTCTATATTTGTAACCTCTATATGCGTGTGAGCTAGATCCTCATAATAGTGGTATCAGAGCCTTGCACCCCTCACTATAGAGGGAATTTGTTTCTGTTCGTTTTGGTGAATTGATCTCTCTTTTGGGATCGGATTCTGATTTCGATTCGGATTCCGATTCTCGTTCTTCTTTCCGTTTCTGTTGCCATTGCCATTTCCGATTTTTGTTTTAGTTTCAGTTTTAGTTTCTAGTTCCTGTTTCTGTTCTAGTTCCAAAACCAAAACCTATGTTTACTCGTTCGGCTTACTCCGTAAGTTTACTTTCTCGGCTTACTACAAGGCCTCAACTAATGCATAGAACTTAGGGACAATTAAGGCATTAGTTTGGCATCTTTGGCACTCAAGGCTCCCTTGGCGACCGTTAGAAGCCGTTGGCTATGCGCGAACCAATTTTAATTTATGAGTGGCAATAAGGAGTCTTACATTCACCAAGGTGGGAGCATTTGAACCCACAACCTCACCCACACAAGGGAAGTGTTTTACCACTACACTATCTCTCTGTGTTGTCATTCTACTTCTCTTTTCTTATATTTAACACAACTTATCTCTTTCCTACTTTTTCAATTCTCAAGAACAACCATTCCTTTTACATTTTAATTCAAACAAACTCAAAAATTGTTTTTACATATCTACCAAGAGGGTTTTGTCTCTACATCCTCATGGACCCTATGAACAACATGGAGGATTTTGGAGAATCACCTCTACCCATGGTAACACTCGAGCAACAACTGGAGCTCTTGTGGCACAAACTACGAGGCACTGAAAATGAGATTCGACAACGGGACGAAATACTCAAAAGGAATCCCAAACTTTTGGACAAGATCCCGATTTGTGTTCACAATTACCGATGTCAAATTCATCATAAAAGGCACGTTTTCTAATTTATTATTTTGCAATGTTTTTTCCATTAGAACGGAAGAGTGATTCATCATACTACACTTCAAATCTTCATTGCAATTTTTAGCATCTTTAGGTGCACAACAAACACCCTGCATGTAAGCTCGGACCTGCATGACATCATATGGAGAGCTAAAGAGAATGATACACACGAGTATCCATATACCTTCTATTTCTCCCTCCTTTCCATGAACCCGGCGACAGCGTGTGCTCCCAGTCTGAAGCTTATATGGTGATCTAGACAGACCCCAGATGAAGGGCTTACTAGTGTGCAATGCTATGTAAAGCTCAACCTAGGCCATGCCTAAAAAGATTTTACAAGCGAAGTCACTATAAATAAACGTAGTCAAGAGTTACAAAATAGTCACCAAAATATAAAAACCAACAATATCTCCACAATCAAAAGTCATATTGTCTCACAGAAGATGGAAAGCCCCCCTCTACACTCCCTCATTAATTGAGATGGAATTCCTTAGAAAGTTTTACATTCGCAAAACGTACGTGTATGGCAAGAAAAAAGAAAATCTACAAAGGGAAGAATAGATATACGTATAGAAGATATCATCAAGTGTGATTTGCCTTATCTCATTGAAGGATGAAGGATATGTAAAGAACGGGATTTTTAAGCGGTCCTTGGAACATCATTTCTTATAAGTTGAAGCATTTTGGTGAGGCATGCTAACTTGGATGGTCTGTAAGGTGCTTTAGTAAAAAAAAAACTTAGCATGCACGTTTTCGGTGCGTAGCATTCTATGATTCACCTAGGCATGGCTGGCTTATATATATCTAGAAGAGAGTGAAGGAAGCTATCACTCAATCAACGTACTATCATATCGAAACAGAGTCTCTCTCTCTTTGGCTACGTGCATGGCTTTCTAAGCTGCTCATGGAGTGAAGCACTAATCTTTTCTTACATAAGGGAAGAGGATAGATCGTACCATCCTCGAATAGTTAGGATGGATCTGTCCATAAGCGCCTAATGTTAACCATGGAGTTAATGCCATCCTTGCAATGGAAAAAATAAGAGGAGCCAAAGGAAATCCCCATCTAATAGAGCATTTTGACCTGATTTCTTGAGAGAGTGGAACATTGATATTAATGCAATCTCGGGCATTCTCTCTAAGCATAGAGATCATATTGATGATATTAGGTCCACAATCTATGTGTTTTAGGGATTGCAGAATGAAATCCCACTATAGGCGATCATATGCTTGGTAAAAATTGATCTTGATGAATAGGAAATCTTAGGATTTGTGAGCATACTCCAGGTCTTCCCACACATCAATAATATCCTCCAAGATGGATTTGCCCTTAATGAATCCCTTTTGTTACTCACTCAACCATGAGCACAAATGGAAGGTAATGCAATTTACGAGAATCTTAGCTAAGATGTTACAACCAACTTACAATATAGTTATGGGCCCCCGATTTTCAATCTTGTTATTGTTGCCTTCTTTGTGAGTTAGCTTAGTCACCCCTTGATTGAAAAATTCTATGTGAGCATGGTTGTGTATGGCCTCATCCTACACCAAAAGCCAGGGTTTTACTAAGTCCATTTAGAAAGTCTGGAAGAACTCCCATATTTTAGCAGAGGTCTTTGACGCAAAGAAGGAATTTATTTTTTCCACTCCACCATATACACCTTCATTTTTTTTATGGGATCTTTGTATCGTCATATGAGAAAATGGGAACTAGCTCAATGATCAAGGAGAAAATGGGAATTACCTCAGAGACCGAGGAGAGATCTCACTTTAGTTTAGAGGTCTCATTGTAGCTCTTGTTCCTCGAAGGAGAAAAAGAAAAGGAAAACATAATTTCTTCATAGGAAAAGAATAGAGTATGTTTTCCACTACTGAAAAGAGATGTCTAGAAAACTTGTCTTAGTCTACATTTCGGTGTAGTTTTCCTTCACATGAGTGTTTGATTCTCCCCTATTTTGGAAGAAAAAAAAGATATGGAGAATCTCTTTCAAATGGAAAGGGAAAGTGGAATAGATTCCTCTACTAGAGCTCTTTTCATTAGAGGATATTCTCTCTCTCTCTCTCTATATATATATATATATATATATGTATATATATATATATATATATATATATATATATATATATATATATATATATATATATATATATATATATATATATAGAGAGAGAGAGAGAGAGAGAGAGAGAGAGAGAGAGTTTCACTTTCTCACTTACATCTTCTATCAAATGCGATAGGGAGATCAGTAACTATGTTGGTTAGAGTGAGTATCATATGGAGGCTCTAGAGATGAGATGAGCTAGTCATTGTCATTAAAGAAATTGGGAGTAGATTTATGACAGCTCTCCTTAGGGCGATGGACACAACAATTATCACATATTTATACTTAAACTCTTGGGATGAGGGATCCCATGCATCTTCATCAGACGTTGTTTATGCTAATGGCCTATGGCTGTGGATTCTTTGCATAATTTCTAGTTATACTGATGATACATATTAGTCTTGGGGTTGTAAGCTTTGATATGTTAGTTCTACATTATTGTATTTTAACTCTTCACCTTGGTTACTTTGTAATCAACGACTTTTGCCTTTATGATGGATGAATTGTAGTCTTAATGAGCACGTGTAGATTCTCCAATCAAATCTATCAAGATCATTCTAGACCCTGAATATTATCTATCATTTTAATATCAAATATAATAAGAAAGAGATATCATGAAAACTATCCTATCTATTTAAGAGTTTTTTCAATTATTAACATATATTCAATGGCAGAAGCTACTATCTAGAGGAATTAATTTTTTTTTATTAATTGAGAAGTATTTGTACCACAATCATATGCTTATGGAGTGCCCTCTATGTGTTTGATATTTTCAGTTTTCCATTGATCTTAGAACATAATGAGCATTAAGTAGTTTTTTCTACCTCTAGTGGAGTTCATTACATGGACCATTTATCATCTATGAGTGATTCATGTTGTACTTCTGATTGAAGCTAGCAGCATTGGTGCAAATGATTGAAGCTAGCAGCATTGGTGCATGCATCATTGAAGTGTTCTCTAAATGCATCATGGAAATTTTAACAAAGCAAGCTTAGATATGAAGGAAGTTGTCAGGAGATGGTTGGATACACTCCAAAAATGAGCTGGTGCTGCACAAAACTTTCTCTACACCTACCGATGCTACTTCATAATACCTTAGTAGAGACCTTTAGCTTCCCAAATATGCATCTGTATCCATAATGAGCTTTGGAGCATAAGCTTCAAATAGTTGCATCAAAACACACTACTTTCAAATTTGAAGACTAATAAAAAATTGCTATTTATGGACTGTAACCTGCAAGTATTTCATTGAGTGCTTACTCATTGTACAATTGACCTTAGAGCTTTTAGCCATATCTAATTGGACCCCTAAGCTTGCTACAACAAGTTATTTCACTAATTTAGGATGAGTATATGCTGAGAAATAATCTTAAGAAGTTAAGGGTCTAGTCCCGATATTTTAGGAGGATGACAGATAGTAGACATAGGTAGATTGTAATCAACATATCTCGCAGATCTCTAAACCAAATGACTTGTGATTGAACTTCATGGGAGTACTTGCAACCTTAGCATCCAAGATCTTGAACTTTGCAATTACATCTTTAAGATACTTCCTTTGGTTAAGGAAGATCCCTTTATCTGTTTAGACAACTTCCAATCCAAGAAAGTAATTCAGTAATCCTAGGTCACTTATCTTGAATCATCCTTCATTTGGGCTTTGATCTTCTTGATTCCATTTGCATCATTTCCTATAAGAATAATATCATCTTCATACACACATAGATATATAACTTTAGAGTTACTTTTCTTGGTGAAGAGCGAAGAATTAGCCTTGCTCATCTTGAATCCTTTGTCCTGCAAAAATGTAACCAATCTATGATTGCAAGATCTAGGAGGTTGTTTAAGACCATAGAGAGCTTTCCTAATTTTTCACATATACTCAGGATGTACATCATCAACAAATCCAGGAGGTTGTGCCATGTACACCTCATCTGAGATCCAACCATTTAAAAAAGCATTTTTTACATCTAATTGATAGATGTTTCAATTCCTTGAAGGAGATATGCTTATGAGAACTATAATTGTTGGCATCTTTGCCACAATAGAGAAGGTCTACTCATAATCAACGCCCTCTCCTTTCTGCTTCTCCATTTTGTTCTGGAGTATATCTGGTACCTCCTTATTCCTTGGATCCTCGAAATGAGATAATAATGTCACATTTCGTGCTACATGATTTGAACAATCAAAATCTATATAAAATACATGCTCATCTGCTTTACCTTGCCGTATGGTCATATTGTTTAAAAAAAGTGAGTCTTCTTGGGCCTGCTCTTTAGTATAATTGTTGTATTCCCTTCTTCCTCTATAGCCTCCTTGGTTATTGTAGTTGTTGTAGTTGTTGCTATAGTTGTTGAAGGTTTTTGATCTTCCTCTTCCATAGCTTCCTCTATTGAAGCCTCTTCCTCTCTGATTTCTAGGGTTCTCGACAAAATTCTCATTTGTGTGGTTATTCAATCCAGATATTGCACATGGAGAGGCGCTTTCGAATCTCCCCTTGCCTTGTCTACCTCCTCTGCCTCTTCCTCTTGTACCTCTACCTCTTCCTGCAAAGTTAGCTTCAGAGGTACTAGCTTTATCATCAAATTTCTTGCCTTTACCTTTACCATCCTTACTCTTGTTCTTATTACTGTATAGGGTAGAGGATTGATTACCTTTTGAGTTGTAATTGTTCTGCATAAGCTTGGCTTCATGAGTAAACAGTTGTCCCATTACAGTATTGAAGTCAGGTACCTGCATGTCCATGTATAGATCCATTGCAGTAGTGAATGCTTCCCACTTGTCATATGCTTTGATTCCATTGATCACTTGTCTCACAATTTTATCCTCATCAATGACTTCTCCAATGCTTCCATGTTGATCAGCTAGGTCCTTCATTTTAGTGACATAATCAGTCACATTCTATTTGGGCATCTTCTTGAGTGTTGTGAACTCCATCCACAATTGACTATTTCTTGCTCCAGTGCTTGAAGAAAAGAATGCTTCAAGTGCATTCCAGGTTTCTTGTGATGTCTTACAGTTCCTAATATGTGGGAGTAAGAAATTAAAAGGTGAGTTGAGAAGGCCAATGCATCGTTTGATAACCTTTCTTGTTCTTCTTGAGTGGGCTGCCCTTTGCTTCTAAGTATTGGCATTGACTCATCTCCAGATATGTAACCATAAAGATTTCTACCTTGTAGATACACTTCCATTCTAATAGATGAAGCAGAGTAATTACCTCGATCCAATTTGTGAATTGATGATAGGAATCCATCTCCCATGTTGAGTTGATGATTGTTCTAATACCACTGTGAGGAGATGGTTGGATACTCTAGAAATGAGTTCTTGCTGCACAAACCTTGCTCTACACATGCCAATATTACTTCACATTACCTTAGTAGACACCTTTAGCTTCCCAAATATGCATTTGGATCCATAATGAGCTTTGGAGCATCACCTTCAAATAGTTGCATCAAAACAGACTACTTTCAAATTTGAAGAGTAGTGAAAACTTGCTATTTATTGATTGTAACCTGCTCAGTATTTCACTCATTGCTTACTCACTAATTTCAATTGACCCGAGAGCTTTTAGCCATATCTAGTTGGATGCCTAATCTTGCTATAGGAAGTTATTTCACTAATTTAGGATGAGTATATGCTGAGAGATTATCTTAAGAAGTTAGGGGTGTAATCTCGACATTTTAGGAGGACGACAGACAATACATATAGGGAGAATGTAATGTACATATATTGCATATCTCTGAGCCAAATGACGTGAAATTTGATAGCATAGAACTAGAAGATCTAAGCTACATGTACCAAGTTGAATCAAAGCAAAAGAATAAGTATACACAGAGAACATCTCAAAACAAGCTCATTGAAATTGAGAGTCTAGCAGCAAGTAATAGTGAACATGAGAAAGTTGCATAATGTGAAACAAATATGTAATGTATTGAATGTATGATACAAAGGAGATGCTATAGGCGTACACATACATGTGTGGGCTAGGTGTGCCCACAACCTTGAAGCTCAATGTGTCCTTCTTCTGCTCTCTGTCTTGTGACTAAAATTCATGAGATTTTATAGATGAGTTCAAATTTGAATTTTGAATCTGCCATCGAAAGTGATCCTATCTTTTAGGATTCTAATAAATTTGACTCTAACCACTTGGTTATTGTGAATTACAACTTGTAAAGTTACGAGATTCTCTCAAGCTTTGCCTTTTACATTTAGCTTGAGTTAAACTCAAGAAATTTACAAGAGGTGTTCACATATGACTTATGAATGTTCATGCTCAAGCTATGAACTGAACCTTTGATTTTTTTGTTCAAGCATCAAGGCTTGCCAAATTTACCAATACAAGCCAGTCATAGAACATTTCAAACATGTGCACTTATATCTGTATTATATTCTAGCGTTATTTTATCACCAAAATGTAGTAAGTAATATTTTTCTTTAATTAGGGCTTCTTAGAGTTAATTTATGTCTAGGGATGTCTGAACATTGTATGCATAGAATAGCCGAGTAAGTTGTGTTGTTATATCAACCTTGTTTCTTCTTTTTCATATATACCTACTTTTGTTGTCTTCTCATTTGCTGGACGTAGTCTTAACAATCCATAAGACTTGCTAATGAACAAGTTTTTGATCCTGAATCTTCAACATTCACAATTTCCTTTCTTGATTATTTCAAGAAGATATGGAATTTCAAGAAAAAAGAAGCCCATATATTTTGATTATTTTATAAATTTAGCTGTATGCAAAATCTCAAGCGGGACACAAACCCTATGGAACTAGTATATACCCTATCAATGCGTAAATTTGAGAGAATAATGGCAAGCTAATCAAGAGGGAAATTTTGGTTTGATGTATGAATTACTTAAATGTTTCGGATTTGACAAGGGACTACTGTGAAGTGTTATTTATTCAATGTGATGAAATGTGAGAATCAATGTAATTGATCCATTTCAATCCTAATAACATGCTCTTTAATTCTTAAGTACTTCAATGATTATTGCAACCACTCTTAGGTTTCTTAGAATTCATATAATAATTCTTTATTAGCTTTATATGACATGCATTATCTTTGATAGTGTCCATGTGTATGTTCTTAAACCAAAAAATAGTAGAAAATGATATGTAGCACAAATGGTTTGCCGACAGAACTAGAAAGGACCAATGAAGGCACTAATCAAGGAAGGCGGATACAAAAGAAGATATGTATTGACCAAAAAAGGATTCCTCAATTAGGGAGACACGTGCTTTTTGAAATAGCCATTTCAAAAACTTCAAGGTACATTCACAAAAGGAGAGAAGTTGAAAAATTAATAATGTGATGTAACGGAGAGTGGAAACAAGTTTATCTGAATCTTTTCTAGAATTCGTGTACCCATAACACCAATAATATATTTACATGTACATGTATATGTATATGTATATATAGGAGAGGGGGGAAACATAAAGTTTATAGAGGTATCTAGAGCGATGTCTAAGAAGATAAATGATCAAATAGTTTTGGGGGAAACTATACGAGAAGATCTAAGGCGAAGATATTTATCTTCATCGAACTCTAAACGTATCCAAAGATGTTCCATTTCTTGATATGAAAGCAAAGAATAATGTGAAATTGGTGGCCTTGAAATGTTCACTATGATGTTTTCCTAAAGGCAAAAAGAATGGATATTAACTGTCTAATAACTTCAAGTTGACCTAAAAAATGTGACAACATCTTAGCATGCAATTGTAGGACGGTTAGAAGCAAAGCGTCATTGATAAAATAACCAAATAGACAAATGTAAGGGAAAAAAATGTGGTAGAAGAAATTAGTGAGGGATAACTTAAAAAGATAGAGATTCATGTATCATATAGTTACATACAATAAAGATGACACTCAAACCCTAGCATACGTAAACATGGGGAAGCTACATAGAAACGTATAATGGTTAAAGAAGATTTTAAGGAATCGGACATGCATGTTGATGATGTTCCCATTTTGTGAGTAGTGTGCATGACCTTCAGAATACCCTATCTAATAATCCACATATTAAGTTTACCATTAGGATCTTTCCAACGAACCAAAAATCACTCCAAACAGATTTCGTATGAGAAAGTTATGCCAGTTCAATGTTATGGGGTTTAAAACAGGGAATCATGATCTCTCTAGGAGTACCTCAGGACAGGCGATACGATACCTTTTTTTTTACACGACACCACTATAGGCGATACGACCTTTAGACGATACAATACCACCCGGAAGACCAAGATCACGATACCAACTTCCACGATACGATACTACTATCTACACGATACGATACTGGAAATGGTCACGATACGATACCTCTACATTCGATGATACAATACCACATTAGTGGATGATACGATACCTGACCACTCCACGATACGATACTGGAAATCACGCGATATGATACTAGATTGTTCATGATACGATACCAAGGTGACGAGCGATAGGATATCAAAAATTTAAACAATACGATACTGGTTCTATGGACGATACGATACCACTTTTTTGCATGATATGATACTAGAATAGGCACGCGATATGATACCGCTCGATCAACGATACGATACCAAAATAGGAGGTGATACGATACTAAGTCGGCCATACAATACCACTCGGTTAACGATACGATACCATGACCATCGCGATACGATACCACTAAGGCCACCGCGATCGCGATACCAACACTTGATGATATGATACCAAAATGGTATTGCAATACCTCAGTGGGTGTGCACGATACGATACCTCGACAAGCACGATACTCGCGAATTTTGGTATCGCGACACCAAAACTCAACTAGACACAATACTTGGAGATGTTTCTGCCCAAATTAAAAAATTCTTGCAAATATTTGTACCTTGGGTTCTCCTTATCACTCCTATGTGCCTGCATCTGCAATGTCACCCTTCAAACTCACGATACCACCACTCCGATACTGCCACTAAGATTTTTGATGTTTTAAGTGGATTTCAAGGCAATTTCTTCAGCGCTTTAGCTTTGAACACCCTCTGCGCTTGTTCCTCACAATTGCAAGTGAAAAATGAGGTGAATGTACACTCCAAAATGAGAAAAAAATCAGAGAAGATGAAGATGGGAGGAGATGGTGATGATGATGAAGATGAAGAAGAAGAAAAACTAAGAAACTGAACTCAAAATGATGATTTTTTTACCTTCCAACGTTGCTACTCTACGTCTTACCGTCACACGCTCGTCCTCCAAGCTCTCTCCTCGGCAACAGTGCCAAATTTGGTGTCACTCTAGCACAATGGCAAGTATCAAAGTGAGGAGCTGCACCTCATAAATGTCCATCCGTGGAGACGTGAGGACCGGTATGAAGACCAAGAGCAAGTGAAGTGCACAAGTGCGTGAGTGAAAGCACACAAGCATGCACACATATACAAAAACACGTGCACAAGGTAAGAGCAAATAGTTGAACAATGGAAGGACTTCGATTACAAAATTTCTCTCTTACAAAGCTGAATTCTACAACAAGCCAACCTCTAAATGAGCTCTCCAGCCCTTTTTATAGTTTTTTGAGTGGTTTTGGCCCTCTCCAGACCTAGTGTCTGGCCTAGTTAAAAATTAGGTTCCAAGGCTTATTTGGGAACTCAAATGGAATCTAAGAATTATGGAAATTGGTAGGATGATACTTCTAATACTCCTCAAGCTTGAGGACTCCTTGGCTTGTACAAAATGGAGTTTTAGAAATGGAAAATGGTATTTACAATGGTTTTTAGTGACAAAAGTCACTATATTCATAGGGATTTCTTATGCAAATTTAACATGTGCCTCTTGGAGCTCCCTACATGCTTCTCTTTCTTGTGTATCCACTTCTTTGATGCGCTTCCATGTTTTGTTCTTGACCTTGAGCTTCAACAATATGCCCCAACAGAACGAAGATACTAAACTTTGTATGTACAACTGTAATCATCAATACTGATTGTGGGTCTCTTCTTTCTATTTATGTGACTTCCTAAATTTAAACAAAAGGAATTCAATGTACTTGATGTTGAATGTGTTCAATTGTCTTTTTGTTTTTTTATTTAAAAGGGAGGCTTGGCCGAAGTCTAATCTCTTTTATAGTTTGAATTTGATTGAAGGGCATAGTACTCATGAGACTTTCCATATCTCACAAAACAAAGGTGAAACACCTTGAAGGGGACACTTGAATGGGACTACCTAAAAGCAATTGATTTATATATGCCAAAAGGATATACATTGGTCTAGTGCTCACAATTGTTTTGCCATAGAAAGAGATTGAACCTTCGCTTCAACCTCCACATAACAGAAGACACAACCAATGCGCAGACATATAATATTTTAATAAAGATATGAGATGCGCCACACAACGCCAAAACATTAAACGACTTAGCTAATACGATAATCCTCGTTTTTGTTTCACCCGAGATATTTTACACATAGTTTTATCGTTTATTCTTCCTTTCATTCTATTGGATGTCTTGGACCTTGAAATGGTAATATAATAGAGAAAATTAAAAGACCATGTCTCCATAGGAAGCAAGGGGTTCCACAAGATTTTGATCAATTCAAAGGACAATTTTGGACTTGTAGACAAGGCTTATGAACCTATGCTTAAGTTGATACTTAGGAAGAGATAGATAAAGTACTAAATAACTTGAACCTAGTGTCAACCACACAACCAAGTCAGGGAATCACAACTCAGTGGTTAGCACTACATGCTGAGTGCATAGACAAGTGAGTCAGAAATGTCATTCAAGTGGGAGAGACTCTTGGCTCCTGAAGACATGCATAGTTCAGTACCTAGGGAAGGTTTTATGTCTAAAGTGGAAGGGGAATATCGGATATCTCTTCAATACGTATCCACTTATTTGAAAGGAATAGCCATCTACCTCGACGGTCTACACAAGTCAGTAGCAAGGATGATAAACACTAAAGAATCAGAGATAGTTCCAAGACCAGCTGTCAAGTATGAAGGAGGAGTTTACATGGACAAGATGGGCCAGATATATGTAGTAATTGAAAACCCTCCGCAGATCAATGAAAGAGGAGAGTTAGAGGGACAAGGAACTTTTGGGAGAATCAATAGTGGAGATACGGTGACTACCCCTAGAAGAAAGTCAATAATGACTCAAGTAATGCAAGCAGACAAGATACCCCAAGATGACTATCTGAGGGATGTGTACTTAGTACATGGATCAGACCTACTCCTACAAATTGATTCACTCTTACAAGGAGAAAACATCAGTCCAACAACTATATATGAGTTAAGCCATCCTGAAAATCCATCTAGAGCTACATACCTAGATGAAAATGAAAGGAGATATTGGCCTATAGATGAAGCAGAGAGGTCTATATTAAAGTACATGGATCTGCCTATATTCCCTCCTTGAGATTACCTCACAAAACCCATTCGAGACCCAACAAGAACGAAAAATGTGATGTTAGGACAAACAAGCCAACATAGTATGTTGAACAGACGAGAGGTGCAATCCACCATGCCAAGGATTTATTTCCACAACCAAACTAGCCAAGGAATCGGAAATATGAATAGAACCACTTTTAGGGCAGAACCACCCCAAGGTGTAGGAGCTAGAATACACCCAGTCAAACTTGGCTTTCCCATCATAATTCAGTCCCCAGAGCCAGGCAAAAGATTGAGACCGATCCAATTGGCCAAATGCATGGGAAATTGTTTCGATGGCATAGGAGAGCCGTATGACCACATTCCAGAATTCAAGCAAGTATTGTGTGCGGAGCAATCGGATGACTTTTTTGTGCTATACGAATACTTTGGGATAACCCTCATGGGAATAGCCTTAAGCTGGTTTCAATTCTTGGATCCAAACTCCTTTGGCAATATCAAACAATTCTTCGAAGAATTTATTTGGGAATTCACTACATGAGGGATCAAGCACAATTCATTATCATTACTACATAGTTTCAAACAAGCTCCTAATGTGACAGTAAAAAATGTAGCACGAAGATTTAATCAATATGTAGCCCGATGCCCTCAGACAGAAAGACCTTCTTAGCAAAAAATGATATCCCTATTTTTAGAAGGCCTAACCAATGGAACAGTGAGAATGTTAGTATACGTAAAACGGTTGGAAACTTTGAGTGAGTCTCTTCAAGAGTGCATGGATTTGGAAGACAACTTAGGTGAGGATCTCAAAGTCACACAAGATCCTACTAAATCAGAGGATAGAAGGAGCAATAAGGCTTCTAGTTCGGGTTATGTGGAGGAAGTGGCAGAGTTAGTGGCCAAGAAATTAGGGGTACAAGGACTAAGGAACTACCAGAACTCTTCCTTGAAAGTGCCAATGTTACAGATTTGCACACTTTGCGGTGGAGATCACCCATCTCATGCCTGCACCCGAGAAGGATTAGGGTTATCACAACATTACCCATATATAAGACCATCAACTCAGGAGCCTAACATATACTCTTATAGTGAGCAGAAGTACATCAACTACAACACCAAAAAATATCCAATGAATAGATAGCCACGACCGTTCATACCACCCCAATGTAGACCATATGGGTACCCTCCTACAAAACAAGCCAGAGAAGTTCCTAGGTATAACCCCTGTCCATGACCACAAGGAGCAACTAGAACGTATGAACATGGAGGATATAGCCAACCTCAACCTATACCAGGACAACAACCATCCCACCCACCAGCTCTAACACAAGGGCAGAATATCACAATACAAGTTGTTTTTCTTGAGTGTGACAAGGAACAACTCCTGAGAGATTGTCTCAGACATCCCTCTACTGCACCAAAGGCTACACCCGTTAATGTAGTAGGCTTAGTAGGGGATTCAAGTTCCAGTAGTGATAATGTGGCTCGTATACATGCAATTACTAGGGCACAAGCCTTACAGTAGCCTAAACTAGCTGGGCAATCAGAACCAAGTGAGTCAAGAGAGCCTAGTAAGAGAAAAACAAGAACATGGAATGATACTAGGGAGAAGGTCAATCGTAAGTGGACCAAAAAGTTATCCGAACTAGAAGAAAGCTTGAAAGCTGCAAAAACAAAAATAGAAGATATTGCCTCTCAAAACCCCTCGCATGTCAAAAATTCATCCAGAACACCTCATCCCCACCCACCAACGACTGTAAATAAACCACAACAGGATGTCTTCTTGCAAATCCCACCCCGGAAGACTTGGACATGATGTTCAAGGCCTACCAGGCTCGACTTCAATGCAAATCTAGGCAAGAGCTACCCTAGAGCATATTTAGAGATTGAACGGACAAAGATGTGCATAAAAATGGTGGAACTAGCTACGTTCCAGGCCAATCAATCATTCAACCAGACGAATACTATTACACCAGGTTTGCACTTCCAAGGCTTACTAGATAGATTAGAGCAGTTGGTAAATAAAACTCAAGTTTCTTTACCTCCAAAGACTCAACCTACTATTGAAAGAGAAAGCTCATCACCAAAGAAAGTCTATGTTCCTGATGCCATAGATGATGAAGAACCTCTTTCAATTCAACAACACACTCAAACGTTCTTGCGGGAAGTACAAAAGGAGAAATGGGCCAAGGAGAAGAATGTTCCCCCTCTTATTTTGGAGATTGATGACCTTCACGATCAATTCCCACAAGACATTCCATCTATTTATGGAGACCAAGTAGAGCAACAAGACGAAAAAAATTCAGGATTTGAATCCAGTTCTTTACAAGAGTTGCCACAGTTCACATATATATATACTCATGCATACACACATATATATTTTTTTGGTCTAAGTCATTATGATTCAGGATTAGGGTTTTTACACATGGATAACATATACACACATATACGGACATATACAAATTTAATACATATACATATATACATACATATACACATGCATACACTCCCGCTCGCATCACTTGCATCACACTCACTCCTACTAGCGTCACTCCTATTGGTGTCACTCCTGCGGATGGTGCTATTCTGAGGGTATGGAGAGAGAGAGAGAGAGAGAGAGAGAGAGAGAGAGAGAGAGAGAGAGAGAGAGAGAGAGAGAGAGAGAGAGAGAGGGAGTTGTGGGGTTGGACGGGCAGGGAGGGGGTCACGGGGCAGCAGGCCGGGGGTGTGGGGAGAGAGATAGATAGAGAGAGAGAGAGAGGTGGAGGGTTGTGGGGCTGGAGGGGCGGGGAGGGCTCGCGGGGCAGTGGACTGAGGGGTGTGGGGGGAGAGAGAGAGAGAGAGAGAGAGAGAGAGAGAGAGAGAGAGAGAGAGAGAGAGAGAGAGAGAGAGAGAGAGAGAGAGAGAGAGAGAGAGAGAGAGAGAGAGAGAGAGAGAGAGAGAGAGAGAGAGGGAGAGAGAGAGACAGAGAGAGAGAGAGAGAGAGAGAGAGAGAGAGAGAGAGAGACAGAGAGAGAGGGAGAGGGGGAGAGGGAGTTATGGGGCTGAAGAGGCGGGGAGGGGGTCGCAGGGTAGTGGGCCGAGGGGTGTGGGGGGGGGGGAGGGAGAGAGAGAGAGAGAGAGAGAGAGAGAGAGAGAGAGAGAGAGAGAGAGAGAGAGGGAGAGGGAGTTGGGGGGCTGGAGGGGCGGGGAGGGGGTCACGGGGCAATGGGTCGAGGGTTGGGAGAGAGAGAGAGAGAGAGAGAGAGAGAGAGAGAGAGAGAGAGAGAGAGAGAGAGAGAGAGAGAGAGAGAGAGAGAGAGAGAGATAAAGAGAGAGAGAGAGGGAGAGGTGGTGGGGTGAGGTGGGGGTCGTGAAGCGGTCAGAGGTGGTGGCGGGGCAAGCTCACTAGGGTGGTGGGGTGGGCTCTGCGGAGTGGTGAGCAAGGTGGCAGGGTGGGCTCTGGGGAGTGGTCAGTGGGATGGCCGGGTGCGCTCTGTAGAGTGGTCAGCGGGGTGGCAGGGTGGGCTCTGCGGAGTGGTCAGCGGGGAAGGTGGAGAGAGAGAGAGAGAGAGAGAGAGAGAGAGAGAGAGAGAGAGAGAGAGAGAGAGAGAGAGAGAGAGAGGGAGAGAGAGAGAGAGAGGGAGAGAGAGAGAGAGAGAGAGAGAGAGAGAGAGGGAGAAAAACGCGGCGCTACACATATGGTAGGACAAATTCCTAAACTTATTGTCTAATTTGAAGGTCTTTTCCCTCACATTACTTTTGAAGGACTAAAGTTCTTAGCTACTTGTTTTAACGAAGAAGAAATTATTATGAGACCATAGTTGCACTCTTATTACTCATGAGCAAATGACTCATCTTTTAACTCTTTCCACCTCTTGAATTATCCGTGAAAGGAATCCTAAAATTTTGGAGTAGGACCTCAAGTTCTATTGCTTGATTTTTGTTCACTTCTAAACTTGAAAACTTAGGAATGAGACCATTGATGCATAATTACCCATGTAAAATCGATCATAAAACTCACATGTTCTAATGTACTATTCATACATAACATTTGTACTATTCTAGGCATCCTACTTACCTATCAATGGTACCATTCTAGTAATCGTATTTATGCATCACACCCTTTTCTTGCAAAATCTCATTTACAGTTCCCGGAATTTTCATTCAAGCACTGATTTGAAAATGCATGAGTCTATAATGTCATCATTACTCTACTTGTTGTTCATGATACGTTTTTCAATTCCTACTATATGTATTCTTTCCATTTGTACTACTACCATCCCTCTTGGTCAATTACTTTCTTATATACTCTCTAAGCTGTTGTCAAGATCTTGCTCACGCGCATACAGAGATTACGGACGCAGAAAAACACACAGAAAATAGAGGCAACAAGAGACGAGACCGAACGCAAGATTGGGTGCAATCTCCCCCCATGCACTCTGTTTTGACAGTCCACAGAGTGCATGTATTTATAGGACTTTTGATTACGTCAAAAATAGTGGTTACATGAGGGGGGCTTTGAAAAGCAGGTGTGAAACTGAAAGTTGGTAACTTTTACAGAAAGCCATTGCTTTTAATAACAGAAACTGCGGTCTACAACGACCATCATTCTAACCATTACTTTTCTAACAATAGAACCTTCTACGCCGGTTTATTTACAAGCTAAATAATAATTATTTCGGATTATTGATGTCCGCCCTTTCACGCCTTGCACGCTCCTCACGAACCTTCAGCTGCTATATCAAAAACATCAAAAAATTACATTAATACATTAATAATTTTACATTTTAATAATGCCTTGTTCAATAATATACAACATGCCTCTCACTTGACAAGCAACTGACCTCAGTTGATAAAATAATTTAACACTCTAATAATGAGAGTACATTGTTCAAGCTATTGCATGTTACTGTTACAATCCAACAATGCATTGGCCAACATAGTCCATGTTACAATCCAACAATGCATTCGCTATTCGATATTGCAATCCAACAATGCATTGGCTATTCCATATTTCAATCCAACAATGTATTTGTTCAACATATTCCATAAGGTATAACATGCCCCGCAGTTGAACAAGCAACTGACCTCAGGTGATAAAAGAATAAACATGGATGGCTAGTCACATGTTTCATCACTGAATAAAAATAGGCATGTGCCATGTAAAAAAAAATACATGCATGGAAATGTTCATGGAGCTGTTACATTAATGTGTTTGTGTATGATATGCAAAAATTAAGTGGTCATAATGAGGTGTTAATTGTGTTTTATGTATCCATTGACATTCTTCAATAGAGTGATTTTTGTACTTAACCAAATATCGATGATATTGAGTACCTGTGCATGTAGTAGTGACATCATAATCAATGATTTTCTCAGGAACTAAGATTTCAGATTGTTCTTCAATTAAAGGAGGGTCATCAAGAAGTGGAGCAAGTGGTAAAGTTCCTTTAAATGGTTTAAGTAAACTAATATGAAAAGAATTATGAATGGTCCAATGAGATGGAATATCTAATCGAAATGAATTATCATTAATTTTTTCTATAATGCAAAACGGTCCATAATAGCGTGGTGCAAGTTTAATTTTAGGATGCTGCAAAATATTTTTGAGACGTCTTTTAATTTTTCGCAACCATACAAAATCATTCTCCTTGAATTCTTTGGCTAATCGTTTAGTATTGATAATACGTGTATATCGCTCTTGACTTTTCCTAATGTGCTCTTGAACATTTTGAAGTATAGAAACGTGATCTTGAGCAATAGAATCAGCCATCGGAATGTCGGTTTGGGTGAGGGACATGGGAGTGGGAAGCTTTTTACCAAAAACTATTTCAAAAGGTGCACGACCAGTAGTGGTGTGTGAAGTGTTATTGTAAGCAAATTGAAGCAATGGTAACTTTTCATCCCAGTTATTAGGATTATCTAATGAATAACAACGCAATAAATCAAGAATAGTACTATTTGTAGCCTCACTCTGTCCATTACTTTCAGGATGAAATGCAGAGCTAAAATCTATTTTAGAACCAAAATGTTGAAAAAGGGCAACCCAAAAATGATTACAAAACCTAAAATCACGATCAGATAACATTACTTTAGGAAATCCATGATGTGGAAAAATGCATTTAATGAATAATTTTGCAGCTTGAGGTGCAGTCAAAGTTTTTCTACATGGAATGAAATATGCATATTTACTAAACCTATCAACTATTGTCCAAATCATATCATTATGTGATGAAGTGGTAGGAAGACGTGTGATAAAATCCATAGAGATTTGTTCCCATGGTTCATTTGGAATAGGAAGTGGCATTAATAATCCAAATGGTTTACCATGATGACGTTTGACACGCTGACATACAATGCATTGAGAAACATAATGTGCAATGTCTTTTTCCATGTGTGGCCAAAAGAAGAAATCTTTCCAAGCAGAAATAGTGCTCTGTATGCCTCTATGACCCATGTAAGATGGTTCATGCATTTCTTTAATGACAAAATATTTAAAAGCTTGGGTTATGCACAATCTATGTTGAAAATAAAGAAAACCATTATGAAATGTATAATGTTCATCAGATAAAGATGCACCATTATTGGAGTCATGCCAGGCACATGAAAAATACAAATCAGATGCATAAGTGAAAACCATGTCTTGAAAAGAATGAATTTGAATGGCAGAAATATTATTCAAAACAACGGAATTCGAAGGAAAACGGCTAAGAGCATCAACTACGACATTAGCTTTACCAGGCTCATATTGTATCATGGGTTGGAAATTTTGAATGAAGGATGCCCATTTAAGTTGCCTATCAGAGATTAAGGGCTGATTTAATAAATGTTTAATAGCTTGTTGATTGGAGATTTGACCTTTGAAAGCAAACTTAAAGGTATGAGTATGGTAGTCAATACGTGGGTTATAATGGTGACGAAAAGGCATACCTAGTATAACATCATAAGATTGCAAAGGTGCAATTAAAAATGTTCGTGAATCAACATAAGGGCCTATGCTAATCGTAACATCTTGCACTTCTCCTGTCACATTATAACGACTACCTTGAAATGCGGCTTTCACTTTATACAAAGAAGGAAACATTTGTAATTTAAGTTCTTGTACTAATAAATGTGAAATGAAGTCATGTGAACTACCATCGTCATGTAGAATTTTAACTAGTTTGTTATTTATTGTACCCTGCATGCAAAGAAGAGAGTGTAGAGAGATATTGTTACCCAAGGTACTTAAATCCTTCTCCAGTGATTCCTCTATCCAAACAGAAGGAATTTCTTCATTATAGACCTCCATGTTATGCAATCGAGCTGTAGCCGGTTTTATATGAAGAGGTTGCAATCTGCATCTTATTTTTGTATGTCCAGGTTTACCACAATTCCAGCAAGTGATTCGTGGTCGCTTCTGTTGGGCATTCACTGCTGAAGTTTGAAGGGTAGGTGGTTTGGTTGGTTGGAGAGATGAAGCGACGGGTGGAGTTGAGTAATTGGATTGTGGAGGACGAGGAAAACTAGGGTAAGATGGGGCATTAGAATTACGCTTCATAGGAAATGAAGGTTTAACAGGAAATGGTCGTGGATGTGGTTGTTGTAGACGGAGTGACTTGGTTATGGACTGGAATTCTTTTTCTGCATCATAAGCAAAAGATATAGCCTCATTGAGGGTTGTAGGTCATAGGGTGTGAAGCTTAGCTTGGATTCCCACCTCCAAACCATCTTCGTATTTCTGCTGCAAGATATCTTCTGATACATCTTCAAGCATTCGTACAAGTAGCAAATTTTGCAAGAACCGCTCTGTGTAGGTAGTAACCGTATCACCCTCCTTCCATGTAAGGGTCGTCCATGCTTGTCGAACATACAAATGGTATTGAGGAGGAAGAAATGAATCCTTCACGTTTTCTTGAAAAGCCTTCCAAATTGTTGGACGCTCCGTACTGTGCAGCAGGACATTCCACCAGAGTTGTGCTTTACCTACTTAATAGTTAGTGGCAAATTTAATTTTTTCACTTTTAGCATACATTTCATCGGTACAAAATCATCAAACTGTGACAACCAGGAAAGTACTAAAGGCCCATCCTTTCGGCCATCAAATTGTAGAAACTGGTAGTTTCTATTACCAATCTTTGAATGAGTAACATCAGATTGGGCAGACACAATAGCTTTTACTAATCTCGTAAGGTTGTCCTCCTCAGCTTGCATCTTTTGGAGGATTTCATCACGTTGTCGGATCTCGTTCTGAGCTCCTTGAAGCTCATACCGCAAAAGCTCTAGTTGTTGTTCAAGTGTTGCCGCAGGTAGAGGTGAATTACTGTAATCCTCCATGGTTCTCTTGGACCCTTGCTCTCAACCTTGCTTTGTATCTTGAACACTCAATCAAGTGCCACCCAAGGATTTTGAAGGAATTCACACTTCCAAGCTAGTTCATTGGAAAGTTCGTTCCGAAAGCTTTCCAACGGTATATTACGCACCTCAACCCGACCTACGGATTGAGAGATATACTTGATTCTTTCTTGGGTCCAATCATGAAATCGACGCGCGCGCCTTCCACAAGTAATAAAGAGAGAGAACTTGAGTACAACTCCAAGAGATGGTGGAGTGGTCAAAGTACTTCCCTTGAAAGTAGGAGGTTGTGGGTTCAAATCCTCCTACCTTAGGGACTCTAAACCTCTCTATTACCACTCAAAAATTAAAATTGCCTCCTACGTAAGCAATGGCTGCCAGCGGTCGCCAAGGGAGCCTTGGGTGCCAATGTTGCCAATGTATTGCCTAAGTTATTGCCTAAGTTCTTTGCCTTAGTCGACATAAACAGAAACAGGAACAGAAACAGAAACAGAAACCGAAACCGGAACCGGAAACGAAGACGGAGATGGAGACGGAGACGGAGACGGAGACGAAGATGGAGACGGAAATGGAAATGGAAATGGAATTTAGAATCGCGAACAGAGAACAGAACCCTCTGTATTGCCGCGTGCCTGGCTCTGATACCACTGTTGTCAAGATCTTGCTCATGCGCATACAGAGATTACGGACGCAGAAAAACACACAGAAAATAGAGGCAACAAGAGACGAGACCGAACGCAAGATTGGGTGCAATCTCCCCCCATGCACTCTGTTTCGACAGTCCACAGAGTGCATGTATTTATAGGACTTTTGATTACGTCGAAAATAGTGGTTACATGAGGGCGGCTTCGAAAAGCAGGCATGAAACTAAAAGTTGGTAACTTTTACAGAAAGCCATTGCTTTTAATAACAGAAACTGCGGTCTACAACGACCATTATTCTAACCATTACTTTTCTAACAATAGAACCTTCTATGCCGGTTTATTTACAAGCTAAATAATAATTATTTCGGATTATTGATATCCGCCCTTTCACGCCTTGCACGCTCCTCACGAACCTTCAACTGCTATATCAAAAACCTCAAAAAAACACATTAATACATTAATAATTTAACATTTTAATAATGCCTTGTTCAATAATATACAACATAAGCTTTGAGGGAGGTTATAGTTATTAAGAGCTTCTTGTTGTATGTATAAAAGCTTGATCTATATTAACTGTGTAACTTACGGATGACTTTATCTTTTGTATCCACTAGTGGTCTTTTCATCTTCCATTGTTTCTACGTTTTGAATTCACATTCACATTGTGGAGGTTATAAATCTCGATGACTATGGACTCATGTGAGTTAGTCGATAACATTTGAGTAAGAACAAGACTAACCTTGAGCCTATCTCAACGCAACACCCAAAAAACTCAATAGTAATCGTTCACCTCGATTGAGACCGTAGATGAGGTTGGAGGAGGTGGAAGAAATATGAATTGTGTGGAATCAGTACACTTTTTTGGGATTAAAATCTCAGTTTACTTCATCGAATAACGAAAATGCATAAAGGATGCACATATTATATCCCAGATATGAAACTACGAGTCACATTCGAATCCAAAATGTTGTGAATTTTCTTGAAAATGAGAGGAGAATCTAGAAGTGCAGAAGCTTAACAGCTCCATCAAGTGGATTATATGTCTAAGAGAATAGGTAACTATCTAGACATTATGAAAGATTAGTTTGACTTTCCATTACCTACTCTTTAACCTCTTCTCTCACATCTCGAGTGTTTCATGCAATGTTCATAGAGGACAAAATTCATGTTAAGAGCCATCAACATCCAAAGTATGGTAGCTATCTAAGCTAGTTTAAAGGGAAAAGGATCTTTTGATAGAGAAAAGAGAAACCCAAAGAAGAAGCAAAACTTTCCAAGAAGAAAGAAGGAAAAAATTGTGTAAACAATCCAAACTACTAAGATGCTTTAAAGTGACTTATGTCAAACTCTATGTTCCTGAAACTTATCTCAAAGATCTATATGCTTGTTTTCCTATTTGATGGATATGTCCTTCGCCGAGGAAATATACTTTGGGAGTGTTCTAAGTTATCATCACATGATGATTGTTGAATTTCACTAGAAAATTGTCATAACGGCTTCTTACATTAACTTGTTCCACCATTTTCACAAACTTCTATTAGTTGAAGGGAAAGCTCATGGATTAACTAAGATCCAATTCTTAGAAATTTTTACATTTCCAAATGATAAGTTCATCCTTTCATATGGGAGGAAAAATGTCTTAACTTATGTCCCAATTTGAAGGAGTTTCCGTTCACATCTCTTTAGGTACTTTCTTTAAGAAAGAAACAATTATTATGAGCCCCTATTTGCACTCTTATTACTCAAATATGAAAGCATATATCTATTGAAAGAAAATCAATTGATCACTTCAAGCATTGATGTCGTCTCATTCACCAATCTATTTTGTAGTTCTCAACATCAGCTTTGGCTATAGACATGGGATCACCTTTGCGTTCCCCCCCCCCCCCCCCCCAAATTATGGTTCCGATGATGGTATTTATGGTTATAGTTGGCTACAGGGTGGGCACCGCAGTTATAGTCGACCACGGGGCAGGCAGTGCTGATAGTGGAGGGAAACCAAAAGTTAGCTATAAAATGAGAACCTCCTCTCCTCTATCAATTCATTGAAACAAAGCCTCCTCTCCCCAATCAAGTCACATCATAGTAACATAATAGTCCCATATAGTCATTTGAGGATCTGTATAGAAAGTAAACCACGTTTATGGAAAACGGCTCCATGTGAAAGGAGTAGAGTTTTGGAAAGCTGAAGCCTGCTTGAATTTTATGTGAATTCTTAATTACTAACAAACCGTCCAAGAACTTCAGGCTTTATTTTGAAAGGGAAAATATATATATGTGGTTCTAGGAAAAAAAAGACCTCATTGATAAATTTCAAGCTTCCATGAGCTTGTTGAGGTAAGAGAATGGTTAGAATTGTTCGCTATTGAGGAATAATAAAATCACCAAGCATGGTATCAACTTTTGAAAACATCATATCATTCATAATGAAGAAAATTCAATCACAACACTTTCATTCAATTCAATTCAATCACGACACTTTCATTCAATTCAATGTTCAATCACAACACTTTCATTCAATTCAGTTCAATGTTCAATCAATGTGCAGGAATTCAATTTAATTCACGCATTTAATCAAATCAATTTGATTCAAGTATTTAGGGAAATCAATTCTTTGTTAATTCGAAATCCATACATTGTAATGTAGAGGGAATAAAATACCTGATTCTTCTGTTTTCTTTCTTCAAGATGTGGATTCGGACACAAAACAAAGAAGTCGCAACGATTATGATTTATCCGATGTGACATGCATGGAATTGAAGTACTCAATCTCAACTCACTAACTAATGTAGTGGTAAAGTTGCACAAGCTATAAATCAGTGTAGAAAGTACATTTCCAAACGGTGCGCATTATGTTTTAAGGCAATTACCTTCTCTTCATACACTGGTACTGAAACCATTATACTATGAATGAGGAAGAATTAGGATCTGTCTTTTTCTTACTTAGCAATTGTATGTAGTTAGAGGAAAACCAATGCACAGAGCCCAAACCATAGACGTTGGCAATACGCATAGTGAATTGACTAATAGATAAGCAGTCGAGAATGACAAAAAACAATCCGAGTTTTAGTCTCGGGGATTTGAGCAGAGAACTTCATTTATGTAGGGCTGATGACATATCATGAATATGAACTTTATGTATGTAGATCCGAAGAAATTTGAGCATAGAACTTCATCTAAGTCAAACGTTGAATATGATGTCTATGCAAGATTCAAAAACAATAAGTCTGGATAATGAATAATGAAAGCGTACAGAAGAAATTTCCTATGCAAGGATTTATGAAGTGAGGGACCAGATCTTGTATCCTATGTGCTTCTTGTACTCCCAAAGCAGTTTTGATGAGAGAAAAGGGCTTGAAATTACCACCGTTCTTGAACCTCCCATTTCTCAACCATCAATGCTTATTATATGTTCCAAAACGTATAGGTTCATTCTCAACGCTCATTTTCCAATGGTTTTTATACTTTTTTGAAGCTTGAACTATTGTTTTAGTTAATGTTCATAGAGTTTGGAGAAGAATTTTAAGGTGAAAACATGTATTTAGTGTGTCAGAAACACGTAGTTAAGAAAACCTCACTATCTTTCATCGGATTCTTCTCACCAGAATCCACTTTTCAAACTTTTATTCAACCTTCTAGTCTTTCTGTAGTTCCGACTGCACATACTATACAAGAACGTTTCTCGGATGGAAAAGATGCCCATACATGCTATCATTCCGCACATTTTCTCCTTCAATACAACAAAGGATGCTGATGATATTGTTAGAAATTTATCTAGGATGCCTCATGTTTTTACCCATAAAAAAAACTAAAATTTTGAGCCTTATGAATAAGGGAGATTCCATTAATACTTTTATTGATAAAGAATGTTGTATTCCAGAGTGGATATGTGTGCAGCATAACTACTCTTGAATATATCTGGGAGTGCCAGATTATAGTGTTATGTTCCATAGAGTTCATACGAGGTACCTACTCATGATGGCCAGATGAGTAGAGGGACTTTAGAGAGAAATATAGATGGTGACTAGGCAAGTGCTATAAATAGGTTAGGAGGTGAGTCCCGGGCATATCATTCTGTGGAATATAACAAAGAACAAAAATTTGAAGGAACAAATGATTTTTAGTGATGAACTCTTGCAAGATAGTGTACTTGTGCCATGTTTTATTAACAATCTTTGAGAATCATATTAGATTTCTTTCTTCTACTATTCAATTGATGTTGAAAGGAAATAAAAACTCAACATTTGAAGATATCTTTAAACTACCATGAATTAATGCCTTTTATTGATGAGTTCTCTTTGCATCAATGGATGTATCCATTGAGAGAAAATTCAGAAGTGTTTATGTGATCTATAAGATTTATGGTTATGGGTGAAAGTCGTTCAACATGTTAAATGGTCATCCTCCATTCTCATCAAGTAGGGGATAGGGGGGGGGGAGGGAGAAATACATGTCTTCTTATTTGAATCCATTTTTAGTTGAGCATGGGATAAAACATTAGTATACAGTGCCACATACACCTCAATAAAATGGAGTTTCAAAAAGAAGGCATAGATCTTTTATGGAAATGGCAAGGTTTATCGTCAAAAGACAGGCCTTACCATAGAGCTTCTCACTTGACTCTGCTAAGTTTGAAGCATACGTGCTCTATAGATCTTCCACCAAAGCATTGCAATCAATCGCTCCATATGAGGCTTAGCAATCCAGGCCATTTGCAGTTCATTCCTTTGTGTTTGGTTGTTTGACATGTGCATTAGTGTCTGAAAACAATGTAGAAAATTCGATGAGAGATTAGTAAAATGAATTCTTGTTAGGTGTAGGTTATAAAGAAAAGCCTATCATCTATATCATCCACAAATTAAATGCATTTTTTAAGCAATGATGCAGTTTTTGTTAAAGATGTAGTTCATCCATTACTTTCATGTACCATGGAGCCTCTAGTTAGCTTGAAAAATGTGTATGACACTTTGTTGCCTCTTTCTACACGTGCACAATCAAGTGCTGATCCAAGTGAGGCAATTTCTTAGCCTTAATAGGTTCCGCATGATGTGCAGATCAATCCATTTCTTGTGTAGATCTACACATAGCTTCTTGGAAGTTTAATATAAGGTTAACTCCAAGTCATCTTTGACCGATTCCAAGAGTTGAATGATACATATGTTTATGATTGCACTATAAAGATAAGAATACCCATGCTTTACTGTTCTCTTATTCTCGTTTCCTAACGCTTTTGTGTACAGTTGACTTATTCTTTCAGAGTGGACACCTTTGTTTTCAACACATAAATAGCCTATGCCATGATGGTGCATTTGTGAACGACAATGAAAACAATGAACAATTGTGCATGTGCATGTGTCTCTACATTGATGTTTGAAGTTTAGTCATAACTAGTGGACGTGAGGAATGTTAGGTTGCGTTTCTCGTCCACACAAAACACAATTGAATGTCTTCTTTACAATGGTCTCTCTCTCTCTCTCTCTTTCTCTCTCTCTCCCTCTCTCTCTCTCTCTCTTTCCCCAAGCATACGGTGCTTCAAAAGGATATAGTGTTCCGTGCTCGAAAAGGGTAGAGCATACTGAGATCTTAGTTTCAATAATGTGCACTGAGAATCCCCACAACAATTTATTTTTACGTTCTAAGGATAAGTTGTGGCTATAGGCATTGGATCCTTTTATGCTGATAGTCGACTACGGCACATGAAGTGAACTGGACATGCATGGGTAGTGTTGTGAAGTGCAGTGCGATGATGGGAGGAGTGCTAGTAATGACTCTATAGTTGTGAAAGAAGACATACAATGTATAGTTTCAAGGAGAAAAACTCTTCAAAATGGAATCAAAAAATACAAAAACTTGTCAAGAATTGGTACAATTACGTAAATAGAAAGTTCGGAGGTAGACATGGAGTAAAGGAACATTTTTAACATGTTGACCAAAGGCCATAGTTCTTTAAGAGAAGTGAAAATGTGAGTCAAAAGTTGAAATTACAAGTAGATAGTTTGCAATAATTAAGTTCACAATGACTTGAATGGAGCTTAGCCCATGCACGGATTCCCCTTTGTTTAGATATAGTCAAATATAAAATTGTCTGCTCATAAAGTGGAAAATCAAAGAAATAAAGACCATGATCGATGAAAATGAAGCATGTGGGATTACTCCACATACTATACCTAGACACATTTTTGAGCATGAAAATGTCAAAGGGGGGAAGAATCTTGTATAAGCATGGGTCCAAATAGAAAGACATGAGTTTTAAGGACCTAGAGTCATTTGGAAAACCCTTTGCGTTTGTTAAGAAACCCTTTGGAAAGTGTCTCCAAACTTTTTGTTGAATACATAAGCGATTTGGATTTCCCTACTACCAATCAAAGGTTTTTCACCCTTAGGGTTGATGTTTCCTAATAGTATTGTATCTACCCTTACGGAGGTCGTTCAAGCCTTTAGTAATCAATGCTATGGAATGCTATGGATAAAGAAATTTGGGATCCCTAAAGTTACCTGTAAACCAAAAAGTTTTGATAGTTCATTCCAACATACTCCACTTTTGCAAAGGAAAGTATGAAAGTCTAAAAATTTAATGTTCTAATCATGTTGCGTGGAACTATGATTAGGGTGGTTAAGATTATGGGACATAAAAGCATAAGCTTAAATATTTTTCTTAGAGGTGAAATCCAAACGCATGAGTGGTTCCCTATAGTTAATTGGTAGAGCGCTTCTTCACACAATTATAATGGACTCAATTAATTCTACACAAATGTTGATTTCCTATCATGGAACGTGTATACAAAATGTTTTGGCTTGAATTTGTTCATAACCATAGAAAGATCTCTGAGTGTGAATGATCTTTCTTCACAACCTCTCATCCTGATTAACTTGGCTGCCTTCAAACACATTTAGGAATTACATTTGAGTAGATGAAATTCTCAATATAAGTATATAATTCTAATTGACTTATACACAATCTTGTTTTATGTATTTATTGCTTAAACTCATAAATTTGAACTTTCTTGAGCTATTCTGGATCCAATTTCTAAGAATATGTTAGACATGTGAATTTGTTCCTGCAAATAGGCATCAATTTGAATGTCCAAGATTCATGATATTTTTCTCCTTCCTTCGCTTATTTACTCATAAATACTCTTCACATAATTCATGAGTTAATGCACAATTAGTGAGGTGCACTATTATTTTGTAAGTGAGAAATTGCTTAGCAAGGATATTGAGCTATCCTATGTATCAACTCATTTACAATGTGCAGATATACTCACAAAGTCTTTGGATGGAGCCAAGATGAACATATTCTAGTTGATGATTGGTTTGCAGGAAATCAAGAAGGAATGAAGACCAAGCATGTTAGGCTTGATGGGGAGCTATTGGTGCAATCAAACAAGTCCACATACTTGGTTAATCGGCACATCTCTTATAGAACCTTATGTGATCAACCCCTTGTAAAAAACATTCACATTTACTTTTCTAAAGGTGTCCTAAACCCACAAGAAATTTACGAAGCATCAAAGTTATTGGTTGTTGATTGATGAGAGAATATATCCTATATTTTAGTATTCACTTTTAGGTAGAACTCTTTGAATTTGAATTCAAATAGTGGATCCAATTCCAACTATAAAAAGAGGATGACATGACCCGCGTGATATCTCGACTCCATGAGATACATTAATTGGCATCTATTATGAATTGAGAGCTCATCTCATAGCTCATTCACCTCTCAAACATTGTGCAATATATGATTGCCAATGACATTGTATTTGTATACGATTAAATATACATATTATCATTACATTCTCATTTCACTTCTCTATTATGACTACATCAAAACACTGACTTTCTAAGAGCTTGTTCCTAGTGTGCGATTGATCGTGAGACATTAACACATGTCTACTCTCTAGTTAGTTGATGTTGCATCCTGTAATTGTCAGAAGGTTCTGTGATTTGATAAACATCTTCCTTAGTGTGTAGTCATCATTTTTTATGAAATGACTCATGACTGGTAGATATCTAAGATAATTAGATATCCCCAAAAGAAATTAAGCTAATTGCTGCTGGGCTCAGAGAGCTCTCAAAAACATTGAACAAGTGTATAGATAAGAATAGTAAGTTTCTTAGCCTTGGATAAATTCCTACCTATCTGTTTTGATCCATTGATTAGTGGATCATGTTTCAAGCAACAAATGTTATTATTTATGTCCATTATCTAGCTTAAGAAGCTCACTATACTCTCCAACAATCATTCTTGGTAGGCATGAAGCAGGATCAAGCAACACCACTTCATCTCTAAAGACTATCGACCATCTCCTCCAACATAGATGTGGTTGGGCAACCAAACCAAACAGTAAATATATGTGTGTGTCATGGTAGGCCATGCTCGACAAACTCATCTTGTGAGCGATCTTAAGCAAAAGAGCAGTTTATATCATATTGGTATCAGAGCAAGCAACATGCACTAGGCAAGGTCAAACTCAAGATCCTAGGACAAGAGCTCAATTGCTTAATCAAGAGGCCATCATGTTCTTATGTGAAGAATTTGAACTCCGTTATACTATATGAGTAGTAACATGACACACACTTCAAGACATGCCCACAAGCTTGAGAAACCTTTGATCATTGCTTAGTAATATAAACATATAGGTAAAGCATACCTTGAAGCCAATAGTGTGAATGGATTCACTTGCTATATACAAGATGGGCTTCCAAGGCAAATGGATGGAGGAGAAGGATGTTGAGGCATGAGGATTTTTCATGAGGTTCACAAATGAGGATTTTGCTCTCACGTTTTGGTGAGATTTTTTGATGGAATTCCCATGGCATATAGCATTCGAAAGATTAAGATCCATAGGAAGATACTACATCAAAGAAGATGTATAAGACATATATGCTATTTTAAGGATTTAATCATATTAACTATCTATTTTTGGCAAAAGACAGGATGAGATTTAGGCAAAGATCTTTTAGGGAAAATTATGTGCATGGGAGGATTGGGATATATGCTCTCATCTAGAGTCAAGGATTCCCTCAAAATGCCACAACTAATAGGCTTTAGGTTTCTCCACAATAGCCCTCTTGCATGATTTTTACATAAGTTTTAGGGGCTATTTTGATTTATAGACATTTTGGGAAGGGAAAAGGAGGATGGATTTTCCATAGACTAGTGGGAAAAATCATGCATGCATAACTCCATTTGGAGGCAAGAAACCCGAAAATTGGCCCACTATATGGGAGTTTGAGGCTCTAGAAGACCCCCTTTCCATCATTGTTGGAGAAAAATTCGAGCACCTAAATTTGATAAATTCCCATTTTGGACGAGGGAAATAGAACTACTATTGGTATGAATGGATGGGAAAAGGACTACATAATGAGAGTATCGTATATGGAATTTCATATGGAATTATTAGATTAATGAAAATTATTAGTTAAGGAGGTACTTTACAACCCCAAAGATCCCCTTTCCACACTTTTTGGAGATAAATTCAGGTGCTAGTTTTAGCAAATATCCACTTTTGGGCGCAAGAAAAGAGATCATTAAAGAGGCTTCCTATGGAATACGGCATACATACATGAATTATGGTGTGTATATCACCGTAAAAATTTATACAATCGAAGGAAAATCCACATTAGGAATGGGTTAGAAGCTTGTTAAAGTATCCCATTTACGTTTTTTGCATGAAACTAAAAAACAAACTTGGTTTGTGTCTTTTTTGAGAAACAAATTATCATTCAAGAAGAAAGGATTAGGAAATGTGAGAATATTCAAAAGCATCTTTGTATCTTAGTTTTTCAAGTTATGGATAGAATTTTAGGATTTCTTTTTAGAAGAATGCTTCTAGGCACTTCAAAACTCACATTTCCACACTTTAATCTAGCACCTCCACTAGTCCACTAGTTTGGCATGTCATGTTTGGTAATACCATATGTTGAGCTAGAAAACTTCAAATTGGATATGCTATGGTTCCTTTCGAAGAGCACAAGATCAAGTTTTATTTTATTAAAATAATTTCTGGAAATAGTGTATTCTTCTAGCTCTGGTTTGCAATTCTCAACATTTTCTGACAAATACCTTCTGGGAGCCATATCTTGGAAACCAAAAAGGTGATTGAAGTAATTTCTCTTTGATGCTCTTGCATTGTGGTCAAATTTAGATATAAAATTTTCTTTTTAGGTCTAGAAATGGATAACATATGTAATATTTGGTATATTTGCATTATTTTGTTAATCACTTGACCATGCTTCATGTTTTGGGAAGTGATCGGATGCCATCGGAACTTCAAAGTTTCTTATAGGCCCTAGAGAGAAAAGTGCAGAGGTCTCAAAGCTCATAAAAAAGGCTTGAATGCATGCATTTTCAACCTCAAATCATTCAAACATGTATTGCTTATGTTTTATAAGCCTCATGTTTTGTGTTTTGTCATGTTTTTTATGTACATGCATGGATATATGATCCGAGTGCACACATCAAAGTTTGTCATTTTTTTAAGTCTAAAATATGGATTAACTTACTAGGTGTACAATTTTGATGGTTTGCAAGATAGATATTGCAGGAAGTACAAGGCTATGCAAGGGAAATGTGGTTGCTAGCATTTTATGTTTTGGCAAGTTATGGAGTTGATATTTGAGCATATAGTTTGCATGCCATGGGCTTTCGAAGCCCTATGTCATAATTGATGGCCTATGTGCCATTAGCCCACAAGGTCTTATGATTTTTATTATGGTGAAAATTCTTTGGAAGTCCTTTTCCTTGGGAAAATGCTATCAAAATTATTCCCATCTCATGTCATTATATGCACACGTACCTTTAGGTAAGAATTTTATGGATACTAACATGTCTTCACTGCGAAAATCAAAAAGGTATAGCCATGCTTGTAAGCATGTACTTGATGGACTTACAACTATCAATGTGTCTTAGATAAACCAAGTTCATTGGTAAGCAGATCCCTACACATAATCCTTATGGATTTAGACCATAGAATTGCTAAAGGGAAGAAGATATACCTTCACCATCAGGAATGTGCACAAGAAACCCTATAGGCATTAGGAAGTTTCATAGAGAATTATGGGAGATACATTTATGATCGTCAAGGTTTACATACCTTCAAAAGAGCCTCACAATATGAATAGGAGACTATCGGGGTATCATGAGTAATACTCAAAGAGTGACTTGTTTCAATGATGCACATCACTTGAGTCAGTAGTGAAGCATTTCCGCTACACTACTAAAAAAACCAATTAGCTGGGATCATAGACATGCCTTTCATGAGAGAGCATTGATGCGTGCTAATGTGATTCGGGTGATGGTTATGAAATGTGTTTTATTTTGGAAGTTTGGACCCATTTACTGGAAGTAACCATCAATCCCCTATTTCTAAGATCTTCAAAAGAAACCCAGTATAGCTCCAAGTTACAGGTAATCCTTATATTCTAAAACTTTTTTTTTGTTACTCAACCAGTTTTGAGCAACAAGATTCGTAGTTACTTCATTTCTTTAGCTTCCTTTCTTATCAAAGCTTTAAGTAGTTACCCTAGGGATTTTGTAGGAATCTCTCTACTAACGAAACATCAGAAGGCAATTAAACTTCAACTTAAAGAAATCCTTTTAAGGTTATGTTCTTCCTTTAGTACACTTAACCACCGTAAACATGGTTGCACACTACATAATTGAAACTTATTTGAATTCAATAGTTTCCTTGTGAGAAGGAAAGTGTTACTATGATATATCTCACTTGGTGGTTTACAACTAAATTTAGGGATCCCAACTTTCTATAACCATAGCATGCAGTAAAGTTGGTTTCTTAAAAATTTTACTACTTGGTTAAACATATATTACCTAGAATATGCTTGTTTTCCTATTTGATGGATATGTCCTTCACCAAGAAAATATACTTAGAGACTGTTCTAAGTTATCATCCCATGATGTTTGTTGAGTTTAACTAGAAAATTTTTGAAACGGCATTTTGAATTCACTTGTTCTACTGTTTTCACAAACTTCTATTAGCTGAAGGCAAATCTCCTTGATTGAATCAGATGTGATCCTTAGAAATTTTACTGCTTACTGGTTTGAGTTCTGTTGTAGCCCATGAAAATCGGGATGATGCTATTACTTATTAAACTTTATTCAAATTGTGTGGTTTATTATTTGTGATGCGATTACTCTTGAAAGTTAGCTCTCTAAGCTAATTAGAGTTCCCAAAAAGGAATTAAGCTTATTGTTGCTATGCTGAGAGAAATATTCAAAACACTAGACAGGTGTATGAATCAAAATAGCAAGTTTCTCACCTTTGAATTTATTCGAGCTCATCTGTTTTGATCTATCTTTTTGAGATTGATCTTCAAAGGTACATAGAGTGTCTAACACATTCATTTCCAAGCTAAAAGGGCCCACCACATACTCCTAGAGTTCATTTGGCTGGTGTAGATCAAGGAATTTGTAGCACCACTTCATCTTCAAACACATATCTATCCATCTCTTCACAATTAGGAAACCCTTAGGATAGTTTTTGCAAACCTATGGTTGGAACTCTTGAGCTATTTGAATTTATTTACCTCCAACTGAACGGTTTTGATGCTTAGGATCAATATTTCCTAAGGTCATGGTATACAACCCTTACGGAGGACTCTCAAGCCTTTGGATATGCACATACATGCTTGAGAGGAATACTTTCTAATCCATATGAGTCCCACTAGATTTCATGTGTGTTCTAAGGTTACAAGTGTTTGGAATACAACATATGTGATTCACATACTTTGTAGTCTCTTGTCGAATTTTGCCCCTTGTGTTATAGATATACGTGGGTGAATTTGGTCGAGTGGATAGGTCAATCTCTCGCCCTTTGTGAGTTTCGTTACAATCTTGGAGTAAGTTAGATTGTTGTTTCTCTTAGATTGATATGTTACTAGGATGTATTTGACATTGTTTGTATCATAGATTGCCATTATATCATGAGCTTTCCCAACAACCATTAAAAGATCATGAATATGTAAGAGCAAGTAAACGGCGATGCCTTTATGAGAACTTTATAGTTAAGTTCAACAAGTATCATGCAATCATAACTTAGATTTTTCTTTATGTACATAACCATCAAATATAAACCAAAACATCTGCTAGGAAAGGTATCTTTAGCTAAGTTGTAATTTGTTTAGATTTCAATGTTACAACATGCTATGGATATATAAATTTGCATCCCTAAAGCTGGATGCAAACCACAAAGTTAGATAAATTGTGCCGACGTACTCCACCTCTCTAAAGGATAGTATGAATTTCTAAAAATTTTGAACTTCTAATTATGTAGTGTGCAATTGTGGTTATGTTGGTCAATTGTATGGGATGGAAAAACATAAACTTAAATGGATTTCTTAAAGGTGAAATCCAAATGTGTAAGTGGTTCCGTAGATTTAACTATTATAGAACTTCCTACAAAATCCCTAGAGTAGCTAATTAAGGATTCAATAAAAAAGGTATCTAAAGAAATGAAGTAACTAGAAGTTTTACTGCTATAAATTTATTGAGTAAGAATGAATAGGTCCTCGATATAAGTAATTCATGTACTTGACAACGATATTGGTTTTCTTTTAAAGACCTCAGACAAGATCAATAGTTGGTTACTTCGATCAAATGGTTTCACGCATCCATTACGAAGTAAATGTCAAGTGTAAGATGATAAAACGATGTTGTATTCGGGCGACTTGATGTCTAGTGAAGATAGGCGATAAGGGTAATGCGTTCTCCTAAAATTGTTCTCCAAGATCTCAGCAAGAAGATACTTTATGGGGAACGATATGGAGTTTAGGTTGAATATGATCCAAACATTAATGAGAATATAAAGTATGGTTATTTAGGACCTCAACTAATTTAGTGACATGGACTAAGGAAGGATGTTATGGGACATTGGAGCTTGAATGGTAGGTATCCTTAAGTCTTGGAATGATGCTTGCGGTGAATACAGATCCCCATAGCGATTGAAAATTTGAAGATGAATTTCACGTTCAAGGTGGCCAAAAGAATGATTTAAAACCGACTTAAAAAAACACGTAAGCAAAAGAACCTCAATGTATGAAGCAACCCACTTGATTGTGGTCGATGTCTACCTTTGTATTCCATTCCAACATATAGGCGATCCATTCCAAGCTTTCTGAGGTATCTTCTCATAACATTATTTAGTCTACTTTAAGAAAGAAATATTACATGTTTAACACCCATAAGGGACTCACGAAAGGAGGGATGAAGCATGTTTCTCCTTTCCTGTTGAGATATAATGCAGATGAAGTATTTTCTCCTTTCCTGTTGAGATATAATGCAGATGAAGCATTTTCTTATTTAGCATGAAGAAGTAATGAAAACACAGCCTCCCCTCCCCAATCAAGTCACATATTAGTCACCATTCCCATTTCAAGAGCCATCGTTTCCAATCTTGTGCCATTGTTACCATTAAAAACACAGGCATCGTACTCACTTACGAGACGGGTATTGTCCATAGTCCTATCCACAGACTCCAAAAGAACGGGCATAGGCATCATACTTTCTCTCTCATCAATCAGTTTCCAAAAGGTACCTCATAAGCTATGACAACAATTGTAGCAACACACTTGGGCTCTCACATGGATTTCATGTGGCACTCATGTGAAGATGCGTATGGAAAGTGACCCACCTTTCTAGCAAATGACGGCAAATTATAGAAATAGAGTTTCTGTTTGCATTGTCGGAAAGCTTAAGCCCTGCTTGAAATTTATGTGAATGCTTCACTACTAATGAACCATGCAAGCTATTCATGATTGCTTTTGAACAAGAAAATAGATATATGTGGTTGGAGAAGTGAGAACTCATTCATAGATTTCAAGCTTGCATCAACTTCTTGAGGTAACAGAATGGTAAAAATGGTTTTCGTTTAAAGAGTAATATAATTACAAAGCATGGTATCATCTTTTGAAGACATCTTTTCAGTCGTATCGAGTGGACACTTAAAAGCTTCTTCGTAGCCGTTGATATCTTTTAGTAGTGATGTGTGTGAATACACTTAGGACTGCCAGGGAACATTTTTGCTTAGGCACGTGACTACTGCTAGTTTGAATGGTTGCTAGGACTCCTGAATGGTAATTTATATTTGACTCTTGATTCTTTTGGAATGATTCGATGACGAGTGGATACTTAAAAGCTTCTTGGAAGTTTAATTTAAGGCTAACTCGAAGCCATCCTTAAATGACTCCAAGTGTCGAATGATACATATGTTTATGATTACAGTTAGGATTGGTCTTTTAGTAGCTTGTAGTTGTGGTTGCTCATATATTATAGTGGGGTATCAGAGCCATGTTTGTATTCTGAGGAATGCGATTAGAATGTTGGCGCATAGAAGTATTTTTGAGCCTATATTATTAGCATAAACAGAAGTCATCTCTTCGCCTTAGATCTGGGTTAGCCCCACATATGACGCCTCACAAGGATGGGGTCTAGTTCACATCGAAATTATCACACACCATCATTCTCAGCCTTCGGGATGCCCAACTAAGGAGATCTCATGAACTAGTTCCTCATTGTGCGTTATTTCCCATAGGAAAACGAACAACCTCCAGATTCTATGCGCTTGCAACAACTACTTGGGCATTTTCTATACTCCATAGTTTGGACCCAAAATTTGAAGACAACTCCATATGGCATTTTGATGAGATGACATAAGCTTATCACATAAGATTATAGTGCAAGTTAATGAAAGTTAGTATCAGATATGAAAGCATATATCTATTGAAAATAAATCCATTGAGCACTTCAAGCATTGACGTCCTCTCATTGACCCTGCCAAGGCTGGCTTATACATGCACATGTTCAAATGTACCATTCATATTTGACTTTGTTAGTACTCTAGACATCAAGATTTTAGTATATTTTATCAATCCTTGGGAGAATGAAACTAATTTCAATTCCTACTATATATATTCTCTCCAATTATACTATGGCCATTCCTCTTCTTCAATTACTTTCCTATATACGATCCAAGTTTTAAGGGGGCTTATAGTTATTGAGAACTTCTTGTTAGATGTATAAAACCTTCTTCTGTATTAGTTGTGTAGCTTACGGATTACTTCATCTTTCACATCCACTAGTGTACTTCTCATCTTCTATTGTTTTTACTATTTGACTTCGTACTCACATTGTGGAGGTTTTAACTCTCAATGACTATGGACGCATGTGAGTTACTCGATAACATCTTGCTAAGAGCAAGACTAACCCCAAGCTGATTTCAACACAACTCTATTGAGAGCGTATATGAGGTTGGAGGAGGTGGAAAACATATGAATTACATGCAATTGGTACGATTGTGAGTGAGTCGATTCTTAGTTTAGTTCAAATGAAATTGTAGAAAGCATGCAAATATTGTATCCCAAATTTAAAACTAAGAGACACATCCAAATCCAAAATCTCTTGAATTTTCTTGGAAAAAAGAGGAGAATCTAGAAGTGCACAAGCTTAATAGCTTCATCAAGTGGATAATATATCTAAGGGAATAGGTAACCATCTACACAATAGCATACGTTAGTGTGAGTTCCCATGACCTAGTGATCTTTAACCTTTTGTCTCACATTTAAGGAGTTTCGTGCAATGTTCATAGAGGATGGAATTTATGTTAAGAATCATCAATGCTCAAAATATGCCAGCACTCTCTGCTAATGTAAAGGGAAAAGCATCTTTTGATAGATCAAATAGGAACCGAAAGAAGATGATCTCAAGGCATACTTTCGGAATGTAGGAAGGAAGAAGCAAAACTTTGGATGAAGGAAAAACCAAAACATTGTGTAAAAAATCAAAAATTCTAACGTGCTTTAAATTAATTTGTCTCAGACTCTATGTTTCTGGAAAGAAATTTGAAGGATCTATGAAATCAAGGTTTTATTGTATTTTATCAATCCTCGGGAGACTCAAACAAATTTCTTAGAGATATTCGACTTGAAAGTTTCAATCCGTATGGGAACTTCTTATCACTTCAAGGATCATTGAAAGGCAAAGAAATACCTACCGTCCAAAGTCTGATGTTCCATACCATCCTTCCTAAATCAGTGTGAGTAGAAAATCTTAAGTCCCATAAAACAATACTTTATATTCCTTTATCTTTGCCAAGTTCATCCTGATTCCAGTAAGCCCTTCTTCCTTGAGACAAATGAATTAGACTTTGCTCTAGGGGCCATTCTTTCCCAATATGGATATGATGGACGCCTAGAACATCCAATTGCATATCATTCAAGGAAGTTTTCCCCTCCAAAAATTAATTATGAAATTCATGATAAAGAACTTCTTGCCCTAGTAGACACGTTTGATACATGGAGTCACCATCTAGAAGGAGCAGCTCATAAAGTCACTGTGTATTCAGATCACAAGGACCTAGAATATGTTATGATGACCTGGATTCTCAATAGAAGGCAATCTCGATGGAGTAACCTTTTATCCAGATTCGACTTTGTCATCATATATTGTCCAGGACGTCAACAATGTTAGTCAGATGCCCTATCCAGAAGATCTTACCTTGCACCAAAGAAGGGTGAAGAGGCTTTTGATCAACAAGAGAGTGTATTACTCAAGTCTGAGCATCTCTAGTTAGCAGCTGTCTCTTCAAGCCATCATGAAGATTCAGCCTTGAACCAATTGATCTGTGAGAATCTACCACAAGATGAATTGTTTTGTAACGTTAAGCAGAAAGCTCAAGAAAGAAAATTCCAAGAAGTGAACGAATTTCAGGAAAAAGATGGGTTACTACTCTATAAGAACCTACTGAGTGTCCCTCCAAGAAAACCGAAGATCCAAGTACTTCAACAACACCATGACAACCTTGCAGGACATTTTGGAGTGAATAAAACAATAGAACTCATATCAAGGGACTTTTGGTGGCCTCAGATGTGGAAGGAAGTCAAAGAATACATTTGAGCCTCTGATACTTGCAATAGATCTAAAGTACCCTGACATAAAATGCCTGAAGCAATAATCATGTCACCATTTGATAGATCATGAACTGTACATCTATCATCAACAAATTTCACAACCAAACCCATCTTGGCTAATACTGAAACTGATAACAGATTTTTCTTGATCCCTGGCACAAATAAAGCATTTGACAAGGTGAAAGAACCATCAACAATAGTCAGAATGGTTTTACCAACTCCCATGATAGGATAAGAGGAGTTGTTAGCACATGTGATAGTATTCCCTATAGGGGCACGCTCAAGTGAAGTAATGAAATTGCACTGCGAGGTAATATGTTTGGTTGCCCCACTTTTAAAATACCAAACATCTAAGTCTACTGTAGACATAGAGTGCAAGATGGATCAAAACTACAAACACTAGTAAACACCCATTATTCATTCTCCACAAGATTAGCACACTCTGTTTTAGGCATAGAGGCCTCCGCAACAACCATTTCCGCCTCTTTCTTCTTTCCCTCTTTAGCAGCTAGTTTTCGAAAACTCTTAATGACATGATCATTTACTTTACAATATTTGCAAAAAAGTTTCTGCTTTTCTGATTTCTTTTCATCTTTGTCTTCCTTCTTCGAGTGTCCAACATTTGTAGATGTTTGCTTACTAGTAGAGGAGTTCCATTTTCCTTTGCCTTTTGACTAGCCAGAAGCTTGATCTGCACCATGCATACTAGACCTGTTCTGCCTAGACCGATCTTGTTGCAACAAAACAAAAGCTAACTCTTCAAATGATAGGGCATTTGCATTGCCTTTCATCATCAAACAAAGAGTAGAAGCAAAACTCTGATATGAGTTAGGAAGACCATTCAGAATGGTCTGCACAAGTGAGCTATCTGATATAGCTTCATCAACAGAAATCAATTGTTTCTTCAAATCCTTGATCTTTGTCAGAAAACTGTCCATAGAATAACCTTCGTTCATATGATCACTTTCTAGTTGTTTTCGGAGGTAAGCAACATGTGCCTCATTCCTAGCTTGGTACAATGTGGTAAGTGTATCGCAAGCATCCTTAGCTATTCTACAAGAGCGAATGTGAGGAATAATGGCACATTTGACAGACAAGGCTATCAAAGCATGTGCCTAAGAATCTTTGCCATCCCAACGGATTCGCTCTGCAATAGATGCAACAGAAATAGCAGCATGAAGAAGAATCTGCAGAATATCACCATCTTTGACACCATCTGCATCAGCTTCAATACCTGTATTTGCAATACCTGTATTCGTAGGTGTAAGAGGATGTCTTTCAACACCCTGCACAATATTCCATAGCCCTTTTGTGACCAATACATGACACATCATATAATCCCACAATGGATAATTGGTACCATCCAACTTATCCTCAAAAGCCAACATACGGAATACAGCACTGCTTTTATCCATGGCCACTCACTAAAATACCTTAATGGAAAAAAATGACTATATCTGAAAAAGTTGAACATAACTACCCAAACGAGTTCTGCTACACTTGTAGCACACTTTGAGATGCTTATACTGGCAAACCAAAACTGGTATATATCTTTGCCACAAAAAGATGAAATAGCTTGCACAAGCACTTTGATAGTGTGTTCGGAGGCCATCTTCTTAGCCATCCCATAGTGGCTCTAGTAGTAGATGTGTGCGTTCGACACCTCAGTGCAATATAGGTGCTAGCCCGTCTCATAAGTCAAGGTCACACTCTGGAGGAGGAGGTTCTAGGAGTGGATCTACACGTAGCTCTGGACGACGCGGATGTTGTGGAGGTAGTGTGATGGACATTGTCTCTCCCACTTCTACTCTTAGAGTGAGTACCTCAGATGTAGGTACGCCATGTGGAACACCATGTACACCTTGGGGTGCCCATGACCATGATGACTCCAAGGTTTATAGTATCCGTGATGGAGCTCCGGTGATGGATTCGAACAGAAAGGCCATGTGTTAGAATATACAATAGCTTTGCTCCATATAGTTTGGACCAGCACATGGGCATCCTATTGTTAGCTCCAAGTGGATTCAGCACACTGCACATGAAGTTATGTCCCATTGACGATCTGAGGCTCGTGATGCTTTCAGAGCAAGCTTACCAAAGCCTGTATGGTAAGATGCTGAGGAGTGGGATATGATTCGCGATGACAAACAACAGACTCATGATGGATATCGCCAGTAGCGAGATGCCACAGCCAAACGTCTAGATACGATTGGACTGTCACATTTGGGGAGCAGCGAATATGACACTATGCATCACGAATTTGTAAGTATCATTTGGTTTATTGAATTTGTTTGTATTAAGCATGTCATGTATGTTCATCTAATGTTCTACATATTTGTTGCAGGAGCTAGCAGTGGTTCGTTCTCCAACACGAACAGAAGAGGCTTATGGATATCGTCATGGATTGGTTGCATTATTGGAGGACTTGGAGGGAGGCAGTGCGGTCATTTCATGGGAGCATCTAGAATGAGGTCATCAACTTAGAAAATTTTTTTTTACTTGTTTGTAAATATCATGTCAATTTATCTCATTTCATGAATGTTCTTTGTTGCAAGACTGCTGATATAGATGTTTTGATCCTTCTGTGCATGTGTATGGTAGTGGTGTGCCACAATTTTGTATTCGGCTCATATATGGAAGTGGTGCACCATAATTTTGTATTTATTTCTTATATGGCAGTGCTTTGCCACATTTTGTATTTGGCACATATATGACAGTGATTTGCCACAATCTTGTACATGCTTTATTAATGAAATATATAACTTTTATGTACATGGTTCATGGTTCATTCTGCTCATCTCTTTTGTGTCCGGTAGTATTTTGCTTTATGAAATCGCATTGCCATTAGAGTACACATCACATGTACTCCGTTTTTTTGGGTAGAGTGTATTGTCTTTTGCTACATAACATCATGGTAATGTTGGTGCAGCAAGAGACAACACACTCTTCCCAAAAAAAATTTGCAGATATGGTCATGAGTATGCGTGACGGTACACCCACTATGGTCGATGGTATGGGCGATGGTATGCCCACAAGCACGCCTAAACAAGTGATTGTATAGGCATCGGTATGGGCATTTGTATAAGCATCAAAAATTCTGATGCTTATACCGATGCCCATATTGTCGCCTGTATCAGCACCAATACAAGCAGTTTGCTTCCAACACTTATGCCGACCCTTAATCCAATGCGGGGGCAAAATCCCAAATATTCATTTTCCCCGATAGAAGCCTTGGTATACCCTTAATATGTTGTAGTGTCACTCATAAAGGAGAAATGCTCTTCACATAATAAATTACACAAGGGGTAGAACAAAATATTAGACGACCCATTTTGCTCCAAGATCAGTGGAAAATTGAAATTATGAAACACATAAAGGGCACTCTATAAGCATATGATGATGATACAAAATACTTTTTTTATTGTAAAGATTATTTAATTCCTCTAGATAGTATTTTTTATCATTCAATATATGTTAATAAATGAAAAATCTCTTAAATAAATAGGAACCTTTTCATAATATTCCTTTCTCGTTATATTTGATATTAAAATGATACATAGTATTCAAGATTTATAATAATCATGATATATTTAAGACGAGCATTTACACGTGCTCATTATGACTACACTTCATACAGTATAAAGGAAAAAGACCTTGATTACAAGGTAACCAAGGTGAAGGGTTAAAATACAATAATATAGAAGTAAGATATCAAACCTTACAACCCCAAGACTAATATGTACGCTTAGTATAACTAGACATTCTACAAAGAATCCCACAACCTCGAGCCATTAGTATAGACAACATTTATTGAAGATACATGGGATCCCTCATCCCAAGATTGTAAGTATAAATATGGGATAATTGTTGTGTCCATAGCAGGATTTCACTCATGAACTCTTAGCTAGGAGTCTGTTGGGCTAGCTAGATGCCCCCAAAGCCATGAGTGGGGCCTAATCCTCCCTCTTATGGAGTTTTTTAAGCATCTCTTTCCCTTCATTTCTTCAATCTAACTGTCTCTCTCCCTCTATAGATGATTTTTCTCAATGATCAGCCCTCCAACTGACTAAGTGCACTTGATTTGATGTCCTCACCTAGACATAGTCTCTTGAACATGTCCTCTTTGCAGCCTTGGTATCTTGAATGCTTGTTCTCTACCTCTCTGTCTTGACCCTTTCTTTTTCACAACCTTAGTTCTCATGACAAACATCTTTCTGCCGCCTTCTTGGATCCATGGACAAGTTCATGGGACCATACACTACACACACATAGAGAGAATTCTTTGTTTTCCTCCTAGCCTTCCATCGATTCTCAACTCATGAGAGATATGATTTAGTCCCCTCTTTTTTCTACTAACCTTCTCATTAGAAGGCTTATTCTATAGGTTCCATATGGCCAATCAAGGCTCCTAAGCCTAAGAGGTGTTCCCACCCTACACTATAATATGTGATGTGAAATTTCCTTCCCCTTTAAAGCATTTTTGTCTTGAAAAATCTAAATGAAATGTCCATGATGGTAGAAGAAAGTGCTCCGACTCCCTTGAGCCCCATGTACTCTATGTACATGGTCATCTCTCTATGTTGTTTCCCCATATCCCTCCCCTTAATATGTCTACCATGAGATCATCTTAAAGGTGGGAAATCATCTGTGTTTTGCCTATTATCTCCCTATTATCTGCCATGTATATGAGAAAGTGAAACTCTCGCTCTCTTTGTAATCTCTTCTAAGAAAAAGTGATCTAGCCATGGAATCTATTCCACTTTCCATTCTGGCCCTTTGAAAGAGATTTTGTTGAATCGAATTGTTCTACTCATCCATAACTAAGGACATGCATATATTCTCCATATGTTTCTTCCTTCCAAGATAGTGGAAAATCAAACTCCCATGTGAAGAAAAAATTACACTAAAAATTAAAGTTAATGAATTCCTTCTGAAATGTACACTAAGAAATGTTTTCTAAACACCTCTTCTCACTAGTGGAAAACCTATTTTATTCTTCTCCTATGAAGAAATTATGTTTTCCTTTCCTTTTTCTATTTCAAGGAATAGGATCTAAAGTGAGATCCCTCCTCAATCTTTAAGTTTATTCCCATTTTCATCTTTCCTTAAACAAGAAATTTATGAATTCATTTGTTCCTCTCTTCCATAAACTAATCCATAATCCTTCATTACATATATTTTGATGAGGATACAAACCTCCAATAAATAATGAAGGTGAATATGGTGAAGAGTGGAGAAAGTAAACTCCTTCTTAGGGTCAAATCCCTCTACTAAAATGTTCAGCAATGATATGACATGATACCATAATAAACAATTGTGTATACATACAAAAGAAAATATCTCTCCCAACCATCCTCTATGCATGGATCTATATGATCCATCCAGACTAATGAAATTATCCTTTTTGAAACTATAAAGTGATTATGTGATATTAATGGTGATAAAATCACCTATCACATTCTCTATTGGAAGAATAAATCTTCGATAACCTATGAAGGATAACGTCCAATCCTAATGAGTTGTCTACTAAGAGATCTCCTATCATCTAGTGAGATATGCCACCATGAATGATGAGTCCTCTTCTCCATGACCATAAAATAAGAGTGCTCAAAGGGAAGTCATTTCCACCATCCCATACTATAAGAACCTTCTTCCAATTCATCGTGTCATGCCTACAATAAACCAAATGTATATTCCATATATATACATATACATATACACACACACACATACACACACACACACACACACACACACATATATATATATATATATATATATATATATATATATATATATATATATATATATATATATATATATATATATATACATATATATATATATATATATATATATATATATATATATATATATATATATATATATATATATATATATATATATATATATATATATATATATATATATATATATATATGAGAATATGTGGGTGGACTCCAATGAATCCCATGTCCTCAACTTATATAGGTGGACTCGAATGAATCCCATATCCTCCAATAAGTTTAGTTTCGTTCAACTCATAATGTGACATTGGATATACCTTTCCATTCCAAACTAACTTGTTTATAGATACCAAGAATAAGTCTAATTACATCTCTCTAGATCCTCTGGGTTGGCATATATATATATATATATATATATATATATATATATATATATATATATATATATATATATATATATATATATATATATATATATATATATATATATATATATATACATATATATATATATATGTATTGCGTGTGTGTATTGGGTACCCCAAACATTCCTCACTGATGGATCTTTGCTCTATATCATAGAGCTAGTGCCATGACTATGGCATTCCTAACCATCACTTCAATCACATTAGAACCCATTGATTCTCTCTCAAGAAACCCATCTCTATGATCCCTTCTAATTTTTTCTTAAGCATATTAGCAAAATGCTTCATTACATAGTCAAGTGATGTGCATCAGTGAAAGTAGCCACTCTTTGGGTATTCCTCATGATACCCCATAGTCTCCTAGTCATACAATGAGAATATTTTGAAGGTAATCCATCCTAAAATACATTGGAGACTATGATAAATGTATCTTCAGTAATTGTCTATGCGATTTCCAAAAATCTATATGATTGGTTGTCCACATTCCCAATTGATAAGGCATATCTCCTTCCCCTTAAAATTCCTATGGTCTAAATGCATATGCATTATGTATAGGGATTTAATTACTACTAAAGTTCCCTTACCTATGAAAATTTGATGGCCATAAGTCCATCAAGATCATGCTTACAAGCATGATTACACCTTAGTGATGTTTGTAGAGAAGGAATGTTATTATGCCATAATCCTACCTAAGGGTAAGTGCGTATATAACACCATAAGGTGGGAAACATTTTGACAACATTTCCCCAAGGAAATGGATTTCCAAAACAAAAATTTAACGATAAGATAAAATATAAGGCCTTGCCGGCCAATGGCACATAGACCATTCACTATATCACAGGGCTCGGCAAGCCCAAGGCATACAAGCCATATACTCATATATGAACTCCATAACATGAAAAAACATAAAATAATCCTAATCCACCTCTTGGGGTTACGTTCAACCATCTCCCACCCATGATTTCTTGAATCTAACAAAGCAAACACTTCCTCATGAAAGAATATAAAGTTTCCATAAAAGGAAATCTAGCCAAAAATATGAAATATAATAAATTTGACTCTCAAAAAACACAATCATTGATGGCTGAAAAGGAAGAAGTAAGAATAAGAAAAAGGAATAAGAAGATAAAGTACTAGAATTTACTATGCATAAGGAGAGTTATGTTCACAAGAATTGCAATCCAAAGCAAAAAAGGGGAAGTTTCAACATGATTCTTACTAATTGAAGTTTATATGACTTATAAAGCTCGGGACATGCAAACAAAATTAGTTGATATATCTCATTAGTGATGTGTGTGAACACACTTAGGAATCTCATTTAATGTTCTCCCCTATTTAGGAGGTTTCTTTCCTCCAGCTTGTATATATGTGTTCACACACATCACTAATGAGATGTATCAACTAATTCTATTTGCATGCTCCGAGCTTATTACGTCATATGAACTTCAATTAGTAAGAATCGTGTTGAAACTTCCCCTTGTTGCTTTGGATTGGACTTCTTGTGCATACTGTGAGAAATAGTATATTTTAGTACTTTATCTTCTTATTCGTTTTTCTTATTCTTATTTCTTCTTTTTCTTGCATCTATCTATATTTATTCAAACCAAGATTTTAATTTCTTATGGTATGCTTGAAGTATAAAATCTCTTATTAAGTAAATCTAATGATTGTGTTTTTTGAGAGTAAGATTTATTATTTCATATTTTTGGCTAGATTTTCTTGCATGGAAGCCCAAAGACTTTAGATTCTTTCATGAGGAAGTGTTTGTTTTGTTAGATTCAAGAAATCACGGGTAAGAGATGATTGAACGTAACTCCAAAAAGAGGATTAGGAGTATTTTATGTTCTGGCATGTTATGGAGTTCATATATGATTATATGGTTTGTATCCCTTGGGCTTGCCAAGCCTTGTGATATAGTGAATGGCCTATGTGCCATTGGCCCGCAAGGTCTCATGTTGCATCTTATGGTTATATTTTTTTGGATATCAATTTCCTTAGGGGAATTTTGTGGAATTTTTTCCCACCTCATGGCATTATATACACACTTACCTTTAGGTACAGATTATGGCATAGTAACATTCCTTCTCTACAAACATCCCTAAGGTGTAAGCATGCTTGTAAGCATGAGCTTGATGGACTTATGACCATCAAATTTTCATAGATAAGGAAACCTTAGTAGTAATTGGATCCCTATACATAATGCTTATGGATTTAGAACATATGAATCCTAAGGGGAAGGAGATATGCCTTACTAATTAGGAATGTGCACAAGGAATCCTATAGATTTTAGGAAATTTCATAGACAAGTACTGAAGATACATTTATCATAATCTCCAATGTATTTTAGAATGGATTACCTTCAAAAGATTCTCATCATATGATTAGGAGACTCTGGGGTGTCATGAGGAATACCCAAAGGGTGACTAGTTTCAGTGATGCACATCACTTGACTATGTAGTGAAGCATTTTGCTAATCTAGTAAGAAAACAAATTAGAAGGGATCATAGAGATGGGTTTCATGAGAGAGAATCAATGGGTTCTAATGTGATTCCATTGATGGTTAGGAAGGCCATAGTCATGGAACTCGCTCTATTATATAGAGCATAGCTCCATCATTCAGGAAAGTTTGGGGTACCCAATACATATATATATGTCAGCCCTTAGGATGTAGTGAGATGTAAGTAGACTTAGTCTTGGTATCCAAAAACAAGTTAATTTGGAATGGAAAGGGATATCCTTTGTCACATGTTGACTTGAGCCAAACTAAACTAATTCGAGGATATGGGATTCATTTGAGTCAACGTATATAAGTTGAGGACATGGGATTCATTGGAGTCCATCCACACACATATATATATATATATATATATATATATATATATATATATATATATATATATATATATATATATATATATATATATATATATGGAATTTACATGTGGTTTAGTGTAGGCATGACAACATAAATTGGAAGAAGGTTCCATTGGTATGGGATGGTGGAAACAACTTCCCTTTGAGCACTCTTATTTAGTGGTCAGTGAGAAGAGGACTCATCATTCATGGTGGCATATCTCACTAAATCATAGAAGAGCTCTTAGTAGACAAATCCTTAGGATTGGGAGTTATCGTTCATAGATTATAGAAGATTTATTCTTCCAATAGAGAATGTGATAGGTGAATTTATCACCATTCATATCACATACTCACTTTATAGTTTCAGGAAGGACTATTCCATTAGTGTGGATGGAGCATATAGATCCATGCATAGATGATGGTTGGCAGAGATATTTTCTTGTATACAGATTTGTTTATTATGGTATCATGTCATATTACTGTTGAAGATTTTAGCACAGGGCTTTGAACCTAAGAAGGAGATTATTTTCTCAATCTTCACCATATACACCTTCATTATTAGTGGGATGTTTGTATTGTCATCAAAATATATGTAATGAAGGATTATGCATTAGTTTATGGAAGAGAGGAACAAATGAGTTCATAAATTTTTCTTTTAAGAAAAGAAGAAAATTGGAATAAAATCAAAGATCAGGGAGAGATCTCACCTTAGCTCTTGGTTCTTGAAAGAAAAAAGGGAAGGGAAAACATAATTTCTTCATAGGAGAAGAATAGAGTATGTTTTCCACTAGTGAGAAGAGGTGTTTAGAGAACATCTCTTAGTCTACATTTCAGAAGGAATTCATTAACTTTAATTTTTAGTGTAATTTTCTTTACATGGGAGTTTAATTCTTCATTATTTTGGAAGGAAAAAAGATATGGAGAGCTTATGCATGTCCTCAGTTATGGATGAGTAGAACAATTGGATTCAATAGAATCTCTTTCAAAGGGAAAGGAAAAGTGGAATAGATTCCACGACTAGAGATCTTTTCCTTAGAAGAGATTACAAAGAGAGAGAGAGAGAGTTTCACTTTCTCATATATATGGAAGATAATAGGGAGATAATAGGCACCACGCATATGCTTTCCCACCTTTAAGATGATGTCATGTGAGACATCTTATGGGGAAGGATATGGGAAACAACACACGAGAGATGAAAATGTACATAGCGTACATGGGGTTCAGGGGAGCCAGAGCACTTTATTCTACCATTATGGACATTTCACTTAGATTTTTGAGGATGAAAATGATTTGAAGGTGAAGGAAATGTCACATCACATATTATAGTGTATGGTGGGAACAACTCTTAGGCTTAGGAGGTTTGATTGGCCATATGGCACCTAGAGAATAAACCTTTTAATGAGAAGGTTAAAAGAAAAAAGAAAAGACCAAATTGAATCTCTCATGAGCTGAGAATTGATGGAAGGCTGGGGAGTGAACAAAGAAATATGTGTTTGTGTGTAAGTGTATGGTCCCATGAACTTGTCCATGGATTCAAGAAGGCGGAAAAAAGATGTTTGCTATGAGAGGCAAGGTTGTGATCATGAAAGGTTCAAGACACAAAGGTTAATAACAAGCATTGAAGACACCAAGACTGCAAACAAGAAAGGTTCAAGACACTATGTCTAGGTGAGGACATCAAATCAAGGGTACTTGGTGAGTTCTAGAGCTAATCATTGAGTAAAATTTTTTTTAGAGGCGAGAGAGACTATTAGATTGAAGAAATGAAGGGAAGGAGATGTTTGAAACACTCCATAATAAGGAGTATTAGGCTCGAATCATGGCTTTTGGGGCACCTAGTTAGCCCAGTAGACTCCTAGCTAAGAGTTCATTAGTTCAGTCCCTCTATGGACACAACAATTATCACATATTTATACTTACAAGCTTTGGATGAGGGATGCCATGCATCTTCAATGAATGTTGTCTATAATAATGGCCCGAGGTTGTGGAATTCTTTTTATAATGTCTAGTTATACTAATTATACATATTAGTCTTACGATTGTAAGCTTTGATATCTTACTACTATATTATTGTATTTTGACCCTACACCTTGGTGACCGTGTAATCAAGGTCATTTTCCTTTATATTGTATGAAGTGTAGTCATAATGAGCACGTGTATATGACCCTCTTAAATATATCATGATCATTATAAATCTTCAATATTATCTATCATTTAAATATCAAATATAATGAGAAATGAGTATTATGAAAAGGTTCTTATTTATTTAAAAGATTTTTCAGTTATTAATATATATTGATTGGCAAAAACTATTATATAGAGGAAAATATTCTTTGCAATAGGAAACTATTTTGTACCATCATCATATGCTTATAGAGTGACCTCTATGTGTTTGATAAGTTCAATTTTCCATTGATCTTGGAGCAAAATGAGTCGTCTAATTCTACCTCTAGTGTAATTCATTACGTGAAGACCATTTGTCTTTTATGAGTGATCTATGTTGTAATTCCGATGCCCTAAAAAGTGTTCTACTGTATGCATCATTGAGGTTTTCACAAAGGAAGCCACTCATAGAATATCTGGCATGTGTGCACTTATATCATTATTATATTCTAGTGTACGTAAAATTGATCCCGATGAATCTAAGCATTCTTAACGTAGTTAATAATCTTTTTCTGTAATGGGGGCTTTGTAGAGTTCATTTTTCTTTGAATGGGGCGCTGTAGGGTTCATTTATGTCTTGGGATGTCCGAATATCGTATGCAGACAATGGCTACATTTTGTCTAAACTTTGTATACATTTAGTCCATTTTGTCTAAATGGTGTATAAACAGTTGTTAGCAAATGTGATAGTATTCCTTGACATAGTAATAGGATCAACGGATCTAAAGAAACTATTCTATGAGGCAATATGTTTTGTTGCCCCACTATCAAAGTAAACATATGAGTCTAAAATAGACAAACAATGCCCATGTGTATGAGTCTAAAATAGACATACACTACTCATGTGAAGATGGGTCATAGCTGCAAATAATAGCAAATGTCCATTCTTCATTTTCAACAAGAGATTAGTAGACTTTGTTTTAGGTGTAGAGGCCTCTACACAAACCATTCAATCCTCTTTCTTATTTTCATCCTTTGCAACTAGTTTAGGAGAACTCTTAATGACATGATTATTTGCCTTACAATATTTTCAAAAGTGTTTGTGCTTTTCTATTTTCTTGTCCTGTTGGTCTTCCTTCTTTGATTCTGCAACATTAGCAACTTTCCTCTGACTAGTAGATGAGCTCCATTTACATTTTCTCTTCATACTAGCTAAGAAAGGCTGATCTCCGACATCCATAATTGACTAATGTTTGACCTTTGTCAAAAAAGTATCCATATTATCTCCTTTATTCATATGCTCACTCTCCAACTATTTCTGGAGGTACGCAACATGAGCCTCATTTATTGCCTAGTATAAAGATGTAAGTGTATCTTAAGCATCCCTTCTTGTCTTGGTGGAGTAAATACAAGGGAGAATGTCACATTTGATAGAGAAAGATATCAAGGCATCTACCTAAGCATCTCTACTATCCCATTGAAGCTACTCTATAGTAGGTGCACCAAATTTTCATTCAAGCACTGCTTTGAAAATGCATGAGTCCATAATGTCATCATTACTCTACTTGTTGTTCATGATAATTTTTTCCATTCCTACTATATGTATTCTTTCCATTTGTACTACTGCCATTCCTCTTGTTCAATTACTTTCTTCTATACTCTCTAAGCTTTGAGGGAGGTTATAGTTATGGCTTGAAAATGAGAGGAGAATTTAGAAGTGCAGAAGCTTAACAGCGCCATCAAGTGCATCATATGTCTAAGAGAATAGTTAACTATCTAGACATTTTGAAAGATTAGTGTGAGTTCCCATTATCTAGTCTTTAGCCTCTTCTCTCACATCTCGACTGTTTCATGCAATGTTCATAGAGGACAGGATTCATGTTAACAGTCATCAACGTCCAAAGTATGGTAGCTATCTTCGCTAATTTAAAAGGAAAGGGATCTTTTGATAGAGAAAAGAGGAGCCCAAAGAAGAAGCAAAACTTTGGAAGAAGAAAGAAGGAAAACTTTGTGTAAACAATCCAAACTAATAAGATGCTCTAAAGTGACTTATGTCAAACTCTATGTTCCTCAAACTTATCTCAAAGATCTATATGCTTGTTTCCTATTTGATGGATATGTCCTTCGCCGAGGAAATATACTTTGGGAGTGTTCTAAGTTATCATCACATGGCGATTGTTGAATTTAGCTAGAAAATTGTCATAACGGATTCTTACATTAACTTGTTACACCATTTTCACAAACTTTTATTAGTTGAAGGGAAAGCTCACGGATTAACTAAGATCCCATTCTTAGAAATTTTTACATTTCCAAAAGATAAGTTCATCCTTTCATATGGGATGAAAAATGTCTTAACTTATGTTCAAATTTGAAGGAGTTTTCGTTCGCAACTCCTTAGGTACTTGCTTTAACAAGGAAACAATTATTATGAGACCATATTTGCACTCTTATTAGTCAAGAGCAAAGGTCCCATCTTTCTTGCACCTCTTGAATAATTCTTGAAAGGAATCCTAAACTTTTGAACAAGAGTCTTAAGTTCTATTACCTGATTTGTGTTCACTCCTAAATTGGAAAGTTTTGGAATACGACCATAGATGACTTTGGCACTACTCTAGACATGCTACTTATAACCTTACTTTGCAAGCCCCCATTTAGATTCCTCCAAATCTTCATTCAAGGACTAGTTTGAAAAAGAGCAACATATATATTAGTTTTCTAACTTACAGATGAGTTCATCTTTCACATCTTCTAGTGTTGTTTTTTTTCATATTCTATTGTTTCTAGTATTCGAGATCATATTCACATTGTGGAGGTTGTAAATCTCAATGACTATGGACTCATGTGAGTTACTCGAAAACATCTTGGTAAGAACAAGTCTAACCTTAAGCGTAGTTCAACACAACACCCAAAAACGCAATGTTAATGTTTCACCTTCGTTGAGAGCATATATGAGATTGGAGGGGGTGGAAGAGATGAATTTCATGCAACTGGTAGGATTATCAGGAATCGAATCCTTAGTTTAGCTCATTGCAAAAGGAAAATGAAGAAAGAATGCACATATTGTATCCCCAATATGAAACTTAGAGTCACATTCCAATCCAAAATCTTGTGAATTTTCTAAAAAATGAGAAGATAATCTCGAAGTGCACAAGCTTAAAAGCTTCATCAAGTGGATTAAATTTCTACAAGAATAGGTCACTATCAACAAAATAAGATGGGTTAGTGTTGGTTCCCATGACCTAGTTTTTTACCTTTCCTCTCACATTTGAAGAGTTCTCTGCAATGTTCATAGACGACAAAATTATGTTGAGAATCATCAACGTTAAAAGGATGGTAGTATTCCTAGCTAATGTAAAAGGATAAGGAAATTCTGTATTAAACATTATGGAATATGTTGAACAATGCATTGTTGGAGTGTTAGTTTATTAATGTATTGATGTGTTTTGGTGTTTTCGATCTAGTAGCTAAAGGTTTGTGAGCGCATGAAAGCATGAAAGGGTGGACATCAATAATCCAACTTTAAGGCGGACATCAATAAATCTGATTAATAATTTAGTTTGTAAATAAATCTGAGTAGAAGGTTCTATTGTTACAAATAGTTAGAAAAATAGTGGTTAGAATAAAGGTCATTGTAGACCGTAATTTCTGATATTAAAAGCATGCTTTCCATGAGAGTCACCAACTTTTACATTCACGCATGCTTTTTGAAGCCGTTCTCATGTAACCACTCTTTTTCTACGTAATCAAAAATTCCTATAAATATATGCACACTGTGGACTATCAAAACAGAGTGCATGGGGGGAGATTGCACCAATACTACATTTTGTCTCGTCTATTGGCATCTCTATTTTTTCTATGTACTTTCTATATTTGTAACCTCTGTATGCGTGTGAGCTAGATCCTCATAATAGTGGTATCAGAACCTTGCACCCCTCACTATAGAGGGAATTTGTTTGTGTTCGTTTTGGTGAATTGATCTCTCTTTTGGGATCGGATTCTGATCTCGATTCGGATTCCGATTCTCGTTCTTCTTTCCGTTTCTGTTGCCATTGCCATTTCTATTTTTTGTTTTAGTTTCAGTTTTAGTTTCTAGTTCCTGTTTTTGTTCTAGTTCCAAAACCAAAACCTATGTTTACACCTATGTTTACTCGTTCGGCTTACTCCGTAAGTTTACTTTCTCGGCTTACTCCAAGGCCTCAACTAATGCATAGAACTTAGGGACAATTAAGGCATTAGTTTGGCATCTTTGGCACTCAAGGCTCCCTTGGCGACCGTTAGAAGCCATTGGCTATGCGCGAACCAATTTTAATTTATGAGTGGCAATAAGGAGTCTTACATTCACCAAGGTGGGAGCATTTGAACCCACAACCTCACCCACACAAGGGAAGTGTACACTATCTCTCTGTGTTGTCACTCTACTTCTCTTTTCTTATATTTAACACAACTTATCTCTTTCCTACTTTTTCAATTCTCAAGAACAACCATTCCTTTTACATTTTAATTCAAACAAACTCAAAAATTGTTTTTACATATCTACCAAGAGGGTTTTGTCTCTACATCCTCATGGACCCTATGAACAACATGGAGGATTTTGGAGAATCACCTCTACCCATGGTAACACTCGAGCAACAACTGGAGCTCTTGTGGCACAAACTACGAGGCACTGAAAATGAGATTCGACAACGGGACGAAATACTCAAAAGGAATCCCAAACTTTTGGACAAGATCCCGATTTGTGTTCACAATTACCAATGTCAAATTCATCATAAAAGGCACGTTTTCTAATTCATTATTTTGCAATGTTTTTTCCATTAGAACGGAAGAGTGATTCATCATACTACACTTCAAATCTTCATTGCAATTTTTAGCATCTTTAGGTACACAACAAACACCCTGCATGTTAGCTCGGACCTGCATGACATCATATGGAGAGCTAAAGAGAATGATACACACAAGTATCCATATACCTTCTATTTCTCCCTCCTTTCCATGAACCCAGCGACAGCGTGTGCTCCCAATCTGAAGCTTATATGGTGATCTAGACAGACCCCAGATGAAGGGCTTACTAGTGTGCAATGCTATGTAAAGCTCAACCTAGGCCATGCCTAAAAAGATTTTACAAGCGAAGTCACTATAAATAAACGTAGTCAAGAGTTACAAAATAGTCACCAAAATATAAACACCAACAATATCTCCACAATCAAAAGTCATATTGTCTCACAGAAGATGGAAAGCCCCCTTCTACACTCCCTCATTAATTGAGATGGAATTCCTTAGAATGTTTTTCATTCGCATAACGTACGTGTATGGCAAGAAAAAAGAAAATCTACAAAGGGAAGAAGAGATATACGTATAGAAGATATCATTAAGTGTGATTTGCCTTATCTCATTGAAGGATGAAGGATATGTAAAGAACGGGATTTTTAAGCGGTCCTTGGAACATCATTTCTTATAAGTTGAAGCATTTTGGTGAGGCATGCTAACTTGGATGGTCTGTAAGGTGCTTTAGTAAAAAAAAAACTTAGCATGCACGTTTTCGGTGCGTAGCATTCTATGATTCACCTAGGCATGGCTGGCTTATATATATCTAGAAGAGAGTGAAGGAAGCTATCACTCAATCAGCGTACTATCATATCGAAACAGAGTCTCTCTCTCTTTGGCTACGTGCATGGCTTTCTAAGCTGCTCATGGAGTGAAGCACTAATCTTTTCTTACATAAGGGAAGAGGATAGATCGTACCATCCTCGAATAGATAGGATGGATCTGTCCATAAGCGCCTAATGTTAACCATGGAGTTAATGCGATCCTTGCAATGGAAAAAATAAGAGGAGCCAAAGAAAATCCCCATCTAATAGAGCATTTTGACCTGATTTCTTGAGAGAGTGGAACATTGATATTAATGCAATCTCGGGCATTCTCTCTAAGCATAGAGATCATATTGATGATATTAGGTCCACAACCTATGTGTTTTAGGGATTGCAGAATGAAATCCCACTATAGGCGATCATATATATGCTTGGTAAAAATTGATCTTGATGAATAGGAAATCTTAGGATTTGTGAGCATACTCCAGGTCTTCCCACACATCAATAATATCCTCCAAGATGGATTTGCCCTTAATGAATCCCTTTTGTTACTCACTCATCCATGAGCACAAATGGAAGGTAATGCAATTTACGAGAATCTTAGCTAAGATGTTACAACCAACTTACAATATAGTTATGGGCCCCCGATTTTCAATCTTGTTATTGTTGCCTTCTTTGTGAGTTAGCTTAGTCACCCCTTGATTGAAAAATTCTATGTGAGCATGGTTGTGTATGGCCTCATCCTACACCAAAAGCCAGGGTTTTACTAAGTCCATCTAGAAAGTCTGGAAGAACTCCCATATTTTAGCAGAGGTCTTTGACGCAAAGAAGGAATTTATTTTTTCCACTCCACCATATACACCTTCATTTTTTTTATGGGATCTTTGTATCGTCATATGAGAAAATGGGAACTAGCTCAATGATCAAGGAGAAAATGGGAATTACCTCAGAGACCGAGGAGAGATCTCACTTTAGTTTAGAGGTCTCATTGTAGCTCTTGTTCCTCGAAGGAGAAAAAGAAAAGGGAAACATAATTTCTTCATAGGAAAAGAATAGAGTATGTTTTCCACTAGTGAAAAGAGATGTCTAGAAAACTTGTCTTAGTCTACATTTCGGTGTAGTTTTCCTTCACATCAGTGTTTGATTCTACCCTATTTTGGAAGAAAAAAAAGATATGGAGAATCTCTTTCAAATGGAAAGGGAAAGTGGAATAGATTCCTCTACTAGAGCTCTTTTCATTGGAGGATATTCTCTCTCTCTCTCTCTCTCTCTATATATATATATATATATATATATATATATATATATATATATATATACATATATATATATATATATATATATATATATATATATATATATATATATATATATATATATATATATATATATATATATATATATATATATATATATACAGAGAGAGAGAGAGTTTCACTTTCTCACTTACATCTTCTATCAAAGGCGATAGGGAGATCAGTAACTATGTTGGTTAGAGTGAGTATCATATGGAGGTTCTAGAGATGAGATGAGCTAGTCATTGTCATTAAAAAAATTGGGAGTAGATTTATGACAACTCTCCTTAGGGCGATGGACACAACAATTATCACATATTTATACTTAAACTCTTGGGATGAGGGATCCCATGCATCTTCATCAGACGTTGTTTATGCTAATGGCCTATGGCTGTGGATTCTTTGCATAATTTCTAGCTATACTAATGATACATATTAGTCTTGGGGTTGTAAGCTTTGATATGTTAGTTCTACATTATTGTATTTTAACTCTTCACCTTGGTTGCTTTGTAATCAACGACTTTTGCCTTTATGATGGATGAATTGTAGTCTTAATGAGCACGTGTAGATTCTCCAATCAAATCTATCAAGATCATTCTAGACCCTGAATATTATCTATCATTTTAATATCAAATATAGTAAGAAAGAGATATTATGAAAACTATCCTATCTATTTAAGAGTTTTTTCAATTATTAACATATATTCAATGGCAGAAGCTTCTATCTAGAGGAATTAAATTTTTTTTATTAATTGAGAAGTATTTGTACCACAATCATATGCTTATGGAGTGCCCTCTATGTGTTTGATATTTTCAGTTTTCCATTGATCTTAGAACATAATGAGTCATTTAGTAGTTTTTTCTACCTCTAGTGGAGTTCATTACATGGACCATTTATCATCTATGAGTGATTCATGTTGTACTTCTGATTGAAGCTAGCAGCATTGGTGCAAATGATTGAAGCTAGCAGCATTGGTGCATGCATCATTGAAGTGTTCTCTAAATGCATCATGGAAATTTTAACAAAGCAAGCTTAGATATGAAGGAAGTTGTCAGGAGATGGTTGGATACACTCCAAAAATGAGTTGGTGCTGCACAAAACTTTCTCTAAACCTACCGATGCTACTTCATAATACCTTAGTAGAGACCTTTAGCTTCCCAAATATGCATTTGTATCCATAATGAGCTTTGGAGCATGACCTTCAAATAGTTGCATCAAAACACACTACTTTCAAATTTGAAGACTAATAAAAAATTGCTATTTATGGACTGTAACCTGCAAGTATTTCACTGAGTGCTTACTCATTGATTACAATTGACCTTAGAGCTTTTAGCCATATCTAATTGGACCCCTAAGCTTGCTACAGCAAGTTATTTCACTAATTTAGGATGAGTATATGCTGAGAAATAATCTTAAGAAGTTAAGGGTCTAGTCCCGATATTTTAGGAGGATGACAGATAGTAGACATAGGTAGATTGTAATGAACATATCTCGCAGATCTCTAAACCAAATGACTTGTGATTGAACTTCATGGGAGTACTTGCAACCTTAGCATCCAAGATCTTGAACTTTGCAATTACATCTTTAAGATACTTCCTTTGGTTAAGGAAGATCCCTTTATCTATTTAGACAACTTCCAATCCAAGAAAGTAATTCAGTAATCCTAGGTCACTTATCTTGAATTCATCCTTCATTTGGGCTTTGATCTTCTTGATTCCATTTGCATCATTTCCTATAAGAATAATATCATCTTCATACACACATAGATATATAACTTTAGAGTTACTTTTCTTGGTGAAGAGTGAAGAATTAGCCTTGCTCATCTTGAATCCTTTGTCCTGCAAAAATGTAACCAATCTATGATTGCAAGATCTAGGAGGTTGTTTAAGACCATAGAGAGCTTTCCTAATTTTTCACATATACTCAGGATGTACATCATCAACAAATCCAGGAGGTTGTGCCATGTACACCTCATCTGAGATCCAACCATTTAAAAAAGCATTTTTTACATCTAATTGATAGATGTTTCAATTCCTTGAAGGAGATATGCTTATGAGAACTCTAATTGTTGGCATCTTTGCCACAATAGAGAAGGTCTACTCATAATCAACGCCCTCTCCTTTCTGCTTCTCCATTTTGTTCTGGAGTATATCTGGTAGTGATTTCCCTTTTGATGCCTCTATCTTGGAGATATGCATCAAACTCATGGGAGAAGTATTCTCCCCCTCCATTTGACCTTAACCTCTTTAATGTTTTCCCCGTTTGGTTTTCAACAAGAGCAAGATATTTTTTGAAACCATTGAACACTTCATCTTTGTGTTCCATAAAATAACGTATGGTCCATCTGCTACAATCATCAATGAATGATACATAATATAATACCTGGATCCTGAAATTGAAGGGTCTCTCCTAGATCCCCAAACATCTATGTGGACTAGCTCCAATAGATCACCAAGAATGTAACCTATTTGGAAATCCAAGCACACTCTAATCCCTACATATTTTCTTTAAACTTCTTTTCTATGTGAGCTAATCTTTTGTGCCATATTTCTAATTCTGATAAGGTTTGTCCCCCATTATTGAAAAGTGCTATAATTCTAGTATCCTATACCTCAAATGTAAAGATTCTACCTCTCTTTTCTCCTTTAGCTATCTTCTTGCATCCTTGTTGAGGATCTTCAACAAATGCTCCATTTCTTGTAAACCTTACCTGCAAATCTTTTTCTACAATTTGTCCAACACTTATCAAGTTCTTGGTTATGGTAGGTAGATACAATACCTTACTGAGTAGATTCATGTTTCCATCTGAGGTCTTCACATTCGCAATCGTTTCAACTAAGTGCCTTGTATCATCTCCTATCTGAACCTCCTCCTTATTCCTTGGATCCTCCAAATGAGATAATAATGTCACATTTCGTGCTACATGATTTGAACAATCAGAATCTATATAAAATACATGCTCATCTGCTTTACCTTGCCATATGGTCATATTGTTTAAAAAAAGTGAGTCTTCTTGGGCCTGCTCTTTAGTATAATTGTTGTATTCTCTTCTTCCTCTATAGCCTCCTTGGTTATTGTAGTTGTTGTAGTTGTTGTTATAGTTGTTGAAGTTTTTTTATCTTCCTCTTCCATAGCTTCCTCTGTTGAAGCCTCTTCCTCTCTGATTTCTAGGGTTCTCGACAAAATTCTCATTTTTGTGGTTAGTCAATCCACATATTGCACATGGAGAGGCGCTTTCGAATCTCCCCTTGCCTTGTCTACCTCCTCTGCCTCTTCCTCTTGTACCTCTACCTCTTCCTGCAAAGTTAGCTTCGGAGGTACTAGCTTTATCATCAGATTTCTTGCCTTTACCTTTACCATCCTTACTCTTGTTCTTATTACTGTATAGGGTAGAGGATTGATTACCTTTTGAGTTGTAATTGTTCTTCATAAGCTTGGCTTCATGAGTAAACAGTTGTCCCATTACAGTATTGAAGTCAGGTACCTGCATGTCCATGTATAGATCCATTGCAGTAGTGAATGCTTCCCACTTGTCATATGCTTTGATTCCATTGATCACTTGTCTCACAATTTTCTCCTCATCAATGACTTCTCCAATGCTTCCATGTTGATCAGCTAGGTCCTTCATTTTAGTGACATAATCAGTCACATTCTATTTGGGCATCTTCTTGAGTGTTGTGAACTCCATCCACAATTGATTATTTCTTGCTCGAGTGCTTGAAGAAAAGAATGCTTCAAGTGCATTCCAGGTTTCTTGTGATGTCTTACAGTTCCTAATATGTGGGAGTAAGAAATTAAAAGGTGAGTTGAGAAGGCCAATGCATCCTTTGATAACCTTTCTTGTTCTTCTTGAGTGGGCTGCCCTTTGCTTCTAAGTATTGGCATTGACTCATCTCCAGATATGTAACCATAAAGATTTCTACCTTGTAGATACGCTTCCATTCTAATAGATGAAGCAGAGTAATTACCTCGATCCAATTTGTGAATTGATGATAGGAATCCATCTCCCATGTTGAGTTGATGATTGTTCTAATACCACTGTGAGGAGATGGTTGGATACACTCTAGAAATGAGTTGTTGCTGCACAAACCTTGCTCTACACATGCCAATATTACTTCACATTACCTTAGTAGACACCTTTAGCTTCCCAAATATGCATTTGGATCCATAATGAGCTTTGGAGCATCACCTTCAAATAGTTGCATCAAAACAGACTACTTTCAAATTTGAAGAGTAGTGAAAACTTGTTATTTATTGATTCTAACCTACTCAGTATTTCACTCATTGCTTACTCACTAATTTCAATTGACCCGAGAGCTTTTAGCCATATCTAGTTGGATGCCTAATCTTGCTATAGGAAGTTATTTCACTAATTCAGGATGAGTATATGCTGAGAGACTATCTAAGAAGTTAGGGGTGTAATCTCGACATTTTAGGAGGACGACAGACAATACATATAGGGAGAATGTAATGTACATATATTGCATATCTCTGAGCCAAATGACGTGAAATTTGATAGCATAGAACTAGAAGATCTAAGCTACATGTACCAAGTTCAATCAAAGCAAAAGAATAAGTATACACAGAGAACATCTCCAAACAAGCTCATTGAAATTGAGAGTCTAGCAGCAAGTAATAGTGAACATGAGAAAGTTGAATAATGTGAAACAAATATGTAATGTATTGAATGTATGATACAAAGGAGTTGCTATAGGCGTGCACATACATGTGTGGGCTAGGTGTGCCGACAACCTTGAAGCTCAATGTGTCCTTCTTCTGCTCTCTGTCTTGTGACTAAAATTCATGAGATTTTATAGATGAGTTCAAATTTGAATTTTGAATCTGCCATCGAAAAGTGATCCTATCTTTTAGGATTCTAATAAATTTGACTCTAACCACTTGGTTATTGTGAATTACAACTCGTAAAGTTACAAGATTCTCTCAAGCTTTGCCTTTTACATTTAGCTTGAGTTAAACTCAAGAAATTTACAAGAGGTCTTCACATATGACTTATGAATGTTCATGCTCAAGCTATGAACTGAACCTTTGATTTTTTTGTTCAAGCATCAAGGCTTGCCAAATTTACCAATACAAGCCAGTCATAGAACATTTCGCACATGTGCACTTATATCTGTATTATATTCTAGCATTATTTTATCACCAAAATGTAGTAAGTAATATTTTTCTTTAATTAGGGCTTCTTAGAGTTAATTTATGTCTAGGGATGTCTGAACATTGTATGCATAGAATAGCCGAGTAAGTTGTGTTGTTATATCAACCTTGTTTCTTCTTTTTCATATATACCTACTTTTGTTGTCTTCTCATTTGCTGGACGTAGTCTTAACAATCCATAAGACTTGCTAATGAACAAGTTTTTGATCCTGAATCTTCAACATTCACAATTTCCTTTCTTGATTATTTCAAGAAGATATGGAATTTCAAGAAAAAAGAAGCCCATATATTTTGATTATTTTATAAATTTAGTTGTATGCAAAATCTCAAGCGGGACACAAACCCTATGGAACTAGTATATACCCTATCAATGCGTAAATTTGAGAGAATAATGGCAAGCTAATCAAGAGGGAAATTTTGGTTTGATGTATGAATTACTTAAATGTTTCGGATTTGACAAGGGACTACTATGAAGTGTTATTTATTCAATGTGATGAAATGTGAGAATCAATGTAATTGATCCATTTCAATCCTAAAAACATGCACTTTAATTCTTAAGTACTTCAATGATTATTGCAACCACTCTTAGGTTTCTTAGAATTCATATAATAATTCTTTATTAGCTTTATATGACATGCATTATCTTTGATAGTGTCCATGTGTATGTTCTTAAACCAAAAAATAGTAGAAAATGATATGTAGCACAAATGGTTTGTCGACAGAACTAGAAAGGACCAATGAAGGCACTAATCAAGGAAGGCGGATACAAAAGAAGATATGTATTGACCAAAAAAGGATTCCTCAATTAGGGAGACACGTGCTTTTTGAAATAGCCATTTCAAAAACTTCAAGGTACATTCACAAAAGGAGAGAAGTTGAAAAATTAATAATGTGATGTAACGGAGAGTGGAAACAAGTTTATCTCAATCTTTTCTAGAATTCGTGTACCCATAACACCAATAATATATTTACATGTACATGTATATGTATATGTATATATAGGAGAGGGGGGAAACATAAAGTTTATAGAGGTATCTAGAGCGAGGTCTAAGAAGATAAATGATCAAATAGTTTTGGGGGAAACTATACGAGAAGATCTAAGGCGAAGATATTTATCTTCATCGAACTCTAAACGTATCCAAAGATGTTCCATTTCTTGATATGAAAGCAAAGAATAATGTGAAATTGGTGGCCTTGAAATGTTCACTATGATGTTTTCCTAAAGGCAAAAAGAATGGATATTAACTGTCTAATAACTTCAAGTTGACCTAAAAAATGTGACAACATCTTAGCATGCAATTGTAGGACGGTTATAAGCAAAGCGTCATTGATAAAATAACCAAATAGACAAATGTAAGGGAAAAAAAAGTGGTAGAAGAAATTAGTGAGGGATAACTTAAAAAGATAGAGATTCATGTATCATATAGTTACATACAATAAAGATGACACTCAAACCCTAGCATACGTAAACATGGGGAAGCTACATAGAAACGTATAATGGTTAAAGAAGATTTTAAGCAATCGGACATGCATGTTGATGATGTTCCCATTTTGTGAGTAGTGTGCATGACCTTCAGAATACCCTATCTAATAATCCACATATTAAGTTTACCATTAGGATCTTTCCAACGAACCAAAAATCACTCCAAACAGATTTTGTATGAGAAAGTTATGCCAGTTCAATGTTCTGGGGTTTAAAACAGGGAATCACGATCTCTCTAGGAGTACCTCAGGACAGGCGATACGATACCTCTTTTTTTACACGACACCACTATAGGCGATACGACCTTTAGAGGATACAATACCACCCGGAAGACCAAGATCACGATACCAACTTCCACGATACGATACTACTATCCACACGATACGATATTGGAAATGGTCACGATACGATACCTCTACATTCGATGATACAATACCACGTTGTCGAGGAGTTCATGGAAAGGAGGGAAAAATGAAAGTGGTTTTCTTCATAGACTAGATGCCATTATGTGCTCCAACTTTGAAGGGTTCTTTCACCTCGAGTTCTCATTATTTGTGATTTAATTCTTTTAGCAAGGACACTTTTGGAGAAGATTCCCTTGAAAATAATCAAGGCTTTCAACTTTATCTCCATGACTATTGTAGTTCTCATGTTTATTCATAAACCTAAAGACAAATGTAAGAATCTGCATATATCTTAAGTCGGTGAAAGCTCGATTGAGTTGATTTTTCTGAAATTTGCTTCTAGATGAACTCTGTTGAAGTAAACCTATACATAAATATATATAGCAAACACCTCCAATCGACTTCATCAAGTATGCTTCACATAGTACTTCACACAGCAAGAAAGCAAACCTTTCAAATTCTTTGGAACAACAGTTTTTATTTCTGTTTATACTGCGGATTCCTTTTAGTAAGTAAATCACTTTAACACCTCATTGTTCATTCTATTGATTCCATCACATACAACACATCAACCGTATAGCCCGCGTCATGGAAAAGCAAATAGTCATGAAGTTTAATACGCAGTCAAGCTCATTTCCTTAGTTTTTGGGCTCAAATCTCAGGGAGGATTATTACTTCATCTGCGTGATTAATGCATCTCAAGCCATGTTTATGCACAGATGGAAAGTAGATTCAAAAATCATTTCCGTTTGCTAATAGCACCCATTTCTTAATGTCGCACTAAGGCAATTCTCAAAATCATGCAGCATATTTAAGTTTTAATGCACCTTGAATCTCATGTTTGCAGAAAACTCATTCAAAAGAAATAAGTGTATCAGAAAGTAAATGCAGTCGCTCATTAGCACGTCAACTGTTCTATAAGCAACAAATAATCTTCTTCGTCTGTCCTAATGCAATAACATAAATGACACATCAGGGTACTAAAATGCATGATTGAAATAGGAAAATATCTACGCAAGAGTTATAGGAACTTTCATATCTATTAACTGCTCTTTTCGTGTGACGACCTGTGAAAGAGACAATACAGTATACAAAAATAGATCTTTCAGATGCACTGCATTCCTAGTGTTTCAGATTATTTACTAGTTGTTCAATCATTTCATAGAGCGGAGTTTGCCTGAGTAAAGTTCTTATGATACAAATCGTCAAATCACATGATCTGACATAATCTGTTTTGAGCAGGAAACATCACCTTTGCCTTAAGCATGCATGCGCTAAATGTACAAAGATTCATGCAGGTTCTCCTTTGCATCATTTGATTCATGCACAATCCATGTAAGGGGTTTAGCAAAAACAAAGCATTCATTGGAACACACACATGGGAAAGCCAACATTCATCTTATGCATGGAAGTAATTAATTAATAGATTCATGTGAGAGAAGAAGTGCACCAATCCTTGATGAATCTTCCTGCGATCAAGTCAAATGCATAAGGTTATTGTGGGAAATTTCCCCTACTCCATGCCCTTGCAGTTCTTTCCGAGCGGTAGCGCGTCCCTTGTCTGGAGCATTGCCAATGATAATTCAATTCAGCCCGGAAAATTTCCCATGAAAACAGCTCCTTGTCATCTGTTTGTTCAACGATCATAATCTAAAAGCCCATCACTTCATAGTGCTTCACTATCTGAGTGTCAAAATCCTTTTTTGGTTGTTGTAAGTAGCAGTGCATGTATCTTTTAGTTTCTTTCTAGAATTCTTCACTAACATTTAGCAACATCTCATGAATCTTCTGTTCGATCATGAAAGTAACTTCAAAAACCATTTAAGTTCAGGAGCCTTAAAAGGATTAAAGCCACCACGATACTTGACAAGGCCCTTCGACTGACAGTTTCTCCTTCCTTCTTCCATGGATACTGCATGCGCATCTCATCCTTTGTGTTATGACCGTCAGCACATTGTCTCCAATGATAGAGAGCTTGCTCACGCCCCGAGATGGGAGGTGAAGGCCAGAGATCGAGACCACACGCCGCCTAGAAGCCTGTCCCCAAAAATGGGAGGCAACCCCCCTTTCTCATGTCGAACCCCCGTAGAATATTCCCCCCTTCGAAGCCCTCTGTCCTCTAGGATACGACAGCCTTCTTCCCAAAAACAGCAGCTCCAGGAGCACGATCCTTTGCGCCATGTGTCCCGTAAATTATTGGCCGCTATGAACTATGCTAAACCTGCTATATCAACAAAAACAAGACGACCCGTAGTGGGATATAATTCCCTAATAATCATTGTGATCCTTGACATCTAGGTTTCTGGCCACATATGTATGATGCCACGAATGTATCCTCCCAAATCGTAAGAAGTAAGCAGTTCTAGAACTTCAGCCGGAATGTGTGATCTCTTCAAAACATCTTATGCCGAAAGCAATGGCTTCAAATCGTGACCACATCCACCCCCTCTGAACCTGTACATCCTCCGGATGTACCACCATCGATCTCGGTATCTACAAATCTTTATGAAAATTCAAGTACATGGGTTAAAACAAATGTGCCTATGCACGGCCATGTAATGAGCCCTACATATGCATACTCTAAGTGCATAAAAAACAGCATGGTGCAAATAGGGGAGGTATTAGGAATTCGGTGTTGAGGATTTACACTCAATTTTTATCATGGATATACAATTCAATACAAGTGCAATCACTCGTGCAACTATGGGTTTTAACCAAAATATTACTCGTGCTCTTTACATTTCATTTATGCATGTGTTAGGTGCACGAAGGAAAACAAAAATGGTGCAAAAAATCAAGGTTTTATGGTATCTAAGCAACGCTCACATCACTCACAACTCCACTCTCTTACAGATGCAATCACTCTCCCTTACTCAGAACTATTCTCTCTTATCACTCAAAACTTGCTTTATTATTTTTCAATGATATTTACCTATCTAATTGTGCAGATGGACGTGCTTCTACGGAATTTCAAAGGCGTGTTTTCTATATATTTTTACATGCATATTTGGCATGCAATGCATCTCAAAGATGGTGCAAAGAAAAGATCAGGGTTAAAGCACGATAGCTAATGAAAAAGATTTTCACGACTTTGCTCTTTAGTCATCATCTCTGTTGGCTTTGCTTGATCATTCCTGTACTCATAGAAACTAAACAAATCATGAGAAACATCACATCAAAATGACATTATATACATATGCAGTCCATGAAAGAACTTCAAAAACCATTTGCAACAAAACATAAGCATGCAACTCGAAAGTGGTTGCCTCTATACAATCTCTCAAAACTCTAGATCTTCGATCAGCTCCATATCAACACCTGTTCTCAAAACTGCATAAGAGAAATTAGTAGCATCACATTCAAGAATCACATATTAAAAAACTTCATTTATTTGAACATTAAAAATATCTATTTGAATTATTTTGACTTCAAACCACTCATCCAACATGCATTCATTACCATAGGTGTTCCCACTTTAATTTCTTGCATTTTTAGTTTTATTTGGTTTCTTCTATCTATCTTAAGATTAAAGCAAAAAACATAAGTTATATACTTTTTTATTTACAAATTTCCTTTTGGTATTATTAATTCTCATTTATTAGGGTTTTTTCCTTCAGACCCATCTCCCTTGATATATGGTCACCAAAGAAACTGTGCTTCTTAAGAAGCCACCTTTGGATCGCATCAATCAAGAAAGAATTCTTAAATAAGGTAAACATGTGTACAAGCCACTTCTTTTTCTTGTCCATCTCTTGGTGGCTTGTTTGGTATACATAACTCTTAGAAAATTTGAAAACCCATGTTTCAATCATTTGAGGATAGTTGTCTTTATTTATAATACTCTTGCTTGCATAATATGGGATTACTCTGGACAAATCAAGAGCACAAAAATATAGAGTTTTCATTTTTAATGAGCTTAAGCCATCTTCAAAAAGTTCCTTTAAGGATACATTTTCATCCATTTCACATTTGAAATCATTTGGGGAAATTTCTCTACTTGTATCATCTTGAATTAAACTTGTCTCTTCATTGGAACGAGAGTTTCGAGTAGATTCATTGGATTCCCTCATCAAGTAGAAGCGAACATCATGCTCGGATGATAATATATAATCATTTTTGTCTTCCAATCTATCATGATTCCTTTCTACTTGACCCCCAGCAATTATGGTATCTGCTTCTTTCTCTAGTCTTTCCAAGAATTCTTCATCATTGGTATGATCCCAAATCATCTCTCCTCCAACATGAAGAGAATCCATATCCTCATAATCAACAAAATCTTGATCTTCAACTTCTTTATCCAAAATGCCATCATAGGATTCTACATCCATCTCCATCAATTCTTTCTCGTTCTCTTCAGAGGATGTAGTTATTCCACCTTCTTCAATTATTGGTTCTTGCTCAAGTATCTCATCATGTAGAAGAATCTTGACATATGCATCCAAATCAGCTCGAGCTTTATCAATGCAATTGTTTGACTTAATAGTTTTATATTGAATATCCTTCGATGCAATACACACATCAGATTTATCATATGTCACAATAAATATTTCATCTGCCACTTTTTGCTCAATTTCTTCAACCTGTGGACTCAACTCAACATGATTATTTTTGACATACATATCAGTATTTAGAGGAATGATCAATGGTATTTTCTCATCCTCCTCATGTTCATTCATATTTCTCTCTTCATGGAATGTGGCATCATTTACATACATATCATTATTTTGAACTCCATCCAACTTATCCTCTTTTATATGTGTAGGATCTTTGTCCAATGTGACATCGCTCAAAAGAATATGAGTATCTTGATCTTGATCTAGACTATCGGTAGGATTAGGATCATGCTTTTCACCATCGCCATACATATCACTATCTAGAGGACTTATCATTTGTACATCCTCTAGATTAGCATCATACTCATCTTTGTCATCACACATTTCAATCTCTAGAGGACTCATTATTTGCATGTCCTCCTTCATATAAGTAAGTTCATTTTCTTGCATCTCTGTATGCATGTATAATGTGGATTCCTGCATATCCATTTTCTTACCCATCGGATCTTTTATTGATAGGTCCTTAGATTCAACATCATGTTCCATGGGAGTTTCTTCATGTAATTCAGTCATTAGATCAGAAGTTCTATCCGAATTTTGTGTTAGAAGGGGATCATCACCATCAAGTGACATCCAATCATACTCCACATGTTGCCCGATGTCATCTCGTAAGGATGCATCTCGAGCTCGATCTTCAGACATATTTATTAGATTCTCTACTTGTATCTCATCTTTTATCTCCATTTGGTCACCTATGAGCCTTCTAGATATCTCTATCTCTTTGTCTGCATCTTGATATGTTTCTTGATTTGTTTGATTATCTTTTATTCGATGTGAGGAGTTTATCGGAGTAGAGGAAGCTTCATCTTGTTTACTTGTTGGGTTTTGTTGGTTTTTGTTTTGTTTTATGTTTATTGTTTGTTTGGTTTGATGTTGGTTTAGTTTGGTTTGATTTTGATTAGCTTCCACTTGCTCCTTTGATCCTCCCATCTTCGGGCTTTGTCCACTTATGGCACCTAAAGATGTAATCATTGTAAAGAAGTCTAGGGGCTCTTGGCACCTTGTAACCTTTGAGGTTACATCAATCGCACTTTTAGAAGTTTCTTCATATTTCTCATCATCACTATGGATATCAAGCCCATGCATATCTACTTCATGCCCAAATGGGGTCTCTACAACCTCATGGACTTGAACATTATCCACGATTGGTAAAATGCTTGGAACATGTTTATAATTTTCCTCTGTTTGAAGATCTGTTCTCCAATCATTTAGAAATTTCTCAATTGTTTGTTGTTTCTTTACGTATTTCATCACAGCTTCATGGACGAGCATCCAATCCTCTATGCGCCCCGAGTCCGAGTCTATATCTTGTAGAAGCGGAATTAGTTCTTCTCGGGCATTAACATCGATTGTTCGAAGAAACAACGAAACCCTTTCATGACTTATGCACCTCTTATCCTGCTCAGAAAGATCATCATATTGTCGCTCAAACTCTTCTTTGATCTCAAGAATTGGCTGATCTTTGGGTATATGAACCCACCTCAGGAAAGATCTACGAGTTACTTTATCAAGGTCTTCTAGCATAAACTGCCTAAGGAGTGTCGCTTTGTATCGAGACCATGTCGTTTGATTTATTTGCATTATTTGGTCTCGCACGTCGTAATCCGACACATAGATAAAGTTTTCGCATAGTTCTTTTTCCGTCATCGGACTTAATCCGACACCTAGATATTTGGCCTTGAGTTCATATTCTTTGCAGAACTTTGAGACATTCTTTCCATTGAAAAAGCCACACCGATTGACTAGACATTCATGAAGTGATTGGATGGCTTTTTGACGCCTATCTTCTTCTTGAAATCGTAGGAATTGAGCTAGGATTTCTTCCATTTTGATTATGCTAATCTTTGTGGCTCTATAACTCACTCACCCCCTCCTTTCACGTCGGGTTCACCAGGTATGTCGAGGAGTTCATGGAAAGGAGGGAAAAATGAAAGTGGTTTTCTTCATAGACTAGATGCCATTATGTGCTCCAACTTTGAAGGGTTCTTTCACCTCGAGTTCTCATTATTTGTGATTTAATTCTTTTAGCAAGGACACTTTTGGAGAAGATTCCCTTGAAAATAATCAATGCTTTCAACTTTATCTCCATGACTATTGTAGTTCTCATGTTTATTCATAAACCTAAAGACAAATGTAAGAATCTGCATATATCTTAAGTAGGTGAAAGCTCGATTGAGTTGATTTTTCTGAAATTTGCTTCTAGATGAACTCTGTTGAAGTAAACCTATACATAAATATATATAGCAAACACCTCCAATCGACTTCATCAAGTATGCTTCACATAGTACTTCACGCAGCAAGAAAGCAAACCTTTCAAATTCTTTGGAACAACAGTTTTTATTTCTGTTTATACTGCGGATTCCTTTTAGTAAGTAAATCACTTTAACACCTCATTGTTCATTCTATTGATTCCATCACATACAACACATCAACCGTATAGCCCGCATCATGGAAAAGAAAACAGTCATGAAGTTTAATACGCAGTCAAGCTCGTTTCCTTAGTTTTTGGGCTCAAATCTCAGGGAGGATTATTACTTCATCTGCGTGATTAATGCATCTCAAGCCATGTTTATGCACAGATGGAAAGTAGATTCAAAAATCATTTCCGTTTGCTAATAGCACCCATTTCTTAATGTCACACTAAGGCAATTCTCAAAATCATGCAGCATATTTAAGGTTTAATGCACCTTGAATCTCATGTTTGCAGAAAACTCAATCAAAACAAATAAGTGTATCAGAAAGTAAATGCAGTCGCTCATTAGCACGTCAACTGTTCTATAAGCAAAAAATAATCTTCTTCGTCTGTCCTAATGCAATAACATAAATGACACATCAGGGTACTAAAATGCATGATTGAAATAGGAAAATATCTACGCAAGAGTTATAGGAACTTTCATATCTATTAACTGCTCTTCTCGTGTGACGACCTGTGAAAGAGACAATACAGTATACAAAAATAGATCTTTCAGATGCACTGCATTCCTAGTGTTTCAGATTATTTACTAGTTGTTCAATCATTTCATAGAGCGGAGTTTGCCTGAGTAAAGTTCTTATGATACAAATCGTCAAATCACATGATCTGACATAATCTGTTTTGAGCAGGAAACATCACCTTTTCCTTAAGCATGCATGCGCTAAATGTACAAAGATTCATGCAGGTTCTCCTTTGCATCATTTGATTCATGCACAATCCATGTAAGGGGTTTAGCAAAAACAAAGCATTCATTGGAACACACACATGGGAAAGCCAACATTCATCTTATGCATGGAAGTAATTAATTAATAGATTCATGTGAGAGAAGAAGTGCACCAATCCTTGATGAATCTTCCTGCGATCAAGTCAAATGCATAAGGTTATTGTGGGAAATTTCCCCTACTCCATGCCCTTGCAGTTCTTTCTGAGCGGTAGCGCGTCCCTTGTCTGGAGCATTGCCAATGATAATTCAATTCAGCCCTGAAAATTTCCCATGAAAACAGCTCCTTGTCATCTGTTTGTTCAACGATGATAATCTAAAAGCCCATCACTTCATAGTGCTTCACTATCTGAGTGTCAAAATCCTTTTTTGGTTGTTGTAAGCAGCAGTGCATGTATCTTTTAGTTTCTTTCTAGAATTCTTCACTAACATTTAGCAACATCTCATGAATCTTTTGTTCGATCATGAAAGTAACTTCAAGAACCATTTAAGTTCAGGAGCCTTAAAAGGATTAAAGCCACCACGATACTTGACAAGGCCCTTCGACTGACAGTTTCTCCTTCCTTCTTCCATGGATACTGCATGCGCATCTCATCCTTTGTGTTATGACCGTCAGCACATTGTCTCCAACGATAGAGAGCTTGCTCATGCCCCGAGAGGGGAGGTGAAGGCCAGAGATCGAGACCACACGCCGCCTAGAAGCCTGTCCCCAAAAATGGGAGGCAACCCCCCTTTCTCATGTCGAACCCCCGTAGAATATTCCCCCCTTCGAAGCCCTCTGTCCTCTAGGATACGACAGCCTTCTTCCCAAAAACAGCAGCTCCAGGAGCACGATCCTTTGCGCCATGTGTCCCGTAAATTATTGGCCGCTATGAACTATGCTAAACCTGCTATATCAACAAAAACAAGACGACCCGTAGTGGGGTATAATTCCCTAATAATCATTGTGATCCTTGACATCTAGGTTTCTCGCCACATATGTATGATGCCACGAATGTATCCTCCCAAATCGTAAGAAGCAAGCAGTTCTAGAACTTCAGCCCGAATGTGTGACCTCTTCAAAACATCTTATGCCAAAAGCAATGGCTTCAAATCGTGACCACAACGTTAGTGGACGATACGATACCTGACCACTCCACGATACGATACTGGAAATCACGCGATATGATACCAGATTGTTCATGATACGATACCAAGGTGACGAGCGATACGATATCAAAAATTTAAACAATACGATACTGGTTCTATGGATGATACGATACCACTTTTTTGCACGATATGATACTAGAATAGGCACGCGATATGATACCGCTCGATCAACGATACGATACCAAAATAGGAGGTGATACGATACTAAGTCGGCCATACAATACCACTCGGTTAACGATACGATACCATGACCATCGCGATACGATACCACTAAGGCCACCGCGATCGTGATACCAACACTTGATGATACGATACCAGAATGGTATTGCAATACCTCAGTGGGTGTGCACGATACGATACCTCGACAAGTATCACGATACTCGCGAATTTTGGTATCGCGACACCAAAACTCAACTAGACACAGTACTTGGAGATGGTTCCGCCCAAATTAAAAAATTCTTGCAAATATTTGTACCTTGGGTTCTCCTTATCACTCCTTTGTGCCTGCATCTGCAATGTCACCCTTCAAACTCACGATACCACCACCGCGATACGAGATGGAGGTCTTATCACTTTGCGATACTGCCACTAAGATTTTTGATGTTTTAAGTGGATTTGAAGGCAATTTCTTCAGCGCTTTAGCTTTGAACACCCTCTGCGCTTGTTCCTCACAATTGCAAGTGAAAATTGAGGTGAATGTACACTCCAAAATGAGAAAAAATCAGAGAAGATGAAGATGGGAGGAGATGGTGATGATGATGAAGATGAAGAAGAAGAAAAACTCAGAAACTGAACTCAAAATGATGATTTTTTTACCTTCCAACGTTGCTACTCTTCGTCTTACCGTCACACGCTCGTCCTCCAAGCTCTCTCCCCGGCAACAGTGCCAAATTTGGTGTCACTCTAGCACAATGGCAAGTATCAAAGTGAGGAGCTTCACCTCATAAATGTCCATCCGTGGAGACGTGAGGACCGGTATGAAGACCAAGAGCAAGTGAAGTGCACAAGTGCGTGAATGAAAGCACACAAGCATGCACACACATACACAAACACGTGCACAAGGTAAGAGCAAAGAGTTGAACAATGGAAGGACTTCGATTACAAAATTTCTCTCTTACAAAGCTGAATTCTACAACAAGTCAACCTCTAAATGAGCTCTCCAGCCCTTTTTATAGTTTTTTGAGTGGTTTTGGCCCTCTCCAGACCTAGTGTCTGGCCTAGTTAAAAATTAGGTTCCAAGGCTTATTTGGGAACTCAAATGGAATCTAAAAATTATGGAAATTGGTAGGATGATACTTCTAATACTCCTCAAGCTTGAGGACTCCTTGGCTTGTACAAAATGGAGTTTTAGAAATGGAAAATGGTATTTACAATAGTTTTTAGTGACAAAAGTCACTATATTCATAGGGATTTCTTATGCAAATTTAACATGTGCCTCTTGGAGCTCCCTACATGCTTCTCTTTCTTGTGTATCCACTTCTTTGATGCGCTTCCATGTTTTGTTCTTGACCTTGAGCTTCAACAATATGCATTATAATATAGATGGAATGTAAGATGCCCCAACAAAAACGAAGATACTAAACTTTGTATGTACAACTGTAATCATCAATACTGATTGTGGGTCTCTTCTTTCTATTTATGTGACTTCCTAAATTTAAACAAAAGGAATTCAATGTACTTGATGTTGAATGTGTTCAATTGTCTTTTTGTTTTTTTATTTAAAAGGGAGGCTTGGCCGAAGTCTAATCTCTTTTATAGTTTGAATTTGATTGAAGGGCATAGTACTCATGGGACTTTCCATATCTCACAAAACAAAGGTGAAACACCTTGAAGGGGACACTTGAATGGGACTACCTAAAAGCAATTGATTTATATATGCCAAAAGGATATACATTGGTCTAGTGCTCACAATTGTTTTGCCATAGAAAGAGATTGAACCTTCGCTTCAACCTCCACATAACAGAAGACACAACCAATGCGCAGACATATAATATTTTAATAAAGATATGAGATGCGCCACACAAAGCCAAAACATTAAACGACTTAGCTAATACTACAATCCTCGTTTTTGTTTCACCCGAGATATTTTACACATAGTTTTATCGTTTATTCTTCCTTTCATTCTATTGGATGTCTTGGACCTTGAAATGGTAATATAATAGAGAAAATTAAAAGACCATGTCTCCATAGGAAGCAAGGGGTTCCACAAGATTTTGATCAATTCAAAGGACAATTTTGGACTTGTAGACAAGGCTTATGAACCTATGCTTAAGTTGATACTTAGGAAGAGATAGATAAAGTACTAAATAACTTGAACCTAGTGTCAACCACACAACCAAGTCAGGGAATCACAACTCAGTGGTTAGCACTACATGCTGAGTGCATAGACAAGAGAGTCAGAAATGTCATTCAAGTGGGAGAGACTCTTGGCTTCTGAAGACATGCATAGTTCAGTACCTAGGGAAGGTTTTATGTCTAAAGTGGAAGGGGAATATCGGATATCTCTTCAATACGTATCCACTTATTTGAAAGGAATACCCATCTACCTCGACGGTCTACACAAGTCAGTAGCAAGGATGATAAACACTAAAGAATCAGAGATAGTTCCAAGACCAGCTGTCAAGTATGAAGGAGGAGTTTACATGGACAAGATGGGCCAGATATATGTAGTAACTGAAAACCTTGCGCAGATCAATGAAAGAGGAGAGTTAGAGGGACAGGGAACTTCTGGGAGAATCAATAGTGGAGATACGGTGACTACCCCTAGAAGAAATTCAATAATGACTCAAGTATTGCAAGCAGACAAGATACCCCAAGATGACTATCTGAGGGATGTGTACTTAGTACATGGATCAGACCTACTCCTACAAATTGATTCACTCGTACATGGAGAAAACATCAGTCCAACAACTATATATGAGTTAAGCCATCCTGAAAATCCATCTAGAGCTACATACCTAGATGAAAATGAAAGGAGATATTGGCCTATAGATGAAGCAGAGAGGTCTATATTAAAGTACATGGATCTGCCTATATTCCCTCCTCGAGATTAGGCAATTACCTCACAAAACCCATTCGAGACCCAACAAGAACGAAAAATGTGATGTTAGGACAAAGAAGCCAACATAGTATGTTGAACAGACGAGAGGTGCAATCCACCATGCCAAGGATTTATTTCCACAACCAAACTAGCCTAGGAATCGGAAATATGAATAGAACCACTTTTAGGGCAGAACCACCCCAAGGTGTAGGAGCTAGAATACACCCAGTCAAGCTTGGCTTTCCCATCATAATTCAGTCCCCAGAGCCAGGCAAAAGATTGAGACCGATCCAATTGGCCAAATGCATGGGAAATTGTTTCGATGGCATAGGAGAGCCGTATGACCACATTCCAGAATTCAAGCAAGTATTGTGTGCGGAGCAATCGGATGACTTTTTTGTGCTATAGGAATACTTTGGGATAACCCTCATGGGAATAGCCTTAAGCTGGTTTCAATTCTTGGATCCAAACTCCTTTGGCAATATCAAACAATTCTTCGAAGAATTTATTTGGGAATTCACTACGTGGGGGATCAAGCACAATTCATTATCATTACTACATAGTTTCAAACAAGCTCTAATGAGACAGTAAAAAATGTAGCACGAAGATTTAATCAATATGTAGCCCGATGCCCTCAAACAGAAAGACCTTCTTAGCAAAAAATGATATCCCTATTTTTAGAAGGCCTAACCAATGGAACAGTGAGAATGTTAGTATACGTAAAACGGTTGGAAACTTTGAGTGAGTCTCTTCAAGAGTGCATGGATTTGGAAGACAACTTAGCTGAGGATCTCAAAGTCACACAAGATCCTACTAAATCAGAGGATAGAAGGAGCAATAAGGCTTCTAGTTCGGGTTATGTGGAGGAAGTGGCAGAGTTAGTGGCCAAGAAATTAGGGGTACAAGGACTAAGGAACTACCAGAACTCTTCCTTGAAAGTGACAATGTTACGGATTTGCACACTTTGCGGTGGAGATCACCCATCTCATGCCTGCACCTGAGAAGGATTAGGGTTATCACAACATTACCCATATATAAGACCATCAACTCAGGAGCCTAACATATACTCTTATAGTGAGCAGAAGTACATCAACTACAACACCAAAAAATATCCAATGAATAGATAGCCACGACCGTTCATACCACCCCAATGTAGACCATACGGGTACCCTCCTACAAAACAAGGCAGAGAAGTTCCTAGGTATAACCCCTGTCCATGACCACAAGGAGCAACTAGAACGTATGAACATGGAGGATATAGCCAACCTCAACCTATACCAGGACAACAACCATCCCACCCACCAGCTCTAACACAAGGGCAGAATATCACAATACAAGTTGTTTTTCTTGAGTGTGACAAGGAACAACTCCTGAGAGATTGTCTCAGACATCCCTCTACTGCACCAAAGGTTACACCCGTTAATGTAGTAGGCTTAGTAGGGGATTCAAGTTCTAGTAGTGATAATGTGGCTCGTATACATGCAATTACTAGGGCACAAGCCTTACAGTAGCCTAAACTAGCTGGGCAATCAGAACCAAGTGAGTCAAGAGAGCCTAGTAAGAGAAAAACAAGGACATGGAATGATACTAGGGAGAAGGTCAATCGTAAGTGGACCAAAAAGTTATCCGAACTATAGGAAAGCTTGAAAGATGCAAAAACAAAAATAGAAGATATTGCCTCTCAAAACCCCTCGCATGTCAAAAATTCATCCAGAACACCTCATCCCCACCCACCAACCACTATAAATAAACCACAACAGGATGTCTTCTTGCAAATCCCACCCCGGAAGACTTGGACATGATGTTCAAGGCCTACCAGGCTCGACTTCAAGAAGGGCCAACACTTGCAAATCTAGATAAGAGCTACCCTAGAGCATATTTAGAGATTGAACGGACAAAGATGTGCATAAAAATGGTGGAACTAGCTCAAGCTACGTTCCAGGCCAATCAATCATTCAACGAGACGAATACTATTACACCAGGTTTGCACTTCCAAGGCTTACTAGATAGATTAGAGCAGTTGGTAAATAAACCTCAAGTTTCTTTACCTCCAAAGACTCAACCAACTATTGAAAGAGAAAGCTCATCACCAAAGAAAGTCAATGTTCCTGACGCCATAGATGATGAAGAACCTCTTTCAATTCAACAACACACTCAAACGTTCTTGTGGGAAGTACAAGAGGAGAAATGGGCCAAGGAGAAGAATGTTCCCTCTCCTATTCTCGA